>CM018691.1:72036644-72438410 GCA_009363875.1 Mikania micrantha | reverse complement strand
ATCATGGTTCGCATCCCCTTCAAGGTTAGGTCAGCAAAGTTCGGTGGTAGTAGGTTCGCTCTAATCAGGTTCGTGGTTCAAGGGTTCGGTTGAGCAGGGTTCGCCTGGCTCCTGGTTCGTGGCCATGAAAAGGTTCGCCTGAGGGGAGGGTTCGGCTCTGGTTTCTGGTTGGTGTCACAGGTTCGGCCACCTGTATAGAGGTTCGGCCGATCAGTTTTTATGCCACGAACCAGCAGCATCATCTTCCTCATCGACCCTAACCTGTTACAGATTAGTTCCTAAAGCTTCCTAATCATTCATAAGGGTTTATCTAAGTGTTTTCGAAGTGTTGGATCGGTTAGAACAACAATGAGTTCAGTAATCGTGGTTCCCACCAAAAACCGAAAACAAAAACTAAGATTTACCTCGAAATGATGGAAAAAGCTTAGATCCTTTGTACTACTTCTTCGTGATCAACGGATGTTGTGGTCGTTTTGGCAACCAAAAACACTTGAAATGGTTGAGAATTGGATGAGATCTTCTAGAGAGAAGGTAGAGAGAGATGCTAGGAGAAAGACACGAAAATTGTGATGAAAATGGTAGGTGGGTGGTGAATTGTGGCATTCATTGCTCATTAATGAATGAGTTAATACCCGGTAGTGTTCATCCGTTCGGTTTCGCGTTAAAAGTCGGTTCATCGTAGTTTTCGAAACGATACGACTCAAATTTAAAATAAGATTTATGAATTATTTTAGGTGGTTATCCCTAGTAAATTACTAAATATCTTCTTTTTATTTTTAAATTTTGAAATAGTAAATTAACGGTTGTAGGACCAAGGTTGATCTCGGAAACAGCACGAAATCAAGGAAATCTGCTCTACAGCCTCTGGAATAGTGCGGAATCCTATTCCAGGGTTTTCCAATCGAAACCAACAGCAACCGTGGTGATTCGAAGGTAAGAGATGAACGTTTGAGTGAGAATCGAACACCACGAGCTATGAATCGAACTTGGACAGCAAGAAACACTCAAATCTTCAGGGGTTTGACACTGGAGCACACAGGAAGAATGAGGGTTCTTAGAAGTTAGGGTTGAAATGATTTTGAACTTGTATTTATAGGCAGTAGACATTCGGCCGAATGAGTGGCCGAAACAACTCATTCGGCGAATGACTCTGTCGAATAGGTAATTCAGTCGAATGAGTCATTCGGCGAATGACTCATTCGCTGACTATAGTCATACTCTATTTCTTCGGCGCGAATGACTTCATACGTTAGAGTCATTCGGCCGAATGAACAATACTCATACTCAATTACTTAATAAACCAAATCACCCAATCATATAATCAATTAACTAAAATATAAACATTAAGAACAATATAAGAGACAACTTCCATTAATATAACTTGATTTTTACATGATGAATGATACAAAATCGAACTAGGGACATTTAATGCACCAACAAACTCCCCCTTGGACCTAGTTCAACTCTTGGAAGTGTCTTTCTTGAAATATTTCTCAGAAATCGCTTTCCAGTCAGCTCCAGCATGAACTTTTAAGCATATGCAGATTCGGATCACTCTCATGAACTGAAGTGCCTGTTCCATATCCTGTACGTCGAAGAAAATCTGATGACGATACAGTGCTATAACATCTTTGTGGGACAAGTTAGTCAACCACATAGGCTCAAAAATCCTCACAGTCTCCCATTTCTTGTCCTTGCATAGAAAATCACTGCTTCTCCAGTACGACCGTCGTAATACCACCATCGGAAGCCTTCCATAAAATCTTGACGCATCTTCCGTAAAGGAATCTTCTTCAAGACTTTAGGAGGAAGCCACTTCAGGATAACTTTATGTTTCGGGTGTCTCCATCAATCTCTGGAAGATAGTAACGTTCAGGCTGTTGAGGTTGGAAGTTCACCCATCGCTTTCTGTACTCGTACTGGATCTGTCGAGAAAACCAAGCAGACATCCCCGAATCTTCACTGTATAGCATCTTTAGACGAGCTAATTGATTCACTTTCAAAGCCTGGCAACGTCTTAAAGTCATGGGGATGCTTGAAGTAATCTATTCCTCTCTCTCTTTTTACTGCATAACATCCAAGGTCGTGGAAGTATGCCCAGCTAAGAATTTGACCTCCAGCCTTATAGCCTTTGGTCCTGTAAACCTTCTTGTGAGTAGCTGGCATCTTCTCAGTACTCTGTTTCTTCAGGACCTCCCAATAGGCCTCCCACTCTTCTTTCCTCTTCTTTTGATCATCGGCTTCAGACTTGCTTGCTTCAACTTGTTCTTCTAGGTATCTGACCAGAAGATCCTCTGTGGCTTGATCAAACTGGTCAGTAAATGTAGGCAACTCATCCTCAGCCGATGTATACTTTGGATACTCCTCATCTGTAATATCCTCTAGAATAACCTCATCAATGTCATCAAAAGGTTGGATCAGGCTCATCAAAAACAGGAACAGAGGTATCGTCAGTGATAACCTCATCAGGATTTAACCTGAATAGCTCAGCTATTTGTTCCTTAGTAAGGCAGTGAATGATCTCTCCCTCCTCCTTGTCGTAGCTAACTGAGTGCTGTATAATGCCTTGAGCGTCTAGAATCATAGTGAGAGTCTCGTCCAGCTGACGTCTCACAGGCACAGCTTCTACTTCCTCAGTTGCTTCAGGTTCAGCTGTCTTTGAGGGAGACGAAGGAGGAGGAGCCTGAGTCTTCTTATCGTTTGCTTTCTTGGACCGGATCTCAGATGAGGGAGGAGCTTGATCATCATCGTCATCATCATCATCAGTACTAGATGAATCAGAAGGCCCACTCCCAGATCCGTCCTTATCCTCATCATCAGACTCATCATCTTTATCTGAGTTTCATAATCCACCTGTTCCTCCTCAGACTCTTCTTCTTCTTCATCTTCTTCCTTGTCTGATTCATCGGAACGAGCTGCAGAGCCTTCTATCCTGGGAGTACTATCCTTGAGACTGTCAATCTGATCTGCTAGTCTAGCATTCTCAGTCTCCAAGGATAGTATCCGATCACTGAAATCAGTGACAGTTAATGCCAACTGATGATGTTCGTCAATATACTGCAGCAGCTGCTGCTCCTGTTGGCAGAACGAGCCCTTAGGTCAGCTCTCTGGTCTGCAGCTTGAAGAAGCAGAGTATCCTGCTCTTCCACCCTCTTGGTGAGCTGGCAATAACTAACTCCTGCTCTTTTGTTCTTTTTCTCTTGCTCTAGGCTCCTCTCCATCAATCTAAGTACCATACTGTTCAGTGTGCTCAACTGATCAACATGAAACAGTAGGTATAGACATATCGACCCGTGAGATGGAGGGACCAGCAGATGCAGTAGTAAAGATAGGGGCTTGAGACACAGAGGTGATCAGAGGGGCAGTAGTAGCATGAACATGAGTTGCCCTTGATCTAGTCAGTGAAGAAACTGAAACAGCTGCTACTGATGTAACAGTAGTTGTAGCAGCTGTTGTCAGTTCTGACCTCCTCTGAAAAGAGAACCTTGATCTCTTTCCTCTCCCTGGCTCTGGAAGATGTAGGCTGAGAAGCTGTAGAGACACAACAGTAACAGGTGCGGAGGATCGAGGAGGTGAAGATATATCAAACTCTGGAATGAAAGATGGATCAGTAATATCTTCTATCTCCTCCTCACTCCTCTTCCTCTTTCTCATCTCCATCCTTCCTCCCACCATCACTTTCTCAAACTCATCATTTTGAGTCTCTTCCGAATCAGAACTATCTCCATCACCATCACCTGCTTCACCTTCATCTTCGCTTGAGTCCTCTGACTCATCTTCACCTTCTGCAGATTGAGTGACTGGAGTATCAAGAGGAATAGACACTGTGGAGGTAGTAGTAATCATGAAATCCAGCTCCATCAGTGAATCAACATCAACCTCCTCTTCTGTAGCTACAGAGGTTCTAACTCCTGCACCAGGAGCCACATCAATAGTCTCAACCAGGGTAACCTGTGCAACAGAAGTCTCATCAACTGTGCTAACACACAATCACCAACACCACTACATCTTCACCTGCACCACCAGCAGCACTCACACCTTCAACTGCACCACCAGCACCATCATCATCATCTCCACCATCATCAGGAACAATAATATCCTCAACATCTGAGTCAGAATCATCATGTCTCCATCTACGACCAACAGGAGCTTTGTAGTCTGGCCTAGAGAGATGACCAAATAAAGATCTAGATGCTGCTTCCTCTCTTTGCCTCTGTATGACATCACCCTATTAAGAGTGAGGTCATTCATATGCTCCAGCTTGATAATGTCAGCATTAATCTTCGGTAGATCAGGTAACTGAGCATCGATCAATTGCTGCAGAAACCTGGATACATCAAAATTTCTTGTCTCCCTTCAGAGTCACATTCTCCTTCATGTGAGAGAAAACCATCTCAGAGAAGTTGAATGGTCTGTTCAGCACCAGGGCAACAAAAGCACACTGTATTGTCTCCCGCATGTCATCGAATCCTCCTCTCCTGGATCCAAGACAGTGAATCAGTACGTGTGCAAGATACTTGAATTGCGGACTCATATATGCTTTGTTGAGAATTCCCCCAGCTCCAAGATCACCTTCGTACTTGCACCTCATAAAGCAACCACGAACTAGGTAACGATCTAGCACAGATAGGCTGATCAGGTGTATCCTGAAACCACAAACTCTCCTGATGTGCTCTGCTGAAATAACCACATCATGTCCAAGAACTTTCCCTCTGATCACTGGAGGTTCAGCCTCGCAATCTATATCAGCAGAGGCCCAGAAATCTTGCTGATGAGAGACGATAAGGCACATGTACAGTAGAGATGGCAGTAAATATCCTCGAACGCCTGAGAAAGGTAATAATCTCAGTGTAGTGCTTGGCGTTCGGAGTGTCGAGATCTAAGTGAGCACAAATGTTGTTCTTCGTCACAGATTTGTATCCAGCCATTCTGAAAATCATATAAAAACATGTTAGAGCAGTTCACATAACTTAAAATGTTGAAATCAGATCAAAATCAGAACTCAGAATCAATTCAGACTGATATGCCGAATGAAAAGTAATTTGGCGAATGAACACATCAGCCGAAAGAGTCATTCGCCGAATGAACTTCATTTGGCGAATAGTGCTCATTCGCCGAATGACAGTGAAAGAGTCATAATGAGAGTCATTCGCCGAATGAGTTTCATTCGCCGAATGACTTTCATTCGCCGAATGAGACATTCGCCGAATGGCGTCATTCGGCTATATTTTGAAATTCAAACCCTGGTTTATCAGAAAATCAAATCAGCCCATAAAAACTATATATCTATGCTCAGAATCGACCGTTAACATGTTTAAAACACCAAATTTACTTAGTCCTTTTTGACCATTTATTTGAAGGGCGAACTAAAAACCCTAAAACTCCTAAATCAGGTAGGTTTTTGATGATTCCACGGTGAAACTTGATGATATTCGATCCTGGTATACCTGAAATGATATGAACAAGATTATCAGAGGCTGAGTTCATGGAAATCAAGAACAAAGATCGACTGAAGAAAAATTATATCGGGCGAATGTGCGCACACAGTTACGGCGAAAGAGTTTTATGGTCGAATGAGCTCTTTCGCCGGATTGAATGCTTAATAGGTTTACTCATTCGCCGAATGAGAAAGGCGAAAGGTCGGTTGAATATCAAACACATTCGCCGAATGTAATTGGCGAATAAGACATTCGTCACAACTCATTCGCCGAATGTGAATGTCGAATGAGTCATTCGACACACATCATTCGCCGAATGAGATATACTCTATCACAATTGATTCGGTCGAATGACTCATTCGCAGAATGAAGTCATTCGGCCGAATGAAAGAATTTCAAACCTCATTCGGGCGAATAGGTGTTTTAACACCCAAAACACAAACTTTTTCCAGATTTTACATTTTGAACATCAAAATTTTGACACTTATGAAGATATGTCTGGTTGGTTCAGAATTCAGATGTGACAGACATCCGAACCTACAAATGATCATCTAAACTAAAATTGAAAATAGAAAATCTTTTTGTATTTTTCTGAAACAGAAATTACAACTGTACAACTAGTAACTAAAGACAAATAAGCACATATTTTTGTGAGAAGTCTACTGATAAAATAACACATATCTCTAATCACATCACATCAGCTTCATTGAATGTTTCACCTTAGACACATTATCTTATGATACGATTACTGATATATTTGTCCAGTTTTAAACCATACAATACACAACTACTAAACAACTTTATGATCACTCATGTTTTCTGATTGAGTTCCCCATTTCATTTCACCATTAACGATCAAAATCAGTTTATAACTCATTTCTGCATAACTTAATACCAGTCATCATAAATTCAATAAGATTTCAAATTTATTATCTTTTTGTATTTTTCTTGTTCTATCCAAATGGACGGCTTCAGCTAGGTTCGTCCCAGCAATATGGCACGTGTATGGAATCGAACTTAATTTGTTCAAGTATTTCTCAAGCTTAATACCAGCTTGCATTTATTTTTTTTCAAGCTTAATACCAGCTTGTTATTTTTCTTCAAGCTTAATAGCTTGCTTTTCTTTTCTTCAAGCTTAATATCAGCTTGCTTTTCTTTTTCTTTTAATTAATGCTTTTCTTTTTCTCAAGCTTAATACCAGCTTGTTTTTGTTTTTCTTTAATTGAAGCCTCATTTGATTCCATGATGACCGGTGTATGCTTGATTTGAGTCAAAAACTATTTCTCACATAAATGGTGTTATCAAACAGATTCCACAAATCAGACTTTCTAAGTTATCACAAGCTGTTTATTCATTTGTAGAGTTGGCCTATCAGTACATCACATCATAATTTTCTTGTGTGTTCAGCTTACACATTCAACTCAGCTTCTATATCATGATAGATTAATGTGTCACTTTTTCAAAGAAAGACCATCTCAATTTTAACTTTTTCAACTGTTTTTGTATTTTTGAATTTTTCAAATGTTTTTGGTTTTTCAATTTTCAGATGTTTTTGGTTTTTCAATTAACAACTATCTCCCCCTAAAAACCTAAAACAAAATCTTTTTGAGTTTTTGATTTAAGAAAAGAAACTAGACAAGAAAACTGTAATAAAGTAAATAGACAAAACAAAAATTATCTAAGAAAGATGATGATCATTTGTTAGATTCAGATGAAGGTAGGACTTCATCCTTTTGGAAAACACCATTAGCCGATAACAGATATAAAAATCTGGGTTTATCAAAAGCTTTTGTGAAAAGATCGGCTTTCTGGTGATCAGTGTGAATCTTAACAACATCGATTAATTTCTTTTCAAAACAATCACGTATGAAGTGATATTTAATGTCGATGTGTTTTGTTTTTGAGTGCTGAACAGGATTTTTAGTGACAGCTATGGCGGCAGTATTATCAACATATATAGGAGTGTTAGAAAAATGTAATCCATAGTCCCTGATTTGCTGTTGGATCCAGATGATCTGAGAACAACAACTAGCAGCAGCAATGTATTCAGCTTCACAAGTTGAAGTAGACACCGACGTCTGCTTCTTGCACTGCCAGGTAACTAATCGAGTTCCAAAGAATTGACATCCCGCAGATGTTGACTTGAAGTCTCTTTTGCAGCCACCATAATCGGAGTCACTGTATGCAGTAAGTTCAAAATTATCATCATTAGGGTACCATAAACCAAGATCAGGAGTACCCTTCAGATAACGCATAATCCTTTTGACAGCAATCAGATGAGACACTCTTGGTTTTGATTGATACCGTGGACACAAGCATGTGGCGAACATGATGTCTGGCCGAGAAGCAGTAAGATACATAAGAGACCCAATCATTCCTCGGTACAAAGTAGCATCAATTAACTCCCCCTTTTCATCTGGAGTAATACCGTGATTGACAGCCAGTGGGGTACCAGCAGGCTTTGCATCAGACATACTGAACCGGCTCAGTATGTCCCCAATATATTTGGTTTGATGAATGAAGATTCCTGCCTCAGACTGATCCACTTGTAATCCTAGAAAAAATTTCATCTCTCCCATTGAGCTCATCTCAAATTTCTCTTTCATAACCCTTTTAAACTCTTTGCACAGACCATCATTTGTTGAACCGAAGATGATGTCGTCCACATATACTTGCACCAAGAGTAAGTCACCATCCTTTTCTCGAATGAACAGTGTACAGTCAATGACACCTCTTCTGAACCCGTTGTTCAGAAGGTGTGTAGACAGTGTCTCATACCATGCTCGCGGCACTTGATGCAATCCATATAAGGCCTTGTCTAGCTTGTAGACTTGGTCTCTATGCAATGGATCCTCAAACCCGGGAGGTTGACTGACATACACTGTTTCATTTATCACACCATGAAGAAATGCACTTTTTACATCCATCTAATAAACTTTAAACTTCTTGAAGGATGCATAAGCCAAGAAGATACGAATGGCTTCAAGTCGAGCAACTGGTGCAAATACTTCATTATAATCCAAACCTTCAACTTGTCTAAATCCTTGAACAACCAGACGTGCTTTGTTTCGCACAATGATACCATGATCATCCTTCTTGCAACGAAGAACCCATCTGGTGCCTATTACTTTCACACCTTTAGGTCTGTCAACTAATTGCCAGACACCTAACTTTTTGAACTGAAGGAGTTCTTCTTGCATTGCATCTGCCCAAGATTCTTCCTTGAGAGCTTTAGCAACAGTACGTGGCTCAACTTGGGAGATAAAACATGAGTGGGCACAAAAGTTTACATCTGCAAAGTCAAGAATGTCTGCAAGTCCTCCTGAAGAAAGCTGATTTCTTGTCTTAACCCCATCCAAAGGACTTCCAATAATATTTTCTTGAGGATGAATCCGATTAATTCGTCCAAGAGGATGAGCGGGAACTTCAACCTGTGGATCAAGATTATTCAGATTCAGATCCTCAAGTCCTGGTACAAGATTGTCAACAGTTGGTTCAGGGGCAGCTGGAGGAACTGAGTAACTGTCATCATTTGTCTGTGCTGTAGGAGTTGAAACAGATGAAGGTTGCATTAGTTCTTCAGGTGCATTTTGTGCATCATACAGCATCTGAACAGCAACATCTTCATCAGTGTACATGGGAGGCATGTTGAAAGAGTCAAACAGATCAGAATAGTTGAACATCCAATCAGGACCCTTCCCAGGTGGGGGCATGGAATACTTCTGAACATCAACATGGTACCACTCCTCCACATTTTGAGTTGATCTGTTATAAACTCTTTTATTTGGAGTGCTGTACCCAAGAAAATACCCTTCTTCCACCTTTTCATTAAACTTGCCTTGCTCATGTTTCTTAAGCATAGTGCATGGTGCACCAAATGGTTCAAGGTACTTAAGATTTGGCTTTCTGTTATGGAGCAATTCGAAGCAAGTTTTCCCATGTCTCTTTACTATCAATACTCGATTTAGAGTGTAGCAAGCATTAGCTACAGCTTCATTCCAGAATTGTACTTGAAGAGCCGAATCTGCAAGCATAGTCCTAGCAGCCTCAATCAAAGTCCTGTTCTTTCGCTCAGCAACACCGTTCATTTGGGGAACATATGGAGCACTAAATTGTTGAACAATACCTCGTTCATTACAAAAGTTCTCCATGTTGTGATTTTTGAACTCTGTCCCATTGTCGGTTCTGAGTATGCGAATCTTGAGCTTATATAGAGATTCAAGTTTGGTAACCAACACTTGAATGCAGTCAAACGTTTCAGACTTCTCCTTTAGAAAGAAAACCCAAGAGTATCTGGAATATTCATCAGTGATAACAAGACAATACTGATCACCAGCAATACTCTTGCGGTTAACAGGACCAAAAAGATCCATATGGAGCAGCTCAAGTGGAACAGTGATTGAGTGATACTTCTTCGGTTTGTGAGACTGCTTGACTTGCTTGCCTTTCTTGCAAGATACACAGACATCAGACAACTTGAAATTCTTCAGACTTACCCCCTCAACCAGATTGTTGTGTACCAAGTGGTTCATCTTGCGTAGACTCAAATGACCCATCCTCTTATGCCAAAGAATTGAATCTTTTTCTGTTGCCTTTGACATAAAACATGAAGCTGTGGAGGATGTAGTTGAAGCTGTGGCCATATTGAGTACGTACAAGTCTTGCTTCCTGGGGGCAGACATCAAAATCCATTCTTCAGGGATAACTACACCTTGCTTTAGAATGTAGCATTTGGAGTCATCGAAAAGAACTTTGTAGTTTTTATCACAGATCTGTGATACAGAAAGCAGATTATTCTCCAATTGCTTGACATATCTGACTTTGTCAAATGAAACTTGCCCATTTGATAAGATTCCCTCTCCTGTGATAAAACCACCTTTGTCACCAGCAAAAGCTACATAACCACCATGAACAGATTGAACGTTGGAGAGCAAAGAGATGTTTCCAGTCATGTGCCTTGAAGCCCCACTATCGACAATCCAAGAACTGTTTAAAGCAGCTGTTGGGGCATTCTGCACAAAAATAAGACAATTAGTTTAATTTGGGAACCCAAGCCTTTACAGTCTTGGGTTGACCCAATGAGTCTCGGATCATAACATCGATCCATTTACCATCTGAAACAGTCTTGTCTGAAGTGGGTGGAACTGTAGTCTCAGACTTTACTTTCCAGACTGCATTTTTACTGAAAGAGTTTTTCAGATAAATGGATGATGATTTAGATTGATCAACATTAACAGGCTTGAGAATATTCAAGTTCATCAATTTCCCTTTACCCTTGTCCACAGATTTAACCTGATTTGGTTGTTTGGGTTTTGTCAGAAATGACTTGGACTCAGATCTAACAGGTTTAACAAAATTCTGATTTTGTTTTCTGGGTGGTGCAACCTTTGGTCTAATCAACTGAGGGCAAGATCTAACAAAGTGCCCAGGTGCACCACACTCAAAACAAACCGGTTCGCCTTTTCTATGAAAATGTTTTAACTCAGAAAAAGATTGCCTTTTTGGTTTAAAAACATTTGTTTTAGGCATGTTCTGATTAAAACCCAAACCCTTTTTCCCATTTGGAACAAGATTGTCAAACTTGTTCAACACACAAGCTTCATTTTCTTTTGAAGCTTTCACAAAACCTAAGGCTTGATATATTTTTGAAGATGAGATTGGGTCACCCTTTTTGATAACAGGGAGTGGATTCTGAGCAGTACCATAATCAGATGAATCATCAGATTCATCCTCAGAATCTGAAACCCAATCCTCTACAAGTCCATCCACTGAAGATTCCTTTGACAAAGAGGAACCTTCATCAGTAATCATCCCAATTGGATCAATTACTAAAGGAGTTATCACTTGAAAATCTTTAACATCTTTGTCATTTGGTGAATTGACAAAGCTGTTTAAGATTGGTGGAGGACATCTTTGATAACTCATAGTTCCCTTACCCTTATGATCAGCTTCTTTGCTGATCATGTGCTCAATGATATAAGATGCACTCTCATAGCTCTTGAGCTTCTGTCCTAGGGTCTCATAATCACACTCAACCATTGCTAACTTCTTCTTTACCTCATTAATAGTATTGAGATAAGAAGTTATAGCATCTTGCTTGTTAAGAACACAATCTCAGCCTCATGAAGTTGTCTATTTAAAAGTTCAATTTTAGCTTGAAAATCCTTTTCATTAGCTTTTAAAACTTTGTTAGCATCAATACATTGGTTGAGATCACTGATCAAAGCAGCATTGTGATTCTGATAGGAAAGAACCTTGCTTTTAACGTCAACACAATTAAAACAATTAGAAACAGAAGATGAACAATCATCAGATACCTGATCTGACTGAGAAGTTGCAGCAGGAGTAGCAGATGAGTTTACCATCAAGGCAAACTGAATAGGAGATTCTTCAACATCAGCATCAGACTTAGATTGAGTGTCAGAATCAGTCAAGCTCTTAGACTCTGATCCAGATGTTTCTTCTATCTTGATATGTGCTCTTTCAACAGTAATCTCCTCAAGTTGATAATCCATCTTCTGGATCTCAGCAACACAAGCTTGATCTTGCCCCCCCTATTCAGAATTAAATCTGAAATCCCAATTTTCACCTTCATCCTGCTGTACCATCAAAGCTTTGCATGTATTTGAAGAACTGGTCTGAGCAGGAGAATCAATAGGAACAAGTCTTCTTTCTTGATTTGCTGTAGAAGACTTTTGATGCTGAAAAGGATTCTTGTTTCCAGCTTTCTTAGGATGCTTGCACTGTCTAGCAAAGTGACCATTTTCTCCACAATTGTAGCAAGTGACAGAAGCCATATCAAATCCAAACTTTGAATCTTTGTTCAAGTTGATGTCTTTTCCAGTTCTCTTTACAAAATCTTTAGCTCTTCTGACAGCACTAGCCAAAGCCCATATAATATCAATCCTTTCCATGTCATCTGGATCTATCTGAGAGTAATCATCATTAGTCAGATAAGGATTGCCAATCTGTCCTGCTACTAAACCATCATAAGAACTGACTAGAGTAGATAACAGTCCCATATGCTCCTTGGCAGTCTCTACAGTCACTTTATCAAAATTTTCTGTCTTCAAACTGGTTACAGGCTGATGATGTTCTTTCTGAGGATTGGATGAAGAGGATGATTGACTAAAATGAATCTGAGTAGATGATGGAGCTTCAGTAGTCTGAGAAACAAATGTTGTCTTCAATGGAGCATGAGAAGATGATTTCTCAACTGTAGGAGTAGAATAATACAACGATGGGTCCTGGACTTGGGCAACTCTCTTGGCCTTCCACTTGTTCTCTATTTCTTGCTCTTTCAGCTTCTGAATGAAATCATTTATGTCCATATGAGCCAACATCTGATTCTGCTTTAGTACCATCAAAAATGACTCCCACTTTGGAGGTAGAGCATCTGCCAAACACTGGATCTTTTCCTGAGTAGTTGTCTTGACTTCATGATTGAATAACTCACTCAAAAGATGATAAAATCTAGCAATCAACTCATCTAGTGACTCATTTCCCACATACATGAAGCTATTGAATTCCTTTCTCAATGCCTTTGACTTGATGCTCTTCAAAGCATCATTACCCTCATATCTTTGTTGCAGTGCATCCCACAATAGCTTTGCAGAGGTAAACTGTTTAAACTGATGGAAAATATCAGTGGAAATGGACTGGGATAGAATAGCATAAGCTTTCTTTTCGTAATCATACAGCTTCCTCTGAGGCTCAGTCATCCGTGTGACTAGCATAGGAGTTCCATCTTCATTCAGAGGCCTCAGATAACCTCCCTCAATCATCATCCATAAGTTTGTATCCACCCCATTGATATGGATCTCAAACCGATACTTCCAGTGTGGATAATCGTCTAAAGATAACAACTTTGGAGCTTTATTAGAGTTTCCAGTCTCAGTCTCAGTCAGTAACAAAGTCTGAATACGATGATTCTGGTTCGCCATCAATGCTAAATCCTCCATAGAGTCAAGAATAACAAGATTCAACACTTAGAAAATTTTTCAGACTGATGGCCGAATGAAGATCCTTAGGACGAATGACGGGGGCCGAATGAGATAGAACTGGCGAATGAGAGGCTGAGTATGACTGTTCGGCGAATGAGTAAAGAGAATGAACCTATTCGGCGAATGGAGTGTCGAATGAGGCTATTCGCCGAATGAGACCTGAGAATGAAGCTATTCGCCGAATGAGTAAAAAGAAAGAAGCTATTCGGCGAATGAAACCAGCGAATGAAGCTATTCGGCGAATGAGGCTGATTCGGCCAAACTTATTCGGCTGATCTGAGGGTTTTGGCAACAAAAATCGCGATAACTTGAGATTTAGACCAGTTCTAAGTACCAAATTTGGTACAGAACATCATGAAATGTTAATGAACAAATTGGGATAAACGATTTGACAAAAACACCACAAAAATCCACAGATTTGCAATGAAAAAGTAACTTTTAGGACAATAAGTTTAGGGTTTTTGCAGATCTCGAACGAAAAATCAAAGATATGATGATTTGGATTGGAAATCGAGCAGAATCAAGAGCCAAAGCTCTGATACCACTTTGTAGGACCAAGGTTGATCTCAGAAACAACACGAAATCAAGGGAAATCTGCTCTACAGCCTCTGGAATAGTGCGGAATCCTATTCCAGGGTTTTCCAATCGAAACCAACAGCAACCGTGGTGATTCGAAGGTAAGAGATGAACGTTTGAGTGAGAATCGAACACCACGAGCTATGAATCGAACTTGGACAGCAAGAAACACTCAAATCTTCAGGGGTTTGACACTGGAGCACACTGGGAAGAATGAGGGTTCTTAGAAGTTAGGGTTGAAATGATTTTGAACTTGTATTTATAGGCAGTAGACATTCGGCCGAATGAGTGGCCGAAACAACTCATTCGGCGAATGACTCTGTCGAATAGGTAATTCAGTCGAATGAGTCATTCGGCGAATGACTCATTCGCTGACTATAGTCATACTCTAGTTTCATTCGGCGAATGAATTCATACGTTAGAGTCATTCGGCCGAATGAACAATACTCATACTCAATTACTTAATAAACCAAATCACCCAATCATATAATCAATTAACTAAAATATAAACATTAAGAACAATATAGAAAGACAACTTCCATTAATATAACTTGATTTTTACATGATGAATGATACAAAATCGAACTAGGGACATTTAGTGCACCAACAACGGTTTAAAAATCGAATCGTACAGTGGTCGCGCGTATTCGTTCGAATCGTCACCTGTACGAACACGACGATAACTATACTTTTCAATATTGTTTTCTTATTATCGGATATCATTCGGAACGTTAAACTTTCAGATATATTCGTACAGATCGTCACCAATACGAATAATCTGTCGATTTAGCATTCACATAACGACATCCGTGTTATTTTGTTCTGTTAAGCCTCACATATGTTTATACGTAATAAAATCATAACACATAATCACATGATGGTTCTGTAAAGCCAGATAAGTATCTGACTGATGAACCATAGTTCTGAACTTTGCTTCTCTGAAATGATTTTGAATTCGCTCTTTGATAACACACAACGATAAGGATATATGATATGAATATGAAATACACTGAAATGCATATAGTTTGTACCTGATTACTGTTCATGTTACTGTTTGAGATCACTGTTCCGGTGCTGGTTCCGGCACTGATGTTACATTAAAGGCATCAGCAGCCAAGCCCAATCAAACATTTCTAGGTTCTTTTGCAAAATTGGGATATTTCTTATCAAATTCTTGCCATGCTTTACCATCAACCGGATGACGCATCATACCATCCGTTGACCGTCCAGTATGATGTCATGTCATACCTTTTGCCATGAATCGAGAGCTATACTTTCGTCGAAGACGAGAATTTAAAGGAAAGTAGCGCAACACTTTTTGTGGTACCTTCTTTCCCTTTGTATTCTTATCAATCCACCTACTTTCATTACAAATAGGACAATTTTGCATAAGAGCATTCTCTTTCCAAAACAGAACACAATCATTACGACAAGCATGTATAGATTGATATCCTAACCCAATCTTTCTCAACTTCTTCTTAGCTTCATAATGTGATGATGGAATTTGATTTTCTTTTGGAAATGCAGCTCTTAAAAGCTCTAAAAGTTTATCAAATGAACTATCTGTCCATTTGTTGATCACTTTAATGTGCTTTAATTTTGCAAGAAAATTTAAAGAAGACATCCAAGTACAAGTAGGATATAACTCTGTATTAAGCTCCTTAAACAATGCGTCAAATTCTGGATCTAAGCCACCTTCATATTCATCTACATCATCGTCATTTGTATTATGTTCCGCCATAACATCATCAATTGCATCAAACATTTCATTGTTTGTTACAGAAGTGTGTGTTTGAAGCCTATAGATTTTCTATCTTTGTAGCGTTAGGATACATCTCACCATGATAAACCCATGTTGTGTATGATTGTAGAAACCCCCGGTCATGTATGTGGGCATAAACCGTACTCAAATTCTGAAGTGACCTATTTGAATTGGCGCAACCTTTACATGGGCAATACGTTTTACCTTCACTATTGACATGATTTTTGGCAATCTCCATGAAGTTATTAAGACAGTTTAAGAAATCTGAAGATCTTCGATTTCGCAAGTTAATCCAACTTTTATCAATTGTCATAAATATATATAAATAAAACGATTAAATAATAACAGATATACATCTAGCATTCAAATACAAATGCAAGTACAAGTACAAAAAATATAATAAACCATATCAAACCTTATCTATGATGTAAAGCAGTTCTCAAAGGTGGTGGATCTTAACCCACTTTTTGAATATTCTATCTCATATGTATACACTTCAACGAGTTAAATATCAGGAAAAACCGGCATCATTCCGCCTTAACTCCCTATGTTTTAGGGAGTTAAGGCGGATTGCTGTCGGTTTTTCTTGATATTTAACTCATTAAATTGCATACATATCCTAAATGAGATAGAATATTCAAAAAGCAGTCCAAAAACAGGGACAATCCAACATTTAGCTCTATTAGATAAATGTCAGATGGGTATGTTCTAATGGTTATTCATGGTTAAACATGCATATTTAAAAACAAACTCAAACATAGCATACATAAACATAGCATGGTAAACCTATAATCAAGATTTGAAAGCTAAAACATACACTTTTCATACATAAATTTCATATAAATCATTTACACATAGCATAAATCGATACACAAGAAGCTATTATATTAAATACACAAATAAAAGTTAAAAAGTCATGTTACATACCTTTTCAAGATCTTGAATATAAAACTTTTCTTCGACCGCAATAATGCCCTAATTTACAATAAAATACAATAAAATCAAATAAATATATATATAAACATAAGTGTGAATTAACTACATAAAGATTACATAATGAAACATACACATACACATATGACATACAATTAGTGTAGATAAACTTAAAAACATACACATACACATTACAATTAGTGTAGATAAACTTACACATACACACTTTTATAATTAAGAAATCACATACATATACATAATCAAATATAGAATTGCACATTATAAGTTTAGATGAACTTGAAATAATACATATACATACACATTACAATTAGTGTACATAAACTTGTAATTATACATATATATCAAATCACTATCCAATACAAACAATACATATAGACATACACATAAATGCAAATACACCAAATCAACATACAATACAAACAATATTTATAGACATACACATACAAATTTACATGTACATACACATTACACACAAACATACACATACACATATGTATATGGACTTGTAATAATACATCTAAATGAAATACACCAAATCAATACTAAATACAAACAATATTTATACACTTACACATACAAATTTACATGTACATACACATACACATACACATACTAATTACACATACACCTACACATACACAATACTTATGTACATACAAATACACATATACATACAAAATAACACAAACATATGAACATACACATATACATACGGCCAAATACACAATAAATACACAGATTGCATCACACATACGAACCAATATACGTTCATACGACCCAGAAAACATTCATACGAACCAATATACGTTCATACGACCCAGAAAACATTCATACGAACCAATCTAAAAAAAACCCCAAAAAAACACTAAAAATTGCCAAACAAAAAAAAAAGCATATGATAGTAAAATACATAATCCAAATGACACAAAGCAAAGAAAATACCTTGAAATGGCCGAAAATCACCCAAAATCGTCGTAGGGGGCGGAGAAAACACGACCAGGGGGTTCTGGAAGGTCTTGGAACGATAACTCTATACATAACTCTATGGCGACGACCTGTCGTCGCTATAGGTCAATACCTTAAAACGACGCCGTTTGATTTACAGGCAATTAATTAATAAAAAATTCATTGAACTCTATAGCGACGACTTGGCGCCGCTAATTTTTTTTTATTTTTTTTAAAAAAAATTATTTATTGATTTTCAGAGATTTTAATTAAAGAAAATTGGAAAAGAAAATATTTTTTCCTATAGCGACGACAAGTCGTGGCTAATTTTTTTCCCTCAACCGCGAAAAATTTTGTTGTTCCCGCCCAACCCTATAGTGACGACAACCCGTCGCTACATATCAACCTGCAAAAAAATCTGACACACCCCTATTGCGACGACCTGTTATCGCTATAGCATTTTCTATGAAAATTGAAAATTGATATATATATACATATAGGGTAAGGAGTGAATAATAACCCACCTTAATTGAGGTAACCCATTAACCCTGGCAAAAAACGCTCAAATCGCAAAATTTTTTTTTCATGGTTTTTTTATGCAAAAATAGGGGGGGCTCCTTTTTTAAACGTTCGCTAATTCACAAGCGTTAAAAAGTTAAACGAAATGTAAATTTGCGTTACACTGCGAAGATATATACAAGTGTCGCAGTGTAACGCAAACTTACATTTCGTTTAACTTTTTAACGCTTGTGAATTAGCGAACGCTTAAAAAAGGAGCCCCCCTATTTTTGCATAAAAAAACCATGAAATTTTTTTTTTTTGCGATTTGAGCGTTTTTTGCCAGGGTTAATGGGTTACCTCAATTAATAAGGGTTATTATATGATCCCTTCCCTATATATATATATATATATAGGGCATGTAATGATTTTAACCAACTAATTATAATCCAATTGTTAATTTAAAAAGTCAAGTGTATAAAATCGTGTCACATGTATAACAAATACTTTGGGTTATATTTAATTCCCAATACTGTATGTATATATGTATGTATGTATAACAAATTCTAATAATTTGATTTTAATAGCAAATTAAGTTAAAGTTTATTAAAACAAATTAATTAGATTTTATAAATTAAAAACAGAAAGTTCGTTAAGTTATAATACTTCATAGTATTTCAAATACATTTTTTTTAAAGTTATTACGTGAAATAACAGATTTTGAAACTTAGGGGGATCGAAAAGTAAATCCTGAAATTTGATTTCGGTTATGAAAACTTGGAAAGAATAATGAACAACCTAGAAGCCCCAAGGACTATAATCATATAAATATCACAAGCATCCATCCCCTCAAACAGAGACTCCGTTTGATCCCTCACAGCCGTGTTTTTCCACAAATCGTTCCTCACACACTTTTGAATTTAAATCTCTAACGTATATACGTTTTTTGGGCGATTGCTACCGTAACCGAAGAACCTATTGGTGATTTAATAGCCATTTAAATGGATTTGAACATAACCAAACATTTGACTCGAAATTGTAATTTGAAAACGACTAAAACACAAATCAAATTTCAAATTAAATGCCCAACATTCTTGGCAACTCCACTCTAGTTCAAAGGAAAGAAAAACCCCTCTTAGAGACGCCCTAAATCACTAAATTGAATTCTCGTTTACATTGAACAGATCGTCATTAATTCGTGGTCGAATCGGATAAATTTAAGGCAATAAATGACACCATCCTATTCGTGTTAACTCGTATTACTATAACCCATGAATTCAGGAGCTCACAAACCTTGTGTTGGTCCAATTCGGTAGAACAAGTTATTAGGGGTTAAAAGATGTGGGAGTAATTTCAGAATAAGTAAATAAGAATAGTTCGAAACAAAAAGCCTTCGAGAACCCGCTAGAGTCTAGTGGTAAGATGTTGGTCATGTGTGTGGGCTTGGGTTAAAAACCCGCCCAGAGCATTCGAGCTGGTATTCGCGATTTAACATGTTTTGACCATGGTTGACCATCCAAAAATTTTATAAAATAAATAAAAATCATTTTCACACAAGGCTATAGTTTCTGTTCAGAAAATTACATTTTAATTATTTTTAAAATTTAACTGTTTAAATCCATAATATTTAATTTCAAAAAGCTATAGTTTTATTCTAAAAACATTTTCAGTAAATTATTTTTTATGGTTTATAACATATCTAAGAAAATTTATTTTTTTATAAATTATAACTGCAAGACAAGTTATTTTAAATTTAATAAACTTATTAACAAATTTCAAAGCTTTATAACGATTAAATGGATTTTTCTAAGATGTCATTTACATAATCATTAATAAAATTATTTTAATATCTAAGATAATTTCAAACTTAATTATTTCAAAATGTTTATTTATAAAACCAAAATGTTTATTTATAAAACCAAAATCTTTATTGCAATTAATTGCATTTAAATAAAATAATAGTAACTTTTGATACAAAATTACTAAAGATAATTTAAAATAAATTTGTTAAAAGAAGTAAATTAAATATTTATCATTAATAATCCATTTATTCATTTTCAAAACTTATAAAATATTTATTTAAAAATTTTTAAATAAATATTATTTCCAAACTATATAAGGCATGGGTTGAATTGCAAAATATATTAGGAAAAACATAATCATTCTAGTAGAGTTTCATTTAATATTCAATACTTAGAGAAACTAAGACATTACTATGATACAAAAACATTATGGTAACGTCTTAGGTTTCTATTTTTAAATCTCTATCAAGTTACATTTGGGAAAACAAAGCAAACAAATTAGTTTCTCAAAATCCTTTTTATATTTTTATATGTTTAGAGATGTTACATATATCATATATACAAACTTGGTTATTATTGTGTCAAAACATATTGATGTTGCAAGACCTTAGTTCTAGTTGAATGAGATTTGATTGAGATGTGTGTTTTTACTTTTTGCAAGCATTAATTAGCATAGAAGTTGTTTCATACATAAAAATACATTAGTATATCCTAGAATGGTTAGATACCTTCCATACTTAGACTTGTGTCTTTGTATAAAAAGGTGAAAATGTGCATTATCACAAACTAGTGATTTACATGTTCAAATCTATGACCTAAGTAGTCTAGATTGAAACTATTTAATGATACTTATTTGGAGATTTGGTTGAGACGTAAACATATTTGCCAACTTGAATACATGTATACTTTTGTCAATAATACCATTCAAAACATTTGGTTAAGCATGTTTTATACACATATTTTGTCACCGTTGCCATGGCAGAACACACGAGGTGCGACGGTCATGGTTTCTCAATTGTTATTTACATTAAACGACTTCTACATCTACATCTATATCTATACTCTCTAATAAAGGAGTAAATATTTTGCCACGTGTCAATGTATTAGGCTATTATTGGCACATGTCATTTTTTTAAAAAGAATTATTGCCACATGTCATTTTTTTAAAAAGAATTATTGCCACATGTCATTTTTTAATCTTTACAATCTTTCTCTTTCATATTAAATGATAATTATAATTATATTCTTTAATTTATTAAAAAAATTTAAATCTAATGACTAATGACTTTATATACAATTTTCATATTAAAAAATAGTTCTAATAAATAAAAAATGAATCCTTTTTTTTATTAAAAAACACACTTAAACAAAGTTTACAAAATATAAAAATTTCTAAAAATGAATTTTTAAAAAAAAAAAAGAATTATTTTAAATTTGTAGTTTTAGGAAAAATAAAAGTTATGTAAAAAATAAGTTTTATTAAAAAAACAAGTTATTTAAACAAGTTTTCTTACAAAGTATATAACATTTCAGTTTTCAACCCGTGTAATACACGGGATTTTACCTAGTGCGTTAATAATAAGGTTTTACATCATGTCTTACAATACAATCATTCGAATTACAACAAAACATAGGTTCTAAACCTCAAAATATAATATGTAAGGTTTTTCAAACATGCAATCAATAGGCTATTCAAGGAAAATCCCAAAAAGTATGCATGTAAATGTAAATGAGACTTCATGCAAATTGTTCCCTGAATGTGCCCCATGCTTACTTCAATTATCTGAAAAATACATTCTAAAAGCAATCAGCATAAAGCTGGTGAATTCACAGGTTTAGACACATTAATATATAATTGTTTCATTTGACCACAAGGTTTTCAAAAATATGATCATTTTTCTTACAAACAATATCATGAGTTGTGCATATATATTATTACAATGAGCTCCCATAACTGAACTTGACATGATTGAATTGCTCCATCCCAATGTTCTATCGCAAAACATTGTATTGAGATGAATATTATGCACCTGATTTGTCCTACAATCAGAGTTATTAGAGCTACTGACCACAGGTGGGGTTTTCACTCCCAAATAGTACTATTCCTAATAATTCACGTTTATCCACAATTAACGGCTATATAATATGGGACTTAAAGCAATAAATGTGACTCATGTAATAATGTGTTGAGCTAAAACCACTTGTGTCAGTGAAACATGTACAAGCATGATTTCTCCACTGTGAGTTAGTAAAACATTGTAGAAATAGGGGACGTGAAACTCACTATTATTGTAGATCCTTGGTCTTGTGAGTGTAGTTATCGCCTTGTGTTATAGTCCTTAACCGGTTCTTATAACATTGCGGATTTATGTTGAGTATGTGAATTTTATCAAATTTCGTGTTGTAGTGTCTTTGTTGCGAGCCTTTGGTGTTTTTATATTGTCTGGTTTATTGTAGAGAAATCATGATATTTTTTTGAAACTACTTATTATCATTTTTGGAAATTCCGGCATTATAATGGCGTATTTTTGAACAATGTCCGTTTATGGTTACCAATCCCCAAGATTTTGAAGCAATATTATTATTCATATCAAAATATATCATTTATAAACATACATATAAATTTGTATAATCATTTCATGATCCTTTTTATGCATATAGTCCGTTTATGGTTACCAATCCCCAAGATTTTGAAGCAATATTATTATTCATATCAAAATATATCATTTATAAACATACATATAAATTTGTATAATCATTTCATGATCCTTTTTATGCATATAGTCCGTTTATGGTTACCAATCCCCAAGATTTTGAAGCAATATTATTATTCATATCAAAATATATCATTTATAAACATACATATAAATTTGTATAATCATTTCATGATCCATTTTATGCATATAGGACATGTAGTCTTACTTTTAAATGTTTTTTTCTTTTTGGACAGTTTCTGTACCACGTCTTTGTACACACTTTTTCCATAGAAAATATTTATAAAAAAAACTGAAACTTCAGATTACGGTATTTTGGTGTGTTCCGAACAACTTTCATTTAGAATTTTTTTTGCGATTCGCCTGCAAATGAGTCAAAACAGTCGTTTAGTTTGAAAGGTCCGAATCTGCTCACTGATTTTGTAGTGACTATTTGAGGTATCATTAGGTTGAGTTAGATAGCATATGAGTAGTGGTTGGAAATCTAACTCAACGAACTTAACTATGGTATTTGAGTATTCTCCATTTCGAGTCTTTATGATCAAGTTATGGGCTGTTAAAAGTCGACCCAGTTTGTGTCCAGATTTCAGAAATGTTCATTTGTGCATAGTTTTAACTTAAGGCTTCATGTAACTTATAAATTTATTGTTTATGATGAATGAGTGAAAGTATAACTTTAAAATAGACTTACTTTAAGCAAGCAAGGAGAGGAAATGGAGAAGACTTGAGCTTGTTGATGTTTCGGGTTTTCGTCGGGCTATCAAACGGTTGATGGAGCCTTCTTGGGGCTATCGAACGGTTGATGGAGCCTTCTTGGGGCTATCGAACGGTTGATCGAGCCTTCTTGGGGCTACTCTTGGCCGGCCCTTTTGGTGGTGTTAAAGCTGATAAAAGTTTTTCATGATAACTAAAATATGTGTTTAAGCTTATAAAATTTTTTCAGTATTTTTCTTAAAATTGTTAAACCTTTTAATAATGCCAAAATGTTATTACAAAATTTTTCTCAATAACTAAAATATGTTTTTAAGGTTACAAAAGTTTTTCAAGATTTTTCTTAAAATTGTTAAACGTTTTGAAAATGCCAAAATGGTCAAAAACCGGCCCGTATTGACATTTGCGGGTTTCGAATGTAACATCTGGCCCTATCTACCACCAATATTGTCCACTTTGCCAAATCAGAGCTCACGGTTTTGCCTTTGGGTGCCTAGGTGAAAACTTCCAAGAGAGGTCACACATCCCTTTATTGCTGCAACTCGAGCATGCACTACTAAAAAAAGGACCATTAGAGACTAAATTAGCGAAGACTGATATATCAGTCTTAAATATGTAATATTTAGGACTGACTTTTCAGTTACTAATATTATTTAAGACTGATTTCTACACGAAAAAAACAGAGACTTATAATTAGTCTTTGATACTTGGACACATTACTAGAGACTGGATTTCAGTTTTAAATATTTTGCGCCATATAACATTATGAAGGGAAATTTTTTTGGCTACTAAATTTCAGTCTTAAATATGTTTCTAATGTGACAAAAAAATTATGCATATGTATTTAGGACTAACTTCTGTCTCTAGCATACGAAGAACATATTAAGGACAAAATATCAATTCTTAATACTTTTAAAAAGAACAAAATTAAAGATTAAATTATTACGAATTGTTACCTATAAGCCAAGAATCTGTCATGTTCGCGGCCGAAGTAGGATTTGCCTAGGATGTTACATCGAACTCGCATTAACACTCGGCCCGACGCCTTACTAATAGGATGGGGAGGCATGCTAGCAATGCGTTCGTTCTATCTATCTATATTTATACACTAAATCGATACCACACACAAATCAATATAATCCATATAAGTTCTTCGATCAAATTTGTTTAATTTGATGTTTGTGAGCTCCTGAAATCATAGGGAAAATGTTCTACGACTAAAACCGACTATAATAAAATTGATTATTACTTGGAATCAAATCTTATTGAATGAGATTGAATGAAGAACAACTCAGGTTGGTGACGCGAGTTCATTCATGTATTTCATGTTTTTCTAATGGGGCTTTTGGTACTGTTACAATCAGAGAGTATTCGCAAATGATTTTGTGTGCTAAATTTTGATTTCTATCTTAAGTTTCATGTTATAGTTTATGTTTGAATTGTTAAGTGGCTTAATGGTAATGATTAATGCAATTGACTACACGTTTAAGGTTGAAATCGTATTGGAAACGCATACATGTAATACTTTTGAATTAAACTAGCTCTAGCACTCGATTTGGGATTGAACCAGTCGATCTATGGTTCAAAATTGTGACTGATCGTTGGATCTTGAAATTGAAAATTCAATTTATACAAAACTAGCCCTTGTGATTTTATGTGTTGACATTCCTAGCTCCATAGTTTTTCTAAGGAAAATATGTTTTTAGTATATACACTTATAGGTCCTCATGTTTGAATTTTTTATTATTTCATGTAAACAAATCTTTTTATGAAAGCTTAATAAGTTAATGATTTTACAAAACTTTATAAGTTTATTAATTCTTTTAAAACGTTAATTAATTAAAATTAAATTACTTTGTATCTTATACAATTTCTATATAACATATATATAAAATTGTTTTTACATTATTGAGATTTTAGTTAAATCATAATGAAACATTATCGTGTGTATATATTTATGCATTAATATAAATTCCTATATTTATCCATGACTTTATTTTATTTTATTTGAAATTTAGCACTATGACGGGTTCAAATTGTTGTCGACAAACCCTAAAGGCTACATAACCTATTTATGTTGTAAGATATTATTATCAATGTAATATAGACCATAATTTTTCTATATTCTTTTATAACTAAAGATTTCCTTGTATTTATTGATATTGCCCATTTTCCTCTTACTTTTTTTTTATAGTCAATGATATCCAAGTAGTTTACATATTTAGGAAGATCTACTAGCTCCAAAGTATGATCTTGTAAGTATAGACAATGATATCCAAGTAGTTTACATATTTAGAAAGATCTGTTAGCACCTAAGTATGATCTTGTAAGATAGAATTAACGCTATTTCTTTATGTTGACATCTTTGAAAGGTAAACATTTACCGATAGGTATTTGAATAACCCTCAGCCATTGAAATCTTGAATTTTGGGCAAAAAGGTTTCTCAATTCTTGCTTTTTTACTTCTTGCCACTAAAAACTCATCAGTCTCATATTTTTTTCAATCGCCTTATTGTTTATGCATATTTTGGGTGTCCGCTGCTAGTCGAATAGTATATGATTAGTATTTGTTGGATTGTATTCACTTGTATGCATTAGTATGTTGTTACACTAGGTATCGAGCAACTCGCAAGGGGCATATGCGAATGAGTTTAATGTGCATGGGACCATTCGTACGAATGGGTATTCAGATTGGATCATTCGTACGAATGAAGTTACCCTATATATACATATATATCAGTTCTCAACTTTTGAATGTCAAGGTTTTCGAGGGCTTTAGGGTTTTGAGCAGCAGATGGGGAGAGATCATGCTCAGTCTCTCTCCTACAACGACTATGTTCTTTTATGTTTGTGAATTCCTAAAACTTTATTTTTTTCGTTTCTTTGTCCCGAATCGCTCTTTGTATGGATTTAATCATGTAATCATTCGTTTATTCAATGTTCAATTGATTTGGTTCCTATGTGTTCTTGCGCTAAACCTTCCATCCAACACTGAAATATGGATCCTAAATGTTTTTCACGTATTATATATGATTTCATCAACTAGTGTTAATGAAATTACATGCTCTTATCATAAAGAATGAAACATATTATAAAAGAATTAGTATTCCTAGATTCCTTGATTGTGTTCTTGTGTATATCAAAATTCTTAGACTCATGGCTAAGAAATTAATATTTATTATTGTGATAAAAATATCTATTGAATATCCAATCAATAGTTTTGGCTCCCATTATTTTATAGTCCATTTTGCTTATGGAGGAATTTTATTCTAAATCTAATTAGTCGACAACGTGTTTTCCTCCATGTTTTCTTCCTCAATCCATAACTTATTGTCACACCCCGAGCCGGTGGCTTGGATCGACTTCCCCGTCGGGCGGAATGGTCTCGGGGCATGATATCGGGAATGATAATAGGAATGATCAGATTGTTTACATTGCACATGATATATAAATGAGAAACTGCTAAATGAAAATAGAATTACAAAATTAAATTACATCAGTTTAGTTCATAATTTAACAATGTAAATCTACTATCAACATCATAAATTTTCTATCTTGTATCACCACAAGATATACAAAATAAATTGTAAAATGATGTCCAAAAGTATGCAGGTCCAAAATGCTAGGTCCTCTAACTCGTATCCTAGTCCAAAAACATTAACTTCTTAATTGACCTGTTCGTCACCTGAGAAGTCATGCAAAAAGATCAAGTCAACACATGGTTGGTGATTTAATGTTGTTTTATAAAAATGAATTTGAATAACCTTCTGAATGACAACCTTAACCTCACCATTAACCATCTATACCATCCAGTTCAAAATGCTTATATATAGGGCATATGTAGGGTCGAACTTACCGCCCGCCCAGCCACCGTCCCACCACATACCAAACTACATGATATATTGTTCCTGGAGATAATTAAGCGTTTCATCCCATAACTTTGATTCCATAACAATTGATTCCATAGCATTTGATTACCCTGAAAATGTTTACCTTGATCCCTCGAAATGACAACCTTAATCTCACCAACGACCACCTATGCTATTCAATCAAGTATGCTTATATATAGGGCATATGTAGGGGACAAGCCCCAGCCACCGTCCCACCACATACCGGACTGCTTAGCATATTGTTGTTAATGATAATTAAGCGTTTCATTCCATTCACCTTCATTTTAGATTTTGATTTCCACAAATAGAATCAACTCTGATCTCTTGAGTTCACCATGTATTCATGAATACCCCAAAGCTCTTGTAGAAATATAATATTAAATATTTAATTAAATTAATAATTAAGCATTTAAATACAACTAAGACATGATGATTGGGCCTTATTTGACTCAATCAATTAGACTTAGTTGTTGGTGGTTGTCCAAGTTATACCCTCTCACACGTGGCCCATATCAGGCATGACCCAAAATGAGTCTATCTGTATGCATCGGGACTTTCATGATGCCCATATCAGCTTGACCCTTTGGCCTACTGTACATGTCGGGACTTTAAGGATATACTTTGATTGTTGATCGTCTTTGTTCCCTTGATTTCGTTTGATAGTTTAAGTTATGCCCATATAGCCTGACTACAAGAGTCTACTATTGTGACGGGACTTTCCGTGTGTTACACGTGGTCTTGATTTAAGTACAACTGACACCCACCTTAACTTAAGCAATTAATGATTTCATTAGATCTTAATGATTTCATTATTTCAATGATTCACACACGGTTATGATCTCCTTGATTCTCTTGATTCTCTTGATTCTGATCTTTTGAATTCCATTATTTCATTTTTAATATAGATTCTTGAGTAGGATCCTTAGTTTATTGATCACACACTGGATTAGATTCCACTAAAATTGATCTTTAGCTTTAGTTCTTTTGATTTCACTTTGAATTTAGATTCTTGAATTTGAACTCGATGGCCTGAGGGTTTGTTTAGAGCCTTAGATTTAAGATATTACTCGTAAGAGTAATTAATTAATTTGTTAGTTAATTCAGCATAACAAATAACTAGACAGGAGTCTAGGAATATAATTAAGCACATATAAAGCATATAATAAGTAAAAGCATTTACGTAAAACAGTTTAAATAAAAAGGTTTACACATGCTTCTTAGCCCCGCATTTGAAAACAAAAATGTTTAGAAAAGGGGCAATGAACTCCCCTGTGTTGCTCTGTATTGAATTAACACACAATGCGCGCTCGTTGTTGTAGAGTATGTTTCTTCGGTCCCTGAGTTGTTTTAAGAGAATTCGAATACATCAAGTATTTATGATAGTCGTCGTATCTATGGTTTGGTCTCGGTTTGCATCTAAGTGTCCTATTGTGCTAATGTGTTTCTAAGTTCTCATCTAACTAGTCTAACTTACTACCCATTAGTAGCCCAAATCCCATGATTAATCCTTATAAGTCATTAATTAAAACGTTTTCAAGTTAATCTACTTTATGTTAAGCATTAAGTTAAAGTTATTTATTTTAATTTGAAAGAGCTTACCATTTAATTTCTTTTATTAAAACATAATTAATTTAAAGAAAATGTAATTTTTTTACATGATGGGCCTGGGTTAAGCCCATTGGGCCAACATCGGGCCCATTACTAGACTTTGATTTCCAAGTGATTACTGATCAAGATCTTTGAATAACTCGGCCTAGATGATTCAATTACTCATCTAAGTTAGTTACATGTCTTTATGAATTTTTTCCTACGGGTTGGGTGCTAATGATTAAATCAACACTCAAGTCCTTATGAATTTTATTAAGGGTTAGGTGTTAATAATTAAATCAACACCCACTCCTTGTGTTATTATTCTGGTCCTTTACGATTTCTCAAATGTTTTAATCTCTAATGATGTCATTAATACCTGTTGAGTTGATACTATGTTTTAAGAATTTGCTTGTTATTGAAAACACTAATTTTTGATCTCCCTAATGAATCTTAGACGAATCCATAACCAAATTCACCCCCATTGTCTACCCCCTTGATTACTCTCTTTGTTTGATCCATAACTAATCCCACATTGTTTGTTCATTATAAAACCCTAGTGTCCCATGCACACATAAATGAATTCTCATTCCATGCATGCACACACATATACACAAGATTATTTCCCATGCATGCAATCATGTGGTCCAACCCTACCCAAACTATGGTGTCATCTCATGACTAGCCGTATGGTTCTTGGCCGAAGGAGTCCCCTCAAAAACAGCCTTGACCGGAAGAGGGTCTTGGGCCGATCGAATAAGCCATTTGGCCGAAAGTGGCCTTAGCCGAATAGGGTCTAGCCGAACCAGCAGGGCCGACCGAAAGGGTGCCGAGCAAGTGAGGCCTTGGCCGGTCATGGCTTGGCGGACTGAGCTGGGCGATCGAACGGGTGTTGGCTGAAAGAGGGTGGCCGAAAGAGGGTGGCCGACTGGAGCTATCTTGGCCGACAGAATGAGGGCTGGCCGAAGGTAAGACCGAGCGACTGAGCCTCATACGACCTGGAGGCCATTCGGCCAATGGTTGGCTCATACGGCTGGCTGGTTAGGCCCATTCGGCCGGTGGGTTCTTGGCATTCTTCCATTCCCATTTTCGAACTAGTAACTAATCCAAGTGTAACATCAGTGCCGGAACCGCCACCGGAACAGTGATCTCTACAGTACATGAACAGTAAAACAGGTATGAACCATATACATTTCAGTACGTTTCACATTCATATCATTTATCATTATCATTTTGTGTTGTCATAGAATAAATTCAGAAACATTTAACGGAAACACAGTTCAGAACAATAGTTCTTGAGTCAGATAATTATTTGACAATACAGAACCATCATGTGATTATTTGTTTAGGATTTATTATGTATAAACGTATGTGAGGCTTTAAAGAACAAAACACACAAATATTGTTACGTGAATGCTAAATTGACGGGTTATTCGTATAGGTGACGATCTGTACGAATATATCTGAAAGTTTAACGTTCTGAATGATATTATATAATTAGAAAACAAGATTGAAAGGTATAGTTATCACCGTGTTCGTACGGGTGACGATTCGAACGAATACGCGCGACGACCGTACAATTCGATTTAAACAGTGAATTAATATTTTAAATTAAATAATTAGAAGATATTAGTTAATTTATTAGGAATCACAACCTAGAATAATTAAATGATTTCTAATTTTATAATCGTGTCGTCTCGTCGTGAAAACTACACGACCCGGCCTTTTACGCGAAACCGATCGAGGCCGAACATCGGGTATCGGTGATACATTAAATGAGAACATTTAATTCATCACCAACCAACACCAACTCACTTTCTTGACCCAATCTCGTCACTCTCTCTCTCTAGCTCTCTCTCACTAAGAAGTTAACCTTCTCTCTAAAATTTGAATCTTGTTTCAAGGCGGATTTGAGCAAATTTGGTGTCATCACGACCCTCTTGCTGCATAGATCACAGAAGTACAAGAATTTCAAGCCTTCATCCATCAATTTTGAGGTAAAAACCCTATTTTGATTCTGTTTTAGAATGTGTGTCACGAAACCTTTTTGTTTGATGATTCTAATCGGCCAAAACATTCACTAAACACATAGACACACGCATAGGAATAGTTAGGTTGTTGTTGCAATAGGTTTAGCTTCTTATGATGGAGATGATGCTGCGTAAATGGCTACAGGTTCATGAGACTCATCGGCCGAACCCTTGGAGTTGATGGCCGAACCTTTTTCCAGGTACCACGAACCCTGGGCACCGAACCCTGCAGCCTGACTCACGAACCTGTCCGTCTGATCGATCTGCTACGAACCTGTGTTGCCACCTGCACCGAACCTTATAGATAGCAACGAACCCCATTAATCACGAACCCTCATGAGATGAACCTTAGAGGCCGAACCTGCATGCATGACGAACCCAAGAATTCTAGCCGAACTTTCAGTTACTAACCGAACCATAGTGTCGAACCTTTACTAGGGGCGAACACTCCCTGGCCGAACCTTAAGGGTTCGTTGGTGGCAAGGTAATAGACGAACCCTACATGTTGCCAACTTAGCCGAACCTCATAATACTAGAACCAACCGAACCTTAGGTGTTTTCTTAAAAAGGTTCGCTGCCCTAGATACCATACCGAACCTAAAAGTTGTTTAAATGGCTAATATGGATCTATGATCAACAAGACTAGTGTTAACAATCTAAGGAATGGTTAGTTAGTCATTAACCTAAGTTCTAACGAGGTATGGATCCAATATGTTGCATGCATGGATAGATATCGCATGTGTGTGTGCATGGTTAAGGATAAAACCCTAAGTTGCATGCATGGGGGTACGTGGACCAATTGTGTATACATGTGTAGGTGCATGAACAATGATGAAGCCCTAGTCATGCATGCATAGGTAAAACTAAATGTTAAACACATAAGATTGTTTAACAAATAAGGTAAAATGATTATAAGTTCATAAGAATCAAAGTCACAAGTTGGTAAATCAATTGGGAATCAAAGGTACTTAATTGGGCCAAAGTGGGCCCAATAGGGTTTAATTAAGCCCAACATACATTAAGTAATAATGTTTTAACTAAAATGAAGGTGTTATAAATTATAAAAGTTAATAATTTCTAAAATCTTGTTTGATTTGAAATGTAATTTATAAATGTCATTGGTTTCTTTTAAGTTAATTTTGTTATAAAAGTTAGTTTTAATATCATTGATTGGGATTTTGTTATAAAATAGACAATGTCATAGTCTGGATTTTAAACATAAAACAAAGGAAACTCTGCCAAAATTTCTAAAAATATAAAAGTAAGTTATTATAACTAACCATGGGATTCGGGGATTTTAAAAGGGGTAACTAAGATAGATTAGATCTTAGATACACTTAGTACTAAGACACTTAGTTGCACACATACCAAGATCAACCTTAGGCACAACGACTACTACGCGTACTTATTATATTCGAATTCTTATAAAATAACTCAGGAACCGAAGACACTTAGCTTAAAAACAAGAGCACACATTTTGTGTTAAATCATTTACATAGCAGCACAGGTGAGTTCATTGCCCCTTTTCTAACATTTTTGTTTTAAAACGCGGGGCTGAGAAGCATGCGTAAACTGTTTATTTAAATTGTTTACTTAAATGCTTTTAATTTTATATGTTTACATATATAAATGTTATCCTAGACCATGTCTAGGAAGATTTTATGCAACTTTACTAACTGATTTACTTATAAATTAAGTGAATAATCGGGTTAAACTAAAACATTTCAACAGATCAAAACATTTCAAACGAATCAAACTAAACATTTTGACAAAACAAGTGTGTGAGTTCAAGGAATCAAACGAAACATTTTGACGAATCAAATGGGTGATTTCAATGAATCAAACAAAACATTTTGACGAAACAGGTGTGGGATTTCAATGAATCAAGCGAAACAATCTTTGCAAAGATAACATTCAATGTTCTACAAATCAAGTGTTTGTTGAACAACGAATCAAGTGTACAATTGATTAATGAATCTATTATTCTATGATCAACGAATCAAGTACATCTTGTAACAAAATCAGACGAAACAATAAATCATTTTCAAGGGAAAGCCTGGGAAATATCAGAAATAACATATGCCAAAACGGACGAAACAGAAACCCTACATTTCAAGAAGTCCTAGCTAGACCGTTTGATTTGTAGGTCGTATGTTTGATGCTATTTACAGATTTCCTAATTACTAAGTACCTAGATTGACAGACTAGTCTACTCGAGTTTGACCAAGGCCCCAATCATCAGGACTTAGATTTTATTAAATGTTTATTTATTTATTTAATAAACATTTATAACTGTTTATACAATTACTGTGGTTGATCATATTGTGTGATGAACTTATGAAATTAACAGGGATTTCAAATGATTGTAAGTACATGAACAACAAACAGAAGAACTTATGGGATTGTGTTAAGGGTAAAAATGCTTAATTATCATTAACAGCAGTGTCATATGCATGTTAGTATGTGGTGGGATGTTGGCTAGGGCTTGTCCCTTACATAAGCCCTATATATAAGCATACCAATGTGGATATTACATTTGGTGTTAATGAGGTTAGGGTCTTTACCAAAGGAGGTTTTCAAATCATTTTCAATTACAAAAATTATACGAACTCACCAACCATGTGTTGATTTTATTTTTGCATGACTTCTCAGGTGACGAACAGGTCAACTAGGAAGCTTATGTTTTTGGACTAGGACTTCAGATAGAAGACTTAGTATTTTTGGACCTGCATACTTTTGAAGACATCATTATACAATTTATTTTGTGTCTCTTGTGTAAATACAAGAAAGAAATCTATGATGTTGATGATAGATTTACATTGTTAAATTATAAACATACTGATGTAATTTAACTTTGTAATTCTATTATATTTAGCATTTCTCATTTATATCATGTGCAATGTAAACAATCTGATCACTTTCGATTATCACTCATGATATCGCGCCCCGGGAACCTTCCGCCCGTCGGGGAAACCCGATCCTACCCCGCCGGCTCGAAGTGTGACACCAAGCAACATACTTTGTTCCTATATCATTCCTAGGTGTTTTTGGTAGTGTTTCCCTAAGGTTGGGTGGTCTAGAATCGGCTAAGTAGGTGGCCGATTCAAGGGTTTTGAAAACCCTAAAAACCGAAAATAAACTTCAAATATATCTCGAATTTGATGGATCCAAGCTCAGATCTGTTGTACTTTCGTGATCTATGTGTTGTGATGGTCGTTTTGACACCAAGAACACGAGATTTAGTGAAGAATCGAGAGAGATGTGGTTGGGGTTTCTAGAGAGAGAAAGAAGAGAGAGAGTGAACGAGTAAGGGGGTGTTGGAGCTGCTTGGTGGTGGTAGATATGACAATTAAATGCCATATTAAAGGCTTCAACATACCCGGGTTCGTTCAAGTTCGTTCGGTTTTTGCTCGGTTTGAGGTAAAAGCGTCGGTTTTTCGTTTCATTTTCGTAACGAAACTTCTTGGTTTTAAAACAAGAGTTTATAAAATTATTTTAGGTGGTTATTCCTAGTAAATTAACTAAATATCTTCCATTTATTTTAGATTTCTGAAGTCTTTAATTTACGGTTTAAAATCGAATCGTACAGTCGTCGCGCGTATTCGTTCGAATCGTCACTCGTACGAACACGACGATAACTATACTTTTCAATATGGTTTTCCAATTATTGGATATCATACAGAACATTAAACTTTCAGATATGTTCGTACAGATCGTCACCTATACGAATAATCCGTCAATTTAGCATTCACGTAACGACATCCGTATTGTTTTGTTCTATAAAGCCTCACATACGATTATACGTAATAAGATCCTAACAAATAATCACATGATGGTTCTATATTGCCAGATAATTATCTGACTGATGAACCATGTTTCTGAGTTTTGTTTCCTCAAATGATTCTGAATTTGCTCTTTAATAACATGAAATGATGATGATACATGATATGAATCTGACATAAAATGAAATATGCATAGTTTGTACCTGATTACTGTTCATGTTACTGTTGAGATCACTGTTCTGGTAACGTTTCCTGCACTGATGTTACATTAGGATATCCTTTGATTCTTGATTCTCTTGATTCTCTTGATTTTGTTTGATGGTTTTAGTTATGCCCATATAGCTTGACTACAAGAGTCTACTATTTGTGCCGGGACTTTCCGTGTGTTACACGTGGACTTGATTTACATACAACTGACATCCACCTTAGCTTAAGCATTAATGATTTCATTAGATCATAACGATTTCATTATTTGAATGATTCACACACGTTTATGATACTCTTGATTTTCTTGATTCTGATCTTTAGAATTCCATGATTTCCACAATGATTATAGATTCTTGAATAGGATCCTTAGTTTTACTGATCACACACTGGATTAGGTTCCATTGAATTTGATCTTTAGCTTCAGTTTTTCTGATTTCACTTTGAGTTTAGCTTCTTGAATTTGAACTTGATGGACTAAGGGTTTGTTTTAGAGTTTTAGAATTAAGGTATTACTCATAAGAGTAATTAATTAATTCGTTGGTTAATTCTGTATACAAATACCTAGATAGGAATGTAGGAGTATAATCAAGTATATATAAAGCATACAATAAGTAATAGCATTTAAGTAAAACATATTTAAATAAAAAGGTTTACGCATGCTTCTCAGCCCCGCTTTTGAAAACAAAAATGTTTAGAAAAGGGGCAATGAACTCACCTGTTGTCACACCCCAAGCCGGCGGGGTAGGATCGGAATCCCCGTCGTGCGGAAGGTTCCCGGGGCGCGATATCGTGAGTGATAATCGTACTGATCAGATTGTTTACATAGCATCAATGTTAGTAATATCTAAAGCACAAGTAGCATTTAAATTAGGATTACAAAGTTAAATTACAATATCCATGTTTGATAATTTAACTAAGTAAACCCAACAAAAGAATCAAATGTTTCTATCTTGTGTCTGTACAAGATATCAAAAGGAATTCGTATCGACTACAAAAGATGTGCTTTCAAAAGTCTGCTAGGTCCTCTAGTTGGGCTGCCTAGTATGCAATCCTGAAGCCTTAGTCTATTCCTGTACGTCACCTGAGAAAGCATGTAAGGAAAACAAGTCAACACAATTGTTGGTGAGTTCATGAAGTTTATGAGTTTAAAATAGCTTTTGCAAACCTTTCCAGTAAAACCTTAACCTCATTAACATCACCTGTATCATGTAGCTCGGTATGCTTATATATAGGGCATACCCCTGAGTCGAGCCTACGACTCGCCCAGACGCCGTCCCACCACATACTAAGCCATATAGGACATTGGTGTTAATGATAATTAAGCATTTTACCTACCATCAAATCTCTTTTCCCCATTATAGTTTAAGCATTTTGTATGTAAGTTTATCCATAGCATCCGTGAGTTTAGCTTGTGAGTCACCATAATAGACAACTGAATGCCCGAAGGAATCCAGTATCAATCCATACCAGCACTAGGTGTCATTAGCAACTTAGGGGGAGATAGAGGATTTCCATGATGAGACAAAGTCAACTAAGGATCACCAGTATCGTCCTAGTTACTGATCACCTGAGTAGGTAGTTATGGGAAACACTGCATGGCAAGCACTGAGAGGCCATCAGTCAGTTTCCTCGTATCAGACCATGAAGAACACCCTATGGCAAGCACTGAGAGACCATAGTAGATGCCTTCTAGTCCCGACTATGAAGAACACATGAAGGCAAGCACTGAGAGACCAACTATTGTTCTTCAAGTCCCGACTAGGAAGAACACATGAAGGCAAGCACTGAGAGACCAACTATTGTTCTTCCATAGCCAATAGTTTTAGCATTCAAGTTTATAGTAAGTTCAGCATTTACGTAACTTGTGCACAAGTACTAGCTTCATAACCGGTAAGGCAAGCACTGAGAGGCCCGACCGTTGTTTTAGCATGGCAATCATATAGCATTCAAGAGGTTATAGTATCCATAGCTTCAAGTATTCAGTATGTATGTGTGTATGTATGTATGTATGTATTTAGCATCCTCATAGCATTATAGAATCATTAGTATTTAGTGTTAACATTAGTCTCTAGCATAAACCCATAGCCTTAGCATGTAGCATAATCCCGTAGCATTAGCATTTATCATAGCCCGTAGTATTAGTATTTAGCATAACCCGTAGCATTAGTATTTAGCATATCTCGTAGCATTAGCATTTAGCATAACTCGTAGCATTAGCTTTTCGCATAACTCATAGCATTAGTTTGTAGCATAACCCCGTAGCATTAGCATTCACAATAGCGTCATCAGATAGTAAATACCCTTAGCACTTGGTATTAACACATAGCTTTAGTATTAGCGATTTAGCTTATGCCTTTAGCACTTGGCATAATCATGTAGCATTAGTATTAATAGTGAACTTATGCCTTTAGCACTTGGCATAATCATGTAGCATTAACATTTGAATATAAGAATCGTATAAAAGCATTTTGTTAAATTTAAAACATTTGTTTTAAAATGTATAGCATGCTTCTCAGTCCCGAAGTAAAACAAATAAGTTTGAAAAAGGACAAATGAACTCACCTTGTAGTTGTGGTAGTTGACTTAACCTAATCAAGAATGCACGCGCGCTCTTTGTTGTACTTGTAGTATTCACGATCCTGTATTGATTTCACGTTGTTTATAACTTGCAAGTATAAGTTGTATGTGTTTGAGTGTGTGTATGTGTTAGCCTTACTATTGGCTAACACTTGTGGGTCTTGGTCATGATTCGGCCCTGGCTCAATTGTTGTAGATTTTTCTAACACTTAACTAATTTAAGTTAAGCTTAGTAATTAGTGTCATTGACCTTATGTCTTTATGTTAAGTGTTCGAGTTAGACTCGCTCTTGGAATCTCAAAACTTGATCATTATGTACCCATTGTTTGTAATGATAGGCTTTCTTATAAACCAACCCAAACCATATGTATGGCTTGAGCATATGATTTAGAATCCCACATGTTATTCTTGTTAGTCTTGAAACATGGTTATATGGTTAGTCAATAGCTATGTCCCTATTTTATAAATGTAAGGTCTTAAACTTTTGAGGTTCATTAACCCAAACACCCAGCACCTTTGTAGTATTAGTTGCTCATTATCAATTTCTCATGCAAAGTTCCCATTTGATTTATTAGTGAAAGCCTTCGTTTACCCTTTAGTTAATCGAATCAAGTCCTTCTCATGGGCCAAACCAATTGGCCTTTGGGCCGAAGCAATCGGGGTTGGGCCGAGGCGGTTACTGAGCCGAACAACAGGCTTTGGGCCGAAGCAATGGGCCGTAGGAGATGGGATTGGGCTGTTGTGTGTCTTGATCGAATCATTTGGCAAAGCCAGTAACATGGGCTACTCAATTGGGCCAATTGGTGTATGTGGACCAAATAATGATCTGGGTCCAATCGTAGGTTGTCTTTGGTTCGAGTGGGGTATTGGGCCACTGTGTGGGCCGAATGATGTAATCTGGTCGAGTGGGACACAGTCCAACGAATAGAGGCGGTCGAATGACCATGCTTGGGCGAATGGGGTGTGTTGTGAGCTTCGGCCGAATGAAGCTGTCCCCGAATGAGGAGCCGCATGGCGTGGCCAGCGAATGAAGGTGGCTCCGGCGAATGAGTATGTGGCCAATGAATGGAGGATTGCCGAATGTGTTTCACCCGAATAATGGCCGAATGAATGGGCTACGAATGAGGGTCTAGATCGAATGAGACATGGGCTTGGCGAATGAGAGACTTTGGCCGAATGAGTGGCGACTGGGTGACTGCCGAAGGAGGGTGGCCATTCGACCCTAAGCCATTCGACCCTAGGCCACTCGGCCAGCTGGGTTTGTGCTTCGGCCACAGCTAGGTTCACCTAGATTCGCCCCCCATCACAAGGACCTAGGGTGGTTTTTGAAGATGGCTGTCGTTAAGGATGGTTCTTGTGGTTGTAAGGTTCGAATACAAAGGTGTTTGGCCGGTTAAAGTGAGTGGGTCGCAACAAGGGTTGAAAACCTAAAATCGCCATTTTTGAGCTCGTTTTTACCTTAGTTTCAGTCGTTTTCAAGGTCGATCCCTTGTACTTTTGTGTAGAGGATGATGAGAGCTTCGTGTGGGTTCAAAAATGGAGCGATTTGGTGGAGTAATGACCAAGATATGGGTGTTTGAAGTTCCAAAAATGGTGGTGGGAGGTGTAATCCGGAAATAGGGTTTTGAGAGAGAGAAGAAGAAGAAGAAAATGAGTTGGTTGAACTCATTTGGGGTATTTATACCCCGAGTGATTTCGGGTTCGTTTTCGTAGCTCGGTTCGTATTTTCGTTGCATTTCCGGAACGAATTGCGTAGTCTTACGCGTTTAAAATAAAAAGATTATTTTATGACGTTTAAAAATACAATTATTGTTAGAAATCATTTTAAATATCGTTATATTAATTTATTTATCGAACTTAATATTTTTACTCGTTTAGTTATTTGATCGCGATTTATTAAAAATAGTTTTGTTTAGTTTCCTTTTTGATGAGTTTCAAAATTGTAAAATAGGAAATATTTTATTTCCTTAAATTTATGATCGTTCGTGTCGTTATTCGTTTCGTCAGAACGCGTCACCATCGCGCGTATTCGTTCGAATCGTCATTCGAACGAACACGACGATGGTACGGCTTTCTGATTTTTGTTCTCTACTGTTCAGTCATTATTTCAGAATGTTAAACTATCAGAATCATTCGTACGGATCGTCACCTATACGAATAACTCGTCTGTTTAGCATTCTGTAACAACAACCGTTATGTGTTTGTTTTGTTTAACCTCGCATACGTTTATACACTATAGCATCAAATCGAGTATCTATGTTTCAACACTGTGTTGTCTGACATGTTTCTAACTGTTAAACTGTTAAGTTTAATCAGATTACAGAAACAATAGCATAATAGTTTAATATCAAGCATCATGATATTAGTAGCATAACAATGGTTTACGTAGTTTGTACCTGTGTTGCCGTGCAAATGATGATTTATCACAAAATGCACGCTCGTTACTTGTGGTTTTTGTATCTTTAGTACCTGAGTTGTTTTAAGAGGATTCGAATACGATAAGTATTTATAATCGTCGTATCTAGGGTCTTGGTCTCGGTGTGCAACTAAGTGTCCTATGTTACTAGTGTGTTTCTAGAATTCCTTCTATCTAATCTAAAGTATTACCCATAAATACACCCTTATCCCATAGTAATTATTTAAAGTCTATAAATAAAACATTTTCAAGTTAAATCATCTTAAGTTAAACATTAAGTTAAAAATCATTTATTTTAATTTAACAAAGCTTACAAGTTAATATATTTTATTAAAAACATAATTTATTTAAGAGAAAAGTATAATTAACATGATGGGCTTAGGTTAATCCTATATGATAAACCTTGGCCCATTAATATGCTTTGTTTGTCCAATGCTTCTTGATCAACATCTTTGAATAACTCGTCTTAGATAATTCGAGTGAATCATCTAGATTGGTTACATGTCCTTATGAAATTTCCTAAGGTTTAGGTGTTAATAATTAAATCAACACTCGACACCTTAGATTATCGTTTTGATCCTCATGATTTCCCAATATGTTGTGTCCAAAATGATGTTCACATCCATGTATAGACGATAATAAAGTTTAAGAACCTCTTGTCATTCTAACCCTAACCCATGATTCCTTGGAATGAACTCTATGTTTGATCATTAATTTGACCACGGTTATTTGCATGAAAAGAAACCATAATATCTCTTCCCATGCACACACATACTTTTGATTCCCATGCATGGTCACACACAAGATCAAACCCATGCATGCACACACATACACTCTACTTTAATCGGTTTTTGGTATAAAAGGGGAGGGCTTGGCCGAAAGACTTGGGCCGTATAGGTCTTGGCCGAAGGGCTTGGGCTGATGAGCTTAGGGCAAGTGAAGATAGCATGTCCGTAGCTGGGTTGGCCGAAGGGAGGCCTGCCGAAGGGAGGCCTGCCGATTGAGGAGGTACCCGATCGAAGGAACTGCCGAAGGAGACTTTGGCCGAAGGTGGTTCACCCGAATGACACCTGGCCGAATAGAGGAGGGTGCGTATGAAGCCATTCGGTCTGCTGGTTAGGGCGAAGGGCCTAGTCGACTGAGCCTGGCCATTCGGCCGAAAGTGGCCAGATTGAGCTCATTCGGTGAGCTGGAATCCTCCTTCGGCTGGTCGTGACCCAGCTGGTGCAACCCTACGTTTTCGAGGTAACTGGCTAACCCAAGTACTATCCCGTATTCTTGCATCATCCTAGATATATTTAGAGTGATTTCCCTAAGTTTGTGAGGGTTTAAAACCGGTTTTCTTGAGAGGTTAAAACTAGGGTTTTCAAAACCCCAAAACCGAACAAAGATCATGGTTTTACCTCAAATCGGATGGATCCAAGCCCCGATCTGCTGTACTTTCGTGATCTACGAGTTGTAATGGTCGTTTTGACACCAAAAACACTCGATTTCGTGAAGGATTGAAGGAGATGTGGCTATGGCTTCTAGAGAGAGAGAGTAGAGAGAGAGAGTGGAACGAATTTGGGTGAAAAATCTGGTAGGTGGGGGAAGATGGTGACAATAAATGCCATCATAAATGACCTTAAAATACCCGGTTACGTGCGGGTTCGTTCGGTTTCGCTCAGTTTCGCGTAAAAACGTCGTTTCTCTTTCGTTTTTGAAACGGAACATCACGATATTAAAAGTAAAGTTTAGAAATTTATATTAGGTGGTAATTCCTAGTAAACTAACTAAATATCTTCCATTTATTTTAAATTTTAAGAAATATTTAATTTACTGTTTAAAATCGAATCGTATAGTCGTCGCGCGTATTCGTTCGGATCGTCACCTGTACGAACACGACGATAACTACACTTTTCAATATGGTTTTCTAATTATTGGGTATCATTCAGAACGTTAAACTTTCAGTCATATTCGTACAGATCGTCACCTATACGAATATTCCGTCAATTTAGCATTCACGTAACGACATCCGTTGTTGTTTTGTTCTGTAAAGCCTCACATACGTTTATACATAATAAAATCCTAACAAATAATCACGTGATGATTCTGTATTGTCAGATAACCATCTGACTGATGAACCATAATTCTGGGTTTTGTTTTCTGAAATGATTATGTGTTTGCTCTTTTGATAACATGAAATGATAATGATACATGATATGAATCTGACATACAATGAAATACGTATAGTTAGTACCTGCTAGTTCACGTTACTATTGAGATCACTGTTCCAGTGACATTTCCGGCACTGATGTTACACTTATAAACACGATATTTATCATATCTATTTATCTAATAAAGGAGAGTTGAGGCAGCTGATGTGGTAGACTCTAAGGCTGTCCACATAGGAAAATTTGACATCATGCTGATGTCAGGTTTTTGGTTGTTGATGTCATTTGAACCATCTTCTCCACTGCCGAGAGATAACCCCATGAATTTGAATTTGAAATTCAAATTTTACGTCTGCATCATTACCAAAAGGCGGAATTCGAAGAAGGCTTCTTGTGATCAGTTCTGAACCCTGCAATTTTATCTAATCAAGTTTATCAATTGCTTTTACCCTTCCCGGTTTACTTCGATCGATAGAATTCAAGTTTGAAAATGTTCATAAATACCGTCATTTTTGATCCTAGCATCCATACCATCGTCCATTTTTGTTGTGAAATCAGATGGAGAAAGAGGAGGTAAATTATATTTCCCAACTTTCTGCTGCGAATGATGCTTGGAAATTAAGAGTTCGGGTATTACGATTATGGAAGCAGTTGTATCAAATAGACATAATCTTAATGGATGAGAAGGTATTGTTCATAACCTATTCTTAAAATATGCAATTTTATTTTAATTTTTTTTTAATTTTTAAATATATGCAGACTATTTTTTTTACAGGGTGATAAGATTCAAGCAACTATTAAGAAGGTTTTGATGTGTGCCTTTGAAAACCAACTAGAAGAAGGCAGTATCATTCTTCTAGGCAGGTTTGGTGTTGGTGAAATGAATTTCAAGTATCATGTTATCAAGCATCCTTCTTAACTTCTACAGTCAAACTAATATAAAAAGATGTTTGGAATTCGACGGTCCGTTATATGGTTTTCTATTTATTGATTTTCATCAAATAATTAACAGGCATGTACAGGTTGAAGACACAGTTGGTATTATCTTTATCTATTTTAAAGTTATTATTATCTTTATATCATTACTTATTGCCTTATATGAATTAACCCGTCCTTTATATGTAATTAGATGTAATTGGTTATTTGTCTACCGCAACTGATATGGAAGTTTTTCATCGTGGTGTAAAAGAGAGCAAGATGATAAGCTTTGAAATTGTTAACTTGAAGTATTAACCCTGTTATATAAAAATAGACATGATCATTAAATAGTTCATGCTAATTTTTTTTTCGCTGTTGTTGTAAGGGGTGATGTTGTAGGTTGTACACTTTGGGAAAACTTTACACAACAGTTTTCTTACTTCCTTACAAATAACTCAATTGATCAGGTGGTTATAGTTGTAATTCAGTTTGGTAAAGTTAAAGCTTGGAAAGGTATAAATAAATAAAAAAAAATTGTATTGATTTCTGCTATTACTGAATTACAAAATTTATACATAATTTCAATAGGGAACCCAAACATTCAGAATGCATTCTTTGGCACCAGATTGTTTATCAACGAAGATGTTGAAGAAATTTCCACTTTCAAAGCAAGGTTTGTTAGTATGATGTTACCTAAATATAATATTTTTACTATGATGTTAAAAAAAGGAAAATGTTACTATGCAGTTTCAAATAATACTTGTGATTCCAATTTCTTAACAGTATACCAGCAAATTCTGGTGAAGGTTCATCACATATCTCCAGCCAGACGGTGTATTCTTCCCGTGAAGAATTTTTGAGCAGGAATGTTAGGAAGTATGTTGAAGAGGTGTTTGATTTGTCAAATTTATTATAATTACATATTCTTATATTATACTGTTTTACTAATTTAATGCATTTTCCTTGTTTTGTTAATGATTAAAATTCTTTACATAATATCAGGAAACAATTTGCATTGTTCTTGGTACAATAAGATCTGTTGAGCAAGATCATGGATGGTTTTATGTTGCACGTTCCAAGTGTAGCAAGAAGGTTGTTCCTAACACAGACGTCGTATCTTTAGATGAAAAAGATGGAGATGTAGATTTGGATGAATATATTGGTGTGTTGTATTGTCCCAAATGTAAAATACGTTTTCCGAAAACTGTTCCAAGGTTATTTTATTTTACATCTTTTTACATCCTATATCAGTTACATACAAAACATAATAGTTACCTCCTAATTCGGTACATATATTCTTTGCTATTTTCACTTTTAGATTCAAGGTACGTGTGAGGGTTCAAGACACAAGTGGTACCATCTCATTTGTAATGTTTGACAAAGAAATCTATAAGATTTTGAGTCGTAGTGCATATGATATATGCAATCAGTAAGTAAAGGTCTCTTTCATTTTATAAATCAGCATACGATAGATTGTACTTATAATACTATTTATTATTAAAACTTTTATTTTCAATATATACGATTGCGAAGAGAATGCATGGCCGAGGGAGCTTAACCAGCTGATTGGTAAAAGATTTGTTTTCAAAATAGAAGTTTCTAGTTACAACTTACTTTCCAACTACAATGTATATATTGTTTAGAAAGTGTATGATGACCCTGAAATCATAAAAGTTATGTTGGAAGTAGATGAATCTACTGAGGTATTATTGTTGTTTATAAGCATTATACATTCAGATATCCTCATAAGTTTTACATTACTTTAATATACTCTTAGGACATTGAAGGTCCAAATGGTGAAGATCAATCAGCTGAAGGATTCAGCTTAAAGGTAATAATTCTTTTCTTTCAACTTATAGTTTTTATTTTTTTAACATATATATGTTTGCTTATTTGTTTTAATTTTATTTTATTATTTTATTTATATAGTTATTAGGATATATTATGTTTTTGTTTAGGAGGCCACTTCTTATACAGAAGATTCAGAGGTTCAAATAGATATATGCAAGGATGATGCCACTAGCCCTAGCTGTAAGTGACGTGTTGCTGCAGTTGAAATTGAAGATAATGTTGAAGCTTCTTCAACAAAAACAGTGTTGAAGAGGATTAAAATTGAAAAGCTATGAAGATTTCTTTTTATATTTTTGGAATTAAAAGACAATTTTATATCGGCTGGAAAGTGGAATGTTTTTGTTTACGTACAATTTAGCTGCAACTATTAGAACTTTGTTGCCTGATGACATGATGTTGATAATATATGTTTTTATATTATGGTTTGCTGTCACACCCCGAGCCGGCGGGAACGGATCGGGTTTTCCCGTCGGGCGGAAGGTTCCCGGGGCGCGATATCGTGAGTGATAATCAAATGATCAGATTGTTTACATAGCACATGATAAATAAATGAGAAATGCTAACACATCCATGATATAGAATTACAAGATTAAATTACAATGTATCGTTCATAAATTAATCAAGTAAATCTACCAAAAACAATCAGTGTAACAATATCTTGTATCTGTACAAGATATACAAAAGATGATTCATTCTTTTTGTCACCAAAAGCATGCAACACAAAATAAGCTAGGTCTTCTAAAATTCCTCTAGCTTAATCCTTGCATGTAAGTACGTACACCTGTTCGTCACCTGAGAAAAACATGCATTTAAACAAAGTCAACACTAGGTTGGTGAGTTCATAAGTATGTTAGTTGAAAACCTTGATTAATTCACATGCACAATCACAATGATTATAATGTTACTTGTATGTCATTTGTTTCCCTTGTTCACCCAATGGCTTCTCAATAGTTATATTTACAAGTATTATATCATCCTAGTGATGCTTATATATAGGGCATATGTAAGGGAACTAAGCCTTAGCCAACATCTCATCACATCACTACTAGAACTCCACACTACTTGTAATACAACTATTGAGTTCCATTCCCATTCCTCATGTTCATCTCCTCTTTGATCAGCTGTGTTCTCATGTATAGAATAATATGATGATGGCGTTGTAGTCATCAAACCGAAGTATTGATAACCAATATATGTGTTAAGGATATTAGATTCTCAATATGTTTCTTCTATTATTCTATAATTGTGGGGTTAACTGATGTTTCACTTTTAATTATTAAAGTGTTAGTTAACTGTTTGTAATGTATTCTCAAATGCAACGTATAGAGCCCAAAAGGAGTCCATTGTGATCCTCACGTAATCAGATTACAATGCACCCGATTCACCTCTATCCCGCCGTGTGATCCCATAGCCTTCATCGAAACTGTTACTAATAATATGACATGAGAGAAAATAAATTCCTTAGTCTACTAGTCCACAGGTAACGATGGATAATGTACATCTATGTTGTTGTTGTTCTCAATGTGGGATGTTCTCATGTGATTAACAAAGTTGAATAAGAACATGTCTTATTACGTTATGTCAACCGATGTGAGAATGATATTGTTATCATGAAGATACGTTATCATGATTATCATTCTAAATGATCCATATGTTCACCATGTTGCCATTAAGCCGTGGTAAGAACTAGTCTTGCCACCCTTAATCCGCTCAGGTGGTGGATTGATAAATGCATTCATACTATCGCATAGTATGTTTTAAAGTTGTAACTAAGTGTTATAAGTACTTGACTTATCACACTTAGTCAATTATAATGTCGAATGATATTTAGATGATATTTTATCTTCTAATAATCCATGCGTTGTGTAGTGTCATCATGTTTCACTGTAATTGTTCTAATTGTTTGTTTGTGTATGAATTGTCTCATTGTTTGCTCACGTAGGAATAACTAAGTATTGTGAGATAAAATCTTACAACTATGTTATTCTATTGTGTTGATGAACTATGAAATTATATTATCATATTCATCTGAGTTTCCCTGTTATCTCATGATCATACAAGCATGTAATGATAGGCGATAATAAACAAATTAATATTATCTAAATCAAAGCATAAGCAATATGTTAAGCAAAACTTTTAAACAAGTAAAAGTAAGCATGTTTCTCAGCCCCGAGAGTTTAAAATCAGTAAGATTAAAGTAAAAAGGGGCATATGAACTCACCTTATGTCTGAAATGGTTGACTTAGCTTAAATAGAGAAATGCACGCGCTCCTTGATTGTATTTGTGATTGTATTTTCACGATCCTGTATTGATTGCATATGATTGTAACTTGTAAGCATTGATTGTAATTTATTTGTGTGCGTGTGTGTGTTAGTCACAAGGTTGGCTAACGTATATGAGTCGCGGTCTTCATTCGGCCCTTGTCTAGTAGTCATGAATTTACTAACACTTAACCATTTAATTGTTATGTTATTCACTTGCGTTCAATGACTCCTTGTAACCCACTCTAGTGTTTACTTAACTTTGGAGTTAGAAGTTCCTGCGTTTCCCTTGATATATATAAAGTATATTTAGTTTGTTACATGGTCATCAATTAACCATGCAACTGTCAATGAAAATTTTAGGTTTTCCTCTTGATAGATGCATTAAAACTAACTTTTATCACCATTGAAATAACTAGATCACAATCCCATGATTTTTATCTTTAATTGTTTGATTCCGTATATTCGTTATCCCTTAAACCATGTGGGCCTCCCATTGGGCCAAGTGTTAGATGCATGGGCCGAATTTAAGTTCCCGTGGCTAGTCCTTGGGCCGAACAAAGAATCCCCATGGATCAATTTAAACTGTGATAGATCATGGTAGTGTGTTGGGCCGAAGATCATAGGCTGTTGGGCCTGTTCTGTTGGTGTTGGGCCTGTTACAACGTATGGGCTGAATAAGTTAGTTTGGGCTTAGGATAATCGACAGGAATTACAGCATCCCACCCAGCGAACCTTTCAGCTAGGTTCGGCCATCATGGACATGCACTGCGCATGGGTTCGTCTGCTACTCCATAGGTTCGTTTGTGATGAATGGGGTTCGGCCAAGTCTAGTTTGAAGTAGGTTCGCCATCCCTCAAGTTGTGGCACAAAGGTTCGTAGTCCAAGGAATTGTAATAGGGTTCGGCTGAAGTGGCAGTACATAGTTTCGGTGATCTCATGATAGTTCGGCCACCAAAGGTTCGTTGCTTGCATTCATGGGTTCGTGAACAAGTAGAGGTTCGGTGGCTTGAAGAAGGTTCGTCTGAGTCCTAAGGTTCGTCTGTGTGCAAAATGGGTTCGTGGGCAGCAATGGTTCACACATGGTTCGTGGATCTGATGAGGCAACAGGGTTCAGCTGAGAGGCTCAAAAAGGTTCGGCCAACGCATTTTCATCCCTCCCCAACGAACCTGATCTGCAACTATCACCATCTCCATCGACTCCAATGTTCTAGAACCATCCACGCGCCATGGTAACCCAGAACCAGCCATCGAAGGTGTGTGAGGTTCGAAAGAAGGGTGGGGAACCGGTTGCACATGTGGGTCGACAAAAGCATTTAGAAAACCCTATTTTCAGTGATTTTCTTTGATCGTTACGTTGGATTTCAGCGGGTAACACTCCAGATCAGTCGTACTTTCTTGTAGAGGATGTCAAGGGCTTCGCGTGGGTTCGAGAATCATCCAATTTTGTGGAGAAACGAAGGAGGTATGGAGCTTGAAAGCTTGTTAATGGTGGCTTTTCTTATAGAGAGAGAAAGGGTTCGTGAAAGAGTTTTAGAGAGACAAGATGGCTGCATTAAATGAGAGAAAACACCCTCATTTGGTGTTTATATACTCTCGTGGTATTCGGGTTTGTTTCGGTTGCTCGGTTCGTGATTTCGTCGTGTTTCCGAATCTTTAAGCGTAATTTATTTGTAATAAATGAAAAGAAGTTAAATTAATTATTTTGATGAGTTTCAAAATTTTAAAATGTTATTAATTTTATTTTATTAAATTAATGTCGTTCGGGTCGTGTTTTGTTTTCGTTTAGTCAGATCGCGTCACCATCGCGCGTATTCGTTCGAATCGTCATTCGAACGAACACGACAATGGTTTTGCTTTCGGACTTTGGTTTTCTACTTCCCAGTCATCATTTCAGAACGTTAAGCTCACAGATCTGTTTGTGTGAATCGTCACCCACGCAAACACGCTGTCAGTTTATTATTTTGAAACGACACTGCAATATGGTTTAAATTGTGTTTCCTCACTGTCGGACTCAACTAAACCTCTTGTTATCACATTGTTTTCACGTTGAAAAGTCGGCCATCTGATTCCTGTAATCTATGGATATCAGATCGCAACCAATTTGTTCTTGTTATTCGTTTGAACACCGTTGTTTTTCATGATCAGTTGTGTTAACTGTACTTAAGTTTTCACTTAAATACACACAACTAATGTTTCAAATGTATGTTGTACTTACAATATTTAAGTTTACACGAAAATACATACAACAGTCTCTTGTATTTAGATTTCTGTTAATACAAGTACTGTTTATACACATGTAATTACACATAGTTACTGTTGAAAGTACACGTACCGTACGGACTTGTCGACAGGTCTGGTACTAGTTGTCACAATCTCCCCTTGTTAAAGAAATTTCGTCCCGAAATTTAAGCATAAAGGTCGGGCTTTACTTCTCAAACAGGTGGGGATACTTTGTCTTCATGTTGTCCTCGCGTTCCCAAGTAAATTCTGGTCCCCGCTTGGAGTTCCATCAAACCTTTACTATAGGGATACGGATTCGTTTCAGTTTCTTAACTTCATGTTCCATAATCTCTACAGGTTCATCAATGAAATGTAATTGCTCGTCAATTTGTATCTCTTCCAATGGTATGATCAATGTTTCGTCTGCTAAGCACCTTTTGAGATTTGATACATGAAACACATCGTGTACTCCGCTGAGCTCATCAGGGAGTTTGAGTCTGTATGCCACAAGACCTATGCGTTGAACAATCTCAAACGGTCCGACATACCTAGGTGCTAGCTTGCCCTTAGCCCCAAACCGAACTACGCCTTTCCATGGGGACACTTTCAACATGACTCGGTCACCCACATACATTTATAAGCAAACGTTTTGATGGACTTAATTAATCACTTCATCTTTCTTAAATGGAAAACGGTGAAACTTCTCAATCTAGAAAGAAAGGTTGCTACAGTAACTATACAAACTTGATTCAACAAGTAAACAACAATGACACTCCTCCTTCATCCTTAACATTATCAAGAACACCTTTGTCATGTATTACAAACGGTTAGTGATATCATTTTACTTGATAACACAGAAGATTAAGTATGTTAATAACATCATTAATAGCTTTCATGCAATACTGATAATAATTTTTCTGATTAAAAAAAATGCAGCATCCTATGCAAGAATGAGGAGGAAGGAAATTAGAACATCATCCATCAAGAACAATGGAAAACATAAAACTGGTTTGTATGCCAATTATTCTTACAGTTAACTTTTTATATTGTAAATAAGGTATTGCCTTGAATGTAGGACTAAAATCTAGTCACACACCATCAGCATATGATGTTGGATCTTCAAGTTCATTAATGTCTGCAGAGTCACAAAAATCAGATTTATCTAGCATAAATAAATGTCATGTTAGAATCAAAAGATTACATAAACATGACATACCTGCTTTTGATCTTGGTAGTGACGAAGGAAATTTGGCAAGTGTAGGAGATAATGTTGATGTATCAAACAGTAAGCCAATTATTTTACTCACATAATAAATACAGCTCTCATATTTATCATACCTTTGAATTTTTTAATACATCTCATTTTTTATTTTCTTTTTTTTTTGTATTTTTAAAAGGTTATATGGATCATGGAGATCTTTTCATAAATGTTACAGTTTTGGAGCTTTGTTTGGGACTCAGAATGAAAACGTGGAAACCGTAGTTTGACAAAGACATCCTTTTCTCTTTGTTGTGGTTCTGGCAATGTTGACCTTCCAAACCTAAAGAACCCCCAAACATCTTATATGTGTTATATCATAAGATGCATCCAAAAAGTATTCATTTCATTAGTAATATAAGATATTACAATATGATGTTTGTATTCACTTCAATGCTACGGAAGGTTGACTCAACAGTTAATCGTGGACGCGGTCCATATGTTTATAGGATTCAAAAGAAAAATTATCACATTGTTTGTGATCTGATGCCAACTCTTGGTTGAATCCCCAAATTTGGTCAACTTTACATTTATGATACAGAAAACGAAATTTCAAACAAATTAAATGCTATCAGGTACAAATGTTATAAAATATTTTAATATACAGTTTCATTATTATTTGATGTGATAATAGATTTAATTTCCATAGTAGATTTTAATCAGATATTTAGTAACAATGTGACTAACAGATCAATAAATGATACTAACCTTTTAAATACACATACTTTGGATCCGGAACTTATTAGTCAACTTAAAGATCTTTTAGATAAAATCAACCCATTGGTAAAAATGTATCGCATGGCTAGAGATCGATTGAATGAAACAGGAGACATGAATATTAGCATAAGGCTTATCTCTGGACGATAGACAGATGGAAGAATGCATAATGCACCTACTGCTTCTGAAGTTGCAGCTATCATAGTTGGTGATATTGACAACTCATTCAATCAAAGGGATATTATTATAGAAACTCATTCAGGAAAATTAAAACGTATAAGTGAACTTCATCCTTCATATCTTGCTCTTCAATATCCACTTATCTTCCCATTCGCAGAGGATTGATACAGAACTGGTATAAAGCACAGGGGATTGGACGATGATGCTCATGGTAGAACTGATGTCACGATGAGAGAGTTCTTTGCCTACAAGATACAAGAAAGAGACGATGTTTATTCCCTTTTGCTAAATTCACGTAGACTTTTACAACAGTTATTGGTTAATGCTTACACTATGGTAGAGTCCGAAAGGTTTTTCTATATTCGTAGTCAACAAACCAAACTACGTTGTAATTCTTATAAAAGTATTTCAGAGTTAGTGGCTTCAGGTAATACCCAGGGATCCGGTAACGGCAAAAGAGTAATATTACCATCTTCGTACTGGTGGAGCAAGGTACACGATGCAGAAGTACTTAGATGCCATGGCACTATGTAAGACATTTGGATACCCCGATCTGTTTAAAACAATAACATGTAATCCAAAGTGGCCAGAGATTGTCCGGTTTTTAACAGGAAAGGGTGTCAATGCAGATGATAGACCTGATCTTTTATGCAGGCTGTTCAAAATTAAACTTGATGAAATTATTCAAAATTTCAAAAACAAAAAGGTATTTGGTGAGGTAAAATCAGGTAATAAATATATACATATAAATATATCTATTTAATATAAATATATTATAGTATTTTATTATACTACTAATTAAGCTAAAAACAATTATTAAAAACATTAGATAATAAAACTTATTAGATTTTTAAACCTTGCAGTTGTCTATACAGTTGAATTTCAAAAGCGTGGCCTGCCAATGCTCATATATGTCTATTTTTAGAGTCTTCTTATAAATTCCCCTGCTCTGAAGATGTTGGTCGTGTCAGATGTGCAAAGATTACTGACAAACATTCAAATCCAAAACTTTACGAACTTGTGTCTCAGTTTATGATTCATGGTCCTTGTGGTGTAGATAATCCAAGTTGTCCATGCATGGTTCAAAACAAATGTTCTAAAAGATTTCCAAAGGCTTTTGCAAATCATACTTCTCTTGATAATGAAGGTTATCCAGTTTATAGAAGACGAGATACTGGACATTTTGTTGATAAAAAAGGGGTTCATTTGAACAATGGTTATGTTGTTCCTTATAATGTTTACCTTCTTAAAAGATACCAGGCACATATTAATGTTGAACGGTGCAACCAGTCAAGGGCAATAAATATTTTTTTAAGTATATCAACAAGGGACCTGATAGAATTACCATTGCTTTCAATAACCAAAACGTGCAGGAAAATGTCGATGAAATAAAACATTTTTATGAATGTAGATACATATCTGCATGTGAGGCTGTATGGAGGATATTGTCCTATAATATTCATTACAGAACTCCTACTGTTGAGAGATTGCCATTTCATTTACCAGGTGAGCAATCTATAACATTTGAAGACGGTTCTGATTTACGTGATGTGTTAAACAAACCTTCTGTTTCAACATCCATGTTTTTGGGATGGATGGATTTAAACAAGGTAGACGAGCATGCCAGGACACTTACATATTCTGATATACCCATGCATTACGTTTGGAAATGTAAATTAAGGAAACGATATTTAAGAAAACAACATGGATCTGTTGGAAGAATACACTACGTTCCTCCATCTTTGGGTGAATGTTATAATCTAAGGATTCTGCTTAATAAAGTTAGAGGCCTAACTTCATTTGAAGATATTCGCACTGTTAATGGCAGACTATATTCTTCTTATAAAGAAACATGTTTTGCAATAGGATTATTGGATGATGATAAAGAGTATGTTGAATGTATAAAAGACGCTAATGAATGGGAAACTGGTAGATATGTTCGCTCCCTTTTTGTTATGTTGCTGCTTTCTAATAGTGTATCAAGGATGATGGTTTATAAAATTAACTAAATAAGATTTATAAAATTATTTTAAGTGGTTATTCCTAGTAAATTAACTAAATATCTTTTCTTTATTTTAACTTTTCAAAAATATTAAATTTACTGTTTAAAATCAAATCGTACAGTCATCGCGTGTATTCGTTCGAATCGTCACCCGTACGAACACGACGATAACTATACTTGTCACACCCCGAGCCGACGAGCCGGATCGAATGTCCCGTCGGGCGAAACGGTCCCGGGGTGCGATATCGGGGTGATAATCATAGTGATCAGATTTTTTACATTGCACATGATATAAATGAGAAATGCTAAATAGAATAGAATTACAAAGTTAAATTACATCCGTATCGTTCATAATTTAACAATTTAAAAATATGCAGGTCCAAAAATACTAAGTCTTCTATCTAAAGTCCTAGTCCAAAAGCATAAGCTTCTTAATTGACCTGTTCGTCACCTGAGAAGTCATGCAAAGAGACCAAGTCAACAAATGGTTGGTGAGTTCATATAATTTTTATACAATGAGTTCCTATAACCTGAATGACAACCTTACCTCACCATTAACCACCTATATCATCCAGTTCAGTATGCTTATATATAGGGCATATGTAGGGTCGAACTTACCGCCCGCCCAGCCACCGTCCCATCACATGCTGAACTACATGATATATTGTTCCTGGTGATAATTAAGCGTTTCATTCCACTACTTTGATTTCCATGACATATGATTCTTATTAATTGATTACCCTGAAAATGTTTGTCTTGATTCTTCGAAGTGACAACCTTAACCTCATCAACAACCTCCTATGTTATCCAATCAAATATGCTTATATCTAGGGCATATGTAGGGTCGAACTTACCGCCCGCCCAGCCACCGTCCCACCACATATCTGACTGCTTAACATATTGTTGTTAATGATAATTAAGCATTTCACCCTTACCATTAACCCAAATGATTCTCACTTCATCGTTCCTGTATATACAAAAATCTGGAATCTATGTTGATTCCTTAAGTTCATCACAATAATGATCAACCACAGTAATTGTAGGAACAGTAATAAATGCTTAATTAAATAAATAAATAAACATTTAATAAAATCTAAGTCCTAATGATTGGGCCTTGGTCAACTCGAGTAGACTAGTCTGTCAATCAGGGTACTTAGTAGTTAGGGAATCCTGTAAATATCATCAAACATATGACCTACAAATCAAACGGTCTAGCTAGGACTTCTTGAAATGTAGGATTTTTGTTTCGTACTTGATTCGTTTGTTTCGTTGGCATATGTTATCTTTGATATTTCCCAGATTTTCCCCTGAAAATGATTTATTGATTCGTCTAGTTTCGTTACAAGATGTACTTGATTCGTTGTTCATCAAACACTTGATTCGTTGAAATCCCACACTTGTTTTGTCAAAATAGTTTCGTTTGATTCGTTGAAATGTTTAGTTTAACTCAATTACCCACTTAACTAATAAGTAGATAAGTTTAGTAAAACCTGCATAAAATTTACCTAGACAGAATCTAGGATAACAGTTCACATATAATACTTATATTAATTAAAAGCATTTAAGTAAACAATTTAAATAAAACAATTTACCAATGCTTCTCAGCCCCACGTTTTAAAAAAAAATTGTTAGAAAAGGGGCAATGAACTCAACTATGTTGCTATGTAATTGGTCTATCACACAATGCGCGCTCTTGTGGTAGCTTAGGTTTCTTCAGTTCCTGAGTTGTTTTATAAGAGTTTGAATACGATAAGTATACATAATAGTCGTCGCACCTAAGGTTTGGTCTTGGTGTGTGTATCTAAGTGTCCTAATTTACTAAGTGCTTCTATGATATAATCTAATTAATTCTAACTGAATTACTCCTTGATGACCCGTATCCCAATAGCTAATCATAGTAAGTCTTAATTAACATGTTTTAATTAATTAATTTTTTTTAAATTAATGCATTAAATTAGAGAAAAATCATTTCATTTCATTTAATTTGACAAAGTTTACTAACCGTTTTTCTCGTATTAAACCTCTTTACTTAACATAAATTATCAATAAATGTGTGATGGGCTTAACTAAGCCCATTGGGCCCACTCAGACCTCTTCATGTTCTTTGATTTCCCGTTGATCATAACTCAGATCATTGAACAATATAATATAGATAACCAATTTATCTAGGTTAACCCTCCATATTAATGTTCTTCCTAAGTAAATGTTAAAAAGCAAACCAACATTTACCCTTCTATCTTTGTTATTTGCCCATGATATCTTAGTTCGTTTTAAAACAAGTTTGTATGAATTTAGATATTCCATACTATTCCCATGCACACACATGGTGCATCTCATACACTCATACGTACCTAAACCCCATGCACATTAGAAATCACGGATTTTAGGGTTGTTTAGGTTCGGCCTGATACCAAAGTAGCGAACCTATGGATAGGTTCGGCCAAATGGTGTTGTAACCTTTTCAAGGTTCGGCCAATATGGACGAATGGTTCGGCAATAGGGTTCAGTTGATTCTGCCTACTGGTTCGCTGAGAAAGGTTCATGGTTTACAAAGTTTAACCCTATGGTTCGGTGATCATGGAGTTGGGTTCGCCGGCCAATGGTTCGTCAGAAAGGAAAGGTTCGTTAGTTAGAAGGTTCGTTCAAGGAATGGTTCGCCTAGCTCCTTTGGTTCGGTCACCTAAAGTGGTTCGTGGTCCCTAGGGTTTTGCATGGGTATGGTTTGGCAACATGAAGGGTTCGGCGCCCAAAGGTTCGTGGCCTTACTAGTTCGGCTAACTGGAAAGGGAGGTTCGTCTCAAGGGGTTCGTCACCCTAAGGTTCGCATGAGGTAGGGTTCGCCGCACCAGGTTCGGGAATCAGGGGTGCAGGTTCGGCTGCAGGTGGCTACAGGTTCGGCTGCAGGTGGCTACAGGTTCCGCTGCAGGTCAATAGCTTCGTGGACCTGTTGGGTGGTTCGGTCCGCCATCACAACTCACGAACCTGCGAATTTCACCTTCTTTCCCTATCCAGACCTGCAACAAAGAGTTTCTACTGCTTCCTAGTTGTTTAACCTTACTTATCTCAACGTGTTTAGGTGTTTGAACCAACTAAAACAACAATATCTACGTAGGTCACGACATTCCTACTAAAACTCGAAATTAAAGTGAATATTTACCTTTAAATCAACGGGGAAATGCTTGAAACCCTTGTACTTCCTTGATCTACGTCACGTGAGGATCGTTTTGGCACCGAGAAGGCTCGAATCCAATGAAAAATCACCACAAAAGGGTTGAGAGAAGGAGGAGAATCACTCTAGAGAGAGAGGGTGATAAGACGAAAATGAGGGGCATGTGGGGGATTGGTGGTGGAGGGTGGTGCATTAATGGCCACATTCAATGTTTTAGAAATACTCGATTGTTCGGTTTCGCTCTGTTTTGCGAAAAATGTCGTTTTATTCGTAGCTTTCATCACGAAACGACACGAATCTATAAAATAGAATATTTAAAATTAATTTAGGTGGTTATTCCTAGTAAATTAACTAGTATCTTTTATTCATTTTAAGTTTTAAAATGCTAATTTACTGATTAAATCGAAATGTACGGTCGTGCGCGTATTCGTTCGAATCGTCATTCGGACTAACACGACGATAACTATACTTTTCAATCTTGTTTTCTAATTATCGAATAATCATTCAGAACATTAAACTGCCAGATTTATTCGTACAGATCGTCACCTATACGAATAATCCGTAAATTTACCATTCACATAACGATATTCGTGTTGTTTTGTTCTGTAAAACCTCACATACGTTTATACATAATAAATCCTAACAAATAATCACATGATGGATCTGTGTTGCTAGATAATTAGCTGACTCAAGAACCATAGTTCTGAACTTTGTTTCTGTTAAATGTTTATGAACTTGTTGTTTGATAACACAAATGATAAAGACAAATGATATGAATAGGGAAATGTACTGAAATGTATATAGTTCGTACCTGTTTACTGTTCATGTCACTGTTGCGATCACTGTTCCGGTACGATTCCGACACTGATGTTACATTCTCCCCTTGTTAGAGAAATTTTGTCCCGAAATTTAAAAGTTGTTATCGGGTACAGCTTCCTCTTCAAACAGTTGGGGATACTTTGACTTCATGTGATTTTCACGTTCCCAAGTAAACTCGGGTCCGCGCTTTGAATTCCTTCGAACCTTTACAATCAGAATACGGCTTCGCCTCAGTTGTTTAACTTTGCGATCCATAATCTCTAAAGGTTCCTCAATAAAATGCAATTGTTCATCCACTTGAATTTCTTCAATTAGAATGACGAATGATTCGTCAGCAAGGCATTTCTTTAAGTTAGAGACATGAAACACGTCATGCACACCACTGAGCTCTTCTGGTAATCTCAGTCGATACGCGACAGGACCAATACGTTCGATGATCTCGAACGGTCCCACGTAACGTGGTGCAAGTTTGCCTTTCTTCCCAAAATGTACTACACCCTTCCAAGGGGATACTTTCAACATGAATTGGTCGCCCACTTGAAATTCCAACGGCTTGCGCCATTTGTCGGCATAGCTTTTCTTTCTGCTCCTGGTTGCTTGTAGTCTTCTTTGGATCTGGGCAATCTTGTCCGTGGTTTCTTGAATAAGATTTGGCCCAGTTATGCGGTTATCTCCCACTTCGGTCCAACAGATCGGTGATCAACATTTTCGGCCATAAAGAGCCTCGAATGGTGTCATCCGATACTGCTGTGGTAGCTGTTATTGTAGGAGAATTCGATCAGTGGCAAATGAGAGTCCAAATTCCCACCGAAATCCCAAACACAGGTTCTCAACATGTCCTCCACGGTTTGAATTGTACATTCACTTTGACCATCCGTTTGTGGATGGTAAGCTGTACTCAGATTTAATTGCGTCCCTAGAGATTTCTGTAGTGATTGCCAGAACCTTGATGTAAATCTGCTATCTCGATCAGAAATAATAGACAATGGCACACCGTGACATACCACTATCTCATTGATGTACAGTCTTGCCAGTTTGTCCATCGTGAAAGTCTCACGCATAGGCAAGAAGTGAGCAGATTTCTTTAAATGATCGATGATCACCCAAATTGTATCGTGACCACTGGAAGTGCGGGGTAGCTTGGTAATGAAATCCTTTACTATTTGTTCCCACTTCCAGAGCGGAATATCTGGCTGTTCCACTAGACCAGACGGCCTCTGGTGTTCCGCCTTTTCCTTCGCACACGTTAGACATCGACCGACGTACTTGGCTATGTCTTTCTTCATTCCCGGCCACCAATAAAATTCACGCATGTCTTGGTACGTCTTATCAGCGCCGGGATGAATAGAGTATTTAGTCTTGTGTGCTTCATCGAAGATAAGTCTCCTCAGTTCGTCTACCGCCGGGATCCATATACGATTCTGGTAGTAGATCATTCCATCAGGCTTAGTCTCAAGGTGTTTCTCTGCTCCACAGTCAAGTTCTTTCTTCAAGTTTCCTCTATCAACTGATTCTTGTTGTGCCTGGATGATCTTGTCTCGTAAGCTCGTCTACATAGTCATTCCCATTGCTCTGACGCGCAAGGGTTTGACCCGTTCCTTCCGGCTCAAGGCATCAGCTACAACGTTCGCCTTTCCCGGATGGTACTTGATCACACAGTCGTAATCATTCAGAAGTTCAACCCAATGGTGTTGTCGCATATTTTAGTTCCTTCTGATCAAAGATGTGTTGCAGACTTTTGTGATCAGTGAATATGGTACATTTAGTGCCATATAAATAATGTCTCCAAATCTTTAATGCGAAGATCATAGCTCCCAATTTAAGATCATGAGTAGTGTAGTTCTTCTCATGAACTTTTAACTGTCTTGATGCGTAGGCTGTGACTTTATCCCGCTGCATTAGTACACAAGCAAGTCCCTGATGGGAGGCATCACAATAAACAACAAAGTCATCACAGCCTTCTGGGAGAGATAGAATTGGGGAACGCATAATTTATGTTTCAGTGTCTGAAAAGCATCTTCTTGTTTCTGTTCCCAGACAAACGGTTCATTTTTCCGAGTTAGTTTAGTAAGAGGCAAAGCTATTTTAGAAAAGTTTGAAATAAACCTTCTGTAATAACGTACCAGTCCCAGAAAAGACCGTATCTCCATCGGTGTCTTCGGAGTGTCCCAGTTCTTTATTTCCTCGATCTTGGCAGGATCAACATGTATTCCCTCGCTGTTGACCACATGACCCAGAAATTGAACTTCTCTTAGCCAAAATTGACATTTTGAAAATTTAGCATAGAGTTTCTGCTCCTTCAACAGCTCCAAGATTTTCCTGACATGTTGTTCATGATCTGCTTTGCTCTTAGAATAAATCGGTATGTCATCAATAAAAACAATGACAAACTGATCCAGATACGGCTTGCACATCGGTTCATGAGATCCATGAAAACCGCTGGTGCATTCTTCAATCCGAAAGGCATCACCATGACTTCGTAATGCCCGTATCTGGTTCGGAATGCCATCTTCGGTATATCCTCGTCTTGAACTCTGAGCTGATGATAACCAGACCGCAAGTCAATCTTTGAGAAGTATTGCGCTCTTTGCCGTTGGTCAAACAGATCATCAATCCTCGGCAATGGATACCGATTCTTGATGGTCAGTTTGTTCAGCTCCCTGTAATCTATGCACATTCGAAACGATCCGTATTTCTTTTTCACGAACAAAACCGGAGCTCCCCAAGGTGAGTAGCTCGGTCTGATGAAACCCTTGTCAAGTAGCTCCTGTAACTGATTAGACAATTCCTGCATATCTGAAGGTGCTAACCTGTAAGGAGATTTAGCAACAGGAGTTGCTCCAGGAATTAAGTCAATACGAAACTCTACCGGTCGCGCAGGAGGCATACCTGGTAGCTCTTCAGGAAATACTTCCGGATACCCTTTCACAACTGGTACATCTTGAATCTATTTCTTATCCTTCTCCTTCTCCACTACAAGAGCCAAGAACGCAACGCACTGATTCTGTAGACACTTACGTGCTTTAATGCAAGAAATAATTTTGACACTTCGTCTTGCTTGATCCCCTTTTACTTCCAATACGTGATCACTCGGTAAGGGACTTCGAAGCAGCTTTTCCGAACAGACGACTTCCACTCAATTTGAAGAAAGCCAATCCATTCCCACAATGATGTCGAAACTACCCAACTCCATCGGTATCAAATCGATGGTGAATGTATAACCATTAAGTGTCAATGGGCAATTCCTATAAACTGTACTAACTATGATTTGTTTCCCGTTAGCTACTTCTATGATGTAAGGGGAATCTAACTGTTCCTCTATAGAATCTAGTTGGCATGCAAAATCGGTAGAGATAAAACTCTGATCTGCACCAGTATCAAATAGAACAGATGCATAAAAGTCATGTAAAAGAAACGTACCAGTGACCACATTCGGGTCCTGGCGTGCAGCTGGTGCTCCAATAACAAAATCTCTTCCAGGAGGAGCTTGAACTGCCTGTTGTGCCTTCTTCGGGCAGTTCTTTGCAAAGTGGCCTTGTTCGCCACAACTGAAGCATCCCCTGTTGTTCTGGTTGGTTGGTGGAGGGAGAGCCAAAGCAGCATTGTTGACTGCTTGGTTTGGTGTCATCCAGCAGTGTTGGACCCAATGGCCCTTTCGCCCACATCCCGTGCAATGCTTGCAGGGAGTGTCAGCAGTATGATGATATTGACACTTGGCACACAGAGGAAACGCGCCAGTGTAGGGTCTCTTGTTAGGGTTTTGTGGTGTTGCTGCTACTTGTTGAAGAGGTGTGGCCACTGTGTAGTTCTTGATGGTCTTCTGTTTCTTCTTCTGATGGTGGTGGGGTTTCTTTGACGACTCGGCCTTATTCTTGCCGGAGTCAGCCTCTTTCTTTAAAACTCCAGAGGCTACCATCAGATCAGTGAGTTTGCCAGACAATCTCACTACAGACTGGACAGTGGCAGGATTAGCTGTAACAACTAATCCCTGAATGCAGGCGGGAAGTCCACCTACATAACAATCAATTCTCTTCTCCAAAGTTGGTACCATGTCTGGTACCAAAGCAACCAACTCGTGGTAACGAGTCGTATACCCCATGTGATCAGCCCCCTTCATCACATGGTTTGACAATTCCACCTCCAGTTTCTGCAGTTCATTCTTGGGGCAGAATTCCGTTCTCAGCAACGTCTTGAAATCTTCCCATAGCATGGCCATAGCTTCTTCTCTTCCTCTGGCATTGATTTGACCATTCCACCAAGTCAAAGCCCGCTTGTTGAATGTTCCAGCTGAATAGCAAACTTTGCGGTGCTCTGGACAGCTGCAGAGGTCCAGAGTAGCTTCAATCTTTTCAATCCATTGGATTAATCCAACGGCTCCTTCAGACCCACTAAAACTGGGTGGCTTACATCCCACAAATGACTTGTAGGAGTAGCGTGATGAACTACCAGTATTTCCACTGGCTTCTCCTGACAAGCTACCAGTGTTGTTGATTTCATTGCGGAGACGAAGAAACATCTCCGGTATCGCCTCTTTCATCTAACTGGTCATCTGACTGCTCAAAAGGGTCACCAATGCGATAGTGGCAGGATCCAGCATTGGTGTTGTGCTCGGGCCTGGTGGTGGGTTGAGTAGAGGAGGAGGAACAAATGGAGGAGGAGGAGGTGGCAGTGGTGAATCAGGTGGTGAAGGAGTAGATGAATGTGGTGCTAAGTCTTGCGGTGGTGGAGGCAACGAAGGAGTCTGTCTTCTCGGCGGCATTCTGATCATAACCAAAAAAGTTATCGGTTAGTGCAATGATCGAATACAGAAGACAATATGCAAGTAAATCTTAAGTCCTATGTTCTCTACATGCAGGGTCCCTAGGTTATAGTCTAGGCCAAACCGTTTAAATAAGTGACCTATATTTCTCTATAACCATGGCTCTGATACTAATCTGTCACACCCCAAGCCGACGGGCCGGATCGAATGTCCCGTCGGGCGGAATGGTCCCGGGGTGCGATATCGGGGTGATAATCAGAGTGATCAGATTGTTTACATTACACATGATATAAATGAGAAAGGCTAAATAGAATAGAATTACAAAGTTAAATTACATCCGAATCATTCATAATTTAACAATGTAAATCTATCATAAACATCATAAGATTTCTATCTTGTAACTGCACAAGATATACAAAATAATTGTATAATGATGTTTCAAATATATGCAGGTCCAAAAATACTAAGTCTTCTATCTGAAGTCCTAGTCCAAAAGCATAAGCTTCTTAATTGACTTGTTCGTCACCTGAGAAGTCATGCAAAGAGACCAAGTCAACACATGGTTGGTGAGTTCATATAATTTTTATAAAATGAATTCGTATAACCTGAATGACAACCTTAACCTCACCATTAACGACCCATATCATCCAGTTCAGTATGCTTATATCTAGGGCATATGTAGGGTCGAACTTACTGCCCGCCCAGCCACCGTCCCACCACATATCTGACTGCTTAACATATTGTTGTTAATGATAATTAAGCGTTTCACCCTTACCATTAACCCAAATGATTCTCAGTTCATCGTTCCTGTATATACAAAAATCTGGAATCTATGTTGATTCCTTAAGTTCATCACAATAATGATCAACCACAGTAATTGTAGGAACAGTAATAAATGCTTAATTAAATAAATAAATAAACATTTAATAAAATCTAAGTCCTAATAATTGGGCCTTGGTCAACTCGAGTAGACTAGTCTGTCAATCAGGGTACTTAGTAGTTAGGGAATCCTGTAAATATCATCAAACATATGACCTACAAATCAAACGGTCTAGCTAGGACTTCTTGAAATGTAGGATTTTTGTTTCGTACTTGATTCATTTTGTTTCGTTGGCATATGTTATCTTTGATATTTCCCAGATTTTCCCCTGAAAATGATTTATCGATTCGTCTACTTTCGTTACAAGATGTACTTGATTCGTTGATCATGTAATGTACTCTTGATTCGTTGTTCATCAAACACTTGATTCGTTGAAATCCCACACTTGTTTTGTCAAAATAGTTTCGTTTGATTCGTTGAAATGTTTAGTTTAACTCAATTACCCACTTAACTAATAAGTAGATAAGTTTAGTAAAACCTGCATAAAATTTACCTAGACAGAATCTAGGATAACAGTTCACATATAATACTTATATTAATTAAAAGCATTTAGGTAAACAATTTAAATAAAACAGTTTACGCATGCTTCTCAGCCCCCCGTTTTAAAACAAAATGTTAGAAAAGGGGCAATGAACTCACCTGTGTTGCTATGTAATTGGTCTATCACACAATGCGCGCTCTTGTGGTAGGTTAGGTTTCTTCAGTTCCTGAGTTGTTTTATAAGAGTTTGAATACGATAAGTATACATAATAGTCGTCGCACCTAAGGTTTGGTCTTGGTTTGTGTATCTAAGTGTCCTAATTTACTAAGTGATTCTATGATATAATCTAATTAATTCTAATTGAATTACTCCTTGATGACCCATATCCCAATAGCTAATCATAGTAAGTCTTAATTAACATGCTTTGATTAATTAATTTTTTTTGAATTAATGCATTAAATTAGAGAAAAATCATTTCATTTAATTTCACAAAGTTTACTAACTGTTTTTCCCTTATTAAACCTCTTTACTTAACCATAAATTATCAATAAATGTGTGATGGGCTTAACTAAGCCCATTGGGCCCACTCAGACCTCTTCATGTTCTTTGATTTCCCGTTGATCATAACTCAGATCATTGAACAATATAATATAGATAACCAATTTATCTAGGTTAACCCTCCATATTAATGTTCTTCCTAAGTAAATGTTAATAAGCAAACCAACATTTACCCTTCTATCTTTGTTATTTGTCCATGATATCTTAGTTTGTTTTAAAACAAGTTTGCATGAATTTAGATACTCCTTACTATTCCCATGCACACACATCGTGCATCTCATACACTCATACGTACATAAACCCCATGCGCACTAGAAATCACGGATTTTAGGGTTGTTTAGGTTCGGCCTGATCCCAAAGCAGCGAACCTATAGATAGGTTCGGCCAAATGGTGTTGTAACCTTTTCAAGATTCGGCCAATATGGACGAATGGTTCAGCAATAGGGTTCAGTTGAGTCTGCTTACTGGTTCGCCGAGAAAGGTTCGTGGTTTACAAAGTTTAACCCTAAGGTTCGGTGATCATGGAGTTGGGTTCGCCGGCCAATGGTTCGTCAGAAAGGAAAGGTTCGTTAGTTAGAAGGTTCGTTCAAGGAATGGTTCGCCTAGCTCCTTTGGTTCGGTCACCTAAAGTGGTTCGTGGTCCCTAGGGTTTTGCATGGGTATGGTTCGGCAGCATGAAGGGTTCGGCGTCCAAAGGTTCGTGGCCTTACTGGTTCGGCTAACTGGAAAGGGAGGTTCGTCTCAAGGGGTTCGTCTCCCTAAGGTTCGCATGAGGTAGGGTTCGCCGCACCAGGTTCGGGAATCAGGGGTGCAGGTTCGGCTGCAGGTGGCTACAGGTTTGGCTGCAGGTGGCTACAGGTTCTGCTGCAGGTCAATAGGTTCGTGGACCTGTTGGGTGGTTCGGTCCGCCATCACAACTCACGAACGTGCAAATTTCACCTTCTTCCCCGATCCAGACCTGCAATAAAGAGTTTCTACTGCTTCCTAGTTGTTTAACCTTACTTATCTCAAGGTGTTTAGGTGTTTGAACCAACTAAAACAACAATATCTACGTGGGTCACGACATTCCTACTAAAACCCGAAATTAAAGTGAAGATTTACCTTTAAATCAACGGGGAAATGCTTGAAACCCTTGTACTTCCTTGATCTACATCACGTGAGGATCGTTTTGGCACCGAGATGGCTCGAATCCAATGAAAAATCACCACCAAAGGGTAGAGAGAAGGAGGAGAATCACTCTAGAGAAAGAGAGTGGGTGATAAGACGAAAATGAGGGGCATGTGGGGGATTGGTGGTGGTGGGTGGTGCATTAATGGCCACATTCAATGTTTTAGAAATACCCGATTGTTCGGTTTCGCTCGGTTTTGCGAAAAATGTCGTTTTATTCGTAGCTTTCATCACGAAACGACACGAATCTATAAAATAGAATATTTAAAATTAATTTAGGTGGTTATTCCTAGTAATTAACTAGTATCTTTTATTTATTTTAAGTTTTAAAATGCTAATTTACTGTTTAAATCGAAATTTACGGTCGCGGGCGTATTCGTTCGAATCGCCATTCGGACGAACACGACGATAACTATACTTTTCAATCTTGTTTTCTAATTATCGAATAATCATTCAGAACATTAAACTGCCAGATTTATTTGTACAGATCGTCACCTATACGAATAATCCGTAAATTTAGCATTCACATAACGATATTCGTGTTGTTTTGTTCTGTAAAACCTCACATACGTTTATACATAATAAATCCTAACAAATAATCACATGATGGTTCTGTGTTGCCAGATAATTAGCTGACTCAAGAACCATAGTTCTGAACTTTGTTTCTGTTAAATGTTTCTGAACTTGTTGTTTGATTACATAAATGATAATGACAAATGATATGAATAGGGAAATGTACTGAAATATATATAGTTCGTACATGTTTACTGTTCATGTCACTGTTGCGATCACTGTTCCGGTACGATTCCGGCACTTATGTTACAATACTTTTCAATATTGTTTTCTAATTATCGGATATCATTCAGAACATTAAACTTTCAGATTTATTCGTACAGATCGTCACCTATACGAATAATCCGTCGATTTAGCATTCATGTAACGACATCCGTGTTGTTTTGTTCTATAAAGCCTCACGTACGTTAATACATAATAAATCCTAACAATTAATCACATGATGGTTCTGTGTTGCCAGATAATTATCTGACTGATGAACCATGTTTTCTGAGTTTTGTTTCTCTAAAATGATTCTGATTTCGCTGTTTGATAACATGAAACGATAATGATATATGATATTGAACATAACATACAATGAAATATGAATAGTTTGTACCTAATTACTGTTCATGGCACTGTTGAGATCACTGTTCCGGCACGATTCCGGCACTGATGTTACAGTCTCCCCTTGTAAGAGAAATTTCGTCCCGAAATTTAAGAGTCATTATCAAGTACGGCTTCCTCTGTAAACAGTTGGGGATACTTGGACTTCATGTGATCTTCACGTTCCCAAGTAAACTCAGGTCCGCGCTTTGAATTCCATCGAACCTTTACAATCGGAATACGGCTTCGCCTTAGCTGCTTAACTTTGCGATCCATAATCTCCATAGGTTTCTCGATAAAGTGTAACTATTCATCTGCTTGAATTTCTTCGATCGTAATGATGAGCGACTCGTTAGCAAGACATTTCTTTAAGTTCGAGACGTGAAACACGTCATGCACACCACTGAGTTCATTTGGTAATCTCAGTCTATACGCCACAGGACCAACACGTTCAATGACCTCGAACGGTCCCACGTATCACGGTGCTAACTTGCCTTTATTTCCAAAGCGTACTACACCTTTCCATGGGGATACCTTCAACATGACACGGTCTCCCACTTGGAATTCCAACGCCTTGCGCCGTTTGTCGGCATAACTCTTTTGTCTGCTTCTTGTAGCTTGTAATCTTTGTTGAATATGGGCAATCTTGTCGGTAGTCTCTTGAATAAGCTCTGGCCCAGTTATACGGTTGTCTCCAACTTCAGTCCAATAGATAGGTGATTGACATTTCCGACCATACAAAGCCTCGAATGGTGCACATCCGATGCTACTGTGATAACTGTTGTTGTAGGAGAATTCAATCAGTGGCAAATGAGAATCCCAATTCCTACCTATCACACCCCGGGCCGGCGTGAACGGATCGGTTTTCCCGTCGGTCGGAAGGTTCCCGGGGCGCGATATTTTGAGTGATAATCGTATGATCAAATTGTTTACATAGCACATGATAAATAAATGAGAAATGCTAACACATCCATGATATAGAATTACAAGATTAAATTACAATGTATCGTTCATAATTTAACCAAGTAAATCTATCAAAAGAATCAATGAAACTATATCTTGTATCGGTACAAGATATACAAAAGATGATTCATTGTTTTTGTCCTCAAAAGCATGCAACACAAAATGTAGCTAGGTCTTCTAAAAGTCCACTAGCTTAATCCTTGCATGTAAGTACCTACACCTGTTCGTCACCTGAGAAAACATGCATTTAAACAAAGTCAACACTAGGTTGGTGAGTTCATAAGTATGTTAGTTGGAAACCTTGATTCATTCACATGCACAATCACAATGTTTATAATGTTACTTGTATGTCATTTGTTTCACTTGTTCTCCCAATGGCTTCTCAATAGTTATATTTACAAGTAACATATCACCCAATGCCTTATATATAGGGCATATGTAAGGGAACTAAGCCCTAGCCAACATCCCACCACATCACCACTAGAACTCCATACTACTTGCAATACAACTATTGATTTCCATTCCCAAATCCGCATGTTCATCTCGTTATTGATCACCTGTTATCTCATGTATAGAATAATATAATAATAAAGGTTTAGTTATCAAACCGAAGTATTGATAACCCTTTTTATGCGTTAAGGATATTAGATTTATCAAATCTGATCCTTGTATTATTCTATTACTTGTGGGGTTAACTGTTAATCACTTTTAAGTATTAAGAGTGTTAGTTAACCAATTGAATATTTATTCTCAACTTAAAGTGCATAGAGCATAAAAGGAATCTATTGCAATCCTCACGTAATCAGATTACAATGCATCCGATTTACCTCTACCACTTTGTATTACCGTAGGCCTCATCGAAACGGTTACCAGAAATATGACATGAGAGAAAATAAATTCCTCAGTCTACTAGTCAATGGTTAATGATGGATTAATTACTTATCACTGCAGATTAATATCACCATGTGTCGCTTTCCAGAACCTGACTTGAAGTCGCCCTGTCACCGGTCATACGTTACCGGCCAATGAAACAATACGATCAACATACTAGCCCTACAAGCTAGAGGTTTGTCAAACCTATGGTACACTATGCTATCGTCGGTTTAGTCACGTCAAACTAACTGGTCAGCGAATTATAGGGGCTTACATGATCTACTTGAACTAGTGGCACATGATTGAAGTGATATAATACAACAGGTCAATAGTAACTAATTGTAATTGCGTTCATCCGTGTTATTGTTCTCAATGTCATATGTTCTCCGTGTTATTAACAAGGTTAAATAAGAACTTGTCTTATTACATTATGTTAATTATTTGAGTGAATGATGTTGTTATCATGAAGTTACATTATCATGATTATCATTCTTTGTTCCATGTTCACTTGTAATATGTGTTGAGTTGTAAAGCGAAGTGTTTAAAGGACTTGTCCTAGTACACTTACTTAACTCTTGTATCGAATGTTATTACAAAGATACATAGTATCTTTATATCATTCATATGTTTGCCTGTGATTGTTCCAATGTTTGTTTATGTAAGAATAACTAAGTGTTATAAGATAAGATCTTACAACTATGTTATTCTAATGTGTTGATGAACTAATAAGATATATTATTTCGTTCATCTGATTATCCCTGTCATATCATGATCATACAAGCATGCATACAAAGATAAGCGATAATAAGCAATTTGTATTATCTAAAATCAATGTAATAGCAATATGTTAAGCAAAAATTTTAAATAGATAAAAGTAAGCATGTTTCTCAGCCTCGAGAGTTTAAAATCAGTAAAGATTAAAGAAAAGGGGCATATGAACTCACTTATGTATGAAGTAGTTGACTTAGCTTAAATAGAGAATGCACGCACTCTTGATGATACTTGTTGTTGTGTTCACGATCCTGTATTGATTTCACGTAGTTTACAATTTGTAAATATAATTTGTTCGTGTTGGAGCGTGTGTAGGTGTTAGCCCTAGAGTTGGCTAACACACGGAAGTCTTGGTCTTCATTCGGCCCAATACACTTGTTATCGATTTCTTGTTCCTCTCAACTCCATGTACCATTATTAAAAATTCTAAGTATAACAATTAAGTTTTACATACAAAATTATCAATCTTTTATGTCTTGAGTTTAACTATGTTTTATAGTTTTTTTCAACTTGTATCAATACATTCAATTTGACAATCTTGTAGTAATTATACTTAGGATGTGATTTAGTTACATGTTGTTCGTGGTTATCGACTCGTTTATGTGTTAGGCTACAACATCACCCATGTGGATCAAGTATCACCTTGGGCCGAATGAACTGGGCCAAAACAACCCTATTGGGCCTAAGGGTGTGTGTTGGGCCGGACGCTATGGCTGTTGGGCCGTTTGTTTTTGTGTGAGCCCAATAAATGATCGTAACCACTGTTGGGCCGCATCAAAGAAATTTGGGCCAATGGGCTTGTCATAATGGGATGAATAAAAAGATTTGAACCCGTTTGTTGGGCTAAGTTACTTTGCTATTGGGCCAAGCAAGTAGGATGGGCTGTCACACGTATTGGGCCAAGCAAAAGACTCGGCCGAAGGTGGTGTATCACCTACATAGCAGCGAACCTTTTAGGTTCAAGGGTGGTTAGGTTCGGATATAGTGTTCGTTATGTAGGTTCGTTGATTATAGGAGCCAACAAGTTCGCATCCATGGGGTTCGGCTCATGTTGGTTCGCCCAAGGCAGTGCATGGTTCAGCATGTGATTACAAAGGTTCGCAGCAAATCTGAAATGGTTCAGCCAAAGGGTTCGGGGGTGAAAGGTTCGGCATCCAGGGAGTTGTAATAGGGTTCGGCTAAGGTGACCGCACCTGGGTTCGGTGATTCCAAGATGGTTCGGCCACCGAAGGTTCGTTGCATGTACTCATAGGTTCGTGAACTTGCAGGGTTCGGCACCTTGGGGTTCGGTGAGCACCAGTAGGGTTCGTTCACAGCTGAAAGGTTCGTCTAGGGTTCTAAGGCCATCCAAGGCTCGACGATGGCGGTCTCAAGGTTCGCGAACCATGATGGTTTGGCTGGTAGTTCCCACGAACCTGTACCCCTTCCTATCATCATCATCTGCGGTTTTGTTGTTCTCATGGCTGTTGTTGGGTTGACGATGTACCAAGAACAGCCTTCGAATATATGGAATCGACTTACAGGAGCCTTAACCCGGTTAAGTGGGTTAGGTCAAACAAGAACTTTAGAAAACCCTATTTTCCACTGTTTTCTCTAGATCATACCTCGAATTTTCGTGGATGATTCTTCCGATCTTTTGTACTTTCACGTAGAGGACACCAAGAGCTTCACGTGGACACCAAGAACACTCAAATCCGCCCACAAACGAGCAAGATATGAGGAATTTAAGCTTGAAAATGGTGATGGTATTATAGAGAGAGAGAAACCGAAATTTGTAGAGAGAGAGTGAGTAGGTGGTTGAATTATGAGAAATAAATGCTTGTAGATGGGTTGTTTATACCCCGGGTGAGTTTGGGTTCGTTTCGGTCGCTCGGTTTGCGTTTTCGTCGCGTTTCCGAAACTTTACGCGTAATTTATTTGAAATCAATAAAAAGAATGTTATTTTAATTATTTGATGAGTTTCAAAATTGTAAAATGTTATTTATTTTATTTTATTAAATTAAAGTCGTTCGTGTCGTGTTTCGTTTTCATTTCGTCAAATCGCGTCACCATCGCGCGTATTCGTTCGAATCGTCATTCGAACGAACACGACAATGGTTTTGCTTTCTGACTTTTGTATTCTACTTCTTAGTCATCATTTCAGAACGTTAAACTCACAGATATGTTTGTGTGAATCGTTACCCATGCAAACACACTGTCGGTTCGTTATTCTGAAATAACACTGTGATACTGTTTTGAATTATGTTTCCTCACTGTCGGACTCAACCAAACATCCTGTTATCACCTTGTTTTCACATTGAAATGTCAGCCATCTGATTCCTGTCATCTATGGATATCAGATCGCAACCGATTTGTTCTTGTTATTTGTATGAACACTGTTGTTTCTCATGATCTGTTGTGTTAACTGTACTTAAGTTTTCACTTAAATACACACAACTAATGTTTCAAATGTATGTTGTACTTACAGTATTTAAGTTTACACGAAAATATGTACAACTGTTTCTTGTATTTTGAATTCTGTTAATGCAAGTACTGTTTACACACATGTATTTACACATAGTTACTGTTGAAAGTACACCTACCGTACGGACCTGCCGGCCGGTTAGGTACTAGTTGTCACACTACCGAAATCCAACACACAGGTATCTCAACATGTCCTCCAGGGTCTGAATTGTACGTTCGCTTTGACCGTCCGTTTGTGGATGGTAAGCTGTACTCAGATTTAACTGCGTCCCTAGGGATTTCTGTAATGATTGCCAGAACCTTGAAGTGAATCTGCTATCTCTATCAAAAATAATGGACAATGGCACACCGTGGCATACCACTATCTCGTTTATGTATAATCTCGCTAGTTTATCCATCGTGAAGGTCTCACACATTGGCAAGAAGTGAGCAGATTTCGTCAAACGATCGATGATAACCCAAATCGTATCATGACCACTGGAAGTGCGGGGTAGCTTGGTAATGAAATCCATAGCTATTTGTTCCCACTTCTAGAGCGGAATCTCAGGCTGTTCCAGTAAACCAGACGGTTTCTGGTGTTCCGCCTTTACCTTCGCACACGTAAGACATTGACCGACGTACTCGGCTATGTCTTTCTCCATTCCTGGCCACCAATAAAATCCACGCAAGTCTTGGTACATTTTATCAGCGCCTGGATGAACAGAGTATTTAGTCTTGAGTGCCTCATCGAAGATAAGTTTTCTCAACTCGTATACCGCCGGAATCCATATACGATCCTGGTAGTAGATCATTCCATCAGGCTTAGTATCAAATTGTTTCTCTGCTCCACAGTCAAGTTCCTTCTTCAGATTTCCTCTATCAACTGATTCTTGTTGTGCTTGAATAATCTTGTCTCGTAAGGTCGTCTGCACAGTCATTCCCATTGCTCTAACGCGCAAGGGTTTGACCCGTTCCTTCTGGCTCAAGGCATCAGCAACAACATTCGCCTTTCCCGGATGGTACTTGATTACACAGTCGTAATCATTTAGAAGTTCAACCCAACGACGCTGTCGCATGTTGAGTTCCTTCTAATAAAAGATGAGTTGAAGACTCTTGTGATCGGTAAATATGGTACACTTGGTGCCATATAAATAATGTCTCCAAATCTTCAATGCGAAGATTACAGCTCCCAGTTCAAGATCATGAGTAGTGTAGTTCTTCTCATGAACCTTTAACTGTCTTGATGCATAAGCGATAACTTTGTCCCGTTGCATCAATAGGCAACCAAGTCCCTGATGGGAGGCATCACAATAAACAACAAAGTTATCACATCCTTCTGGGAGAGATAGGATTAGAGCATCACATAGTTTATGTTTCAATGTCTGAAAAGCATCATCTTGTTTTTGCTCCCAGACAAACGGTTCACTTTTCTGGGTTAGCTTAGTGAGAGGCAAAGCTATCTTAGAAAAGTTTGAGATAAACCTTCTATAATATCCTGCCAATCCCAGAAAAGACCGTATCTCTGTCGGTGTCTTCGGAGTATCCCAGTTCTTTATTGCTTCAATCTTGGCGGGATCTACGTGTATTCCTTCGCTGTTGACTACATGACCCAGAAATTGAACTTCTCTTAGCCAGAATTCACATTTAGAGAATTTGGCATAGAGTTTCTTTTCCTTCAACAGCTCCAAGATCTTCCTGAGATGTTGCTCGTGCTCTGTTTTGCTCTTGGAATAAATCAGTATGTCATCAATAAAGACAATGACAAACTGATCCAAGTACGGCTTGCACACTCGGTTCATGAGATCCATGAAAATTGCTGGTGCATTCGTCAATCCGAAAGGCATCACCATAAACTCGTAATGCCCGTATTTGGTTCGGAATGCCGTCTTCGGTATATCTTTGTCTTGAACTCTAAGCTGATGATATCCAAATAGCAAGTCAATCTTCGAGAAATATTGGGCTCCTTGCAGTTGGTCAAACAAATCATCAATCCTCGGCAATGGATACCGATTCTTGATGGTTAGTTTGCTCAGCTCGCGGTAGTCTATGCACATTTGAAACTATCCGTCTTTCTTCTTCACGAAAAAGACCGGAGCTCCCCAAGGTGAGTAGCTCGGTCTGCTGAACCCTTTATCAAGTAGCTCCTGTAACTGGTTGGACAACTCCTGCATCTCTGAAGGTGCTAACCTGTAAGGAGATTTAGCAACAGGAGTTGCTTCAGGAACTAAGTCAATAAGAAACTCTACCGGTATCGCAGGTGGCAAACCTGGTAGGTCTTCAGGAAATACTTCCGGATACTCTTTCACTATTGGTACGTCTTGAATCTTTTTCTTGTCTTTCTCCTTTTCCACCACATGAGCCAAGAAAGCCACGCACTGCTTCTGTAGACACTTACGCGCCTTTATGCAAGAGATGATTTTGACACTTCGTTTTACTTGATCCCCTCTGACTTCCAATACGCGATCATTCGGTAATGGAACCTGAAGCAGCTTTTCAGAACAGATGACTTCCACTCGGTTAGAAGAAAGCCAATCCATTCCAACAATGATGTCGAAACTACCCAACTCCATCGGTATCAAATCAATGGTGAATGTATGACCATTAAGTGTCAATGGGCAATTCCTGTATACTGTACTAACTGTGATCTGTTTCCCGTTAGCTACTTCTATGATATAAGGGGAATCTAACTGTTTCTCTATAGAATCTAGTTGGCATGCAAAATCGGTAGAGATGAAACTCTGATCCGCACCAGTATCAAATAGAACAGATGCATAAAAGTCATGTAAGAAAATGTACCAGTGACCACATTCGGGTCTTGGCGTGCAGCTGGAGCTCCTATAGCAAAAGCTCGTCCACGGGGTGCTTGAACTGCCTGTTGTGCCTTCTTCGGGCAGTTCTTTGCAAAGTGGCCTTGTTCACCACAGTTATAGCATCCACCGTTGTTCTGGTTGTTGGGTGGAGGGAGAGCTAAAGAAGCATTGTTGACTGCTTGGTTTGGTGTCATCCTGCACTGTTGGACCCAATGTCCTTTTCTTCCACAACCCGTGCAATGACGGCACTTGTTTCTCGCAGCATGATGGTACTGGCACTTAGTACACAAAGGATGTGGGCCAGTATATTGTTTCTTGGGCACATTCTGCGGTGCCATGGCTACTTGATTGAGAGCAGTAGCCATTGTATAGTTCTTGATAGTCTTCTGCTTCTTCTTCTGGTGGTGATGGGGTTTCTTTGAAAACTCTTCCTTGCGTTTGCCAGTGTCAGCCTCTTTCTTCAGAACTCCAGAGGCTACCATAAGATCAGTGAGTTTCCCAGACAAACTCGCAGCAGACTCCACAGTGACAGGGTTTGCTGCAACAACTAAACCCTGAATGCAGGCAGGGAGTCCACCCACTTATCTATCAATCCTTTTCTCTAAAGTTGGTACCATGTCTGGCACCAAAGCAACCAGCTCGTGGTAACAGGTAGTATACCCCATATGATCAGCCCCTTTCAAAACATGGTTTGACAATTCAACCTCCAGCTTCTACAGTTCGTTCTTGGGGAAGAATTCCATTCTCAGTAGGGTCTTGAAGTCTTCCCAAGTCATTGACATAGCTTCTTCTCTTCCCCTTGCATTGATTTGGCCGTTCCACCAAGTCAAGGCTCGCTTGTTGAACATTCCAGCAGAATAACGAACCTTGTGGTGCTCTGGACAACTGCAGAGGTCCAGAGTAGTCTCAATCTTTTCAATCCATTGGATTAATCCAACGGCCCCTTCATTCCCGCTAAAACTAGGCGGCTTCCACCCTACAAACGACTTGTAGGAGTAATGAGATGTACCGCCAGTGTTCCCACTGGCTTCCCTAGATGAATTTCCAGTGTTGGTGCTCTCATTCCAAAGACGATTGAGCATCTCCGGTATCACTTCCTTCAGCTGGTTAGTCAGCTGACTGCTCAGTAAAGTTGCCAGGGCGATGGTAGCAGGATCCAGTATCTGAGTCGTGCTTGGACCTGGCAGTGGGTTAAGGGGAGGAGGAGGAGGCGGTGGAGGTGGTGAATCAGCCGGTGATGGTGTTGAGGAGTGTGGAGCCAAATCGTGCGGTGGTGGTAACAGAGGAGGTTGTATTCGTGGTGGCATTCTAAGCATAACCAAAAGAATATTGGTTAGTGCAGTGATCGAATGCAGAAGCCACTATGCAAATAAAGTCTTAAGTCCTATGTTCTCTACATGCAGGGTCCCTAGGTTATAGTCTAGGCCAAACCGTTTAATTAAGTGACCTATGTTTCTCTATAACCATGGCTTTGATACCAATCTGTCACACCCCGAGCCGGCGGGTTGGATCGACTTCCCCGTCGGGCGGAAGGTTCCTGGGGCGTGATATCGTGAGTGATAATCGGAATGATCAGATTGTTTACATTGCACATGATATATAAATAAGAAACTGCTAAGTAAAAATAAAATTACAAAGTTAAATTACATCAGTTAATTTCATAATTTAACAATGTAAATCTACTATCACATCATAAATCTTCAATCTTGTATCTGCACAAGATATACAAAATAATTTGTGAAATGATGTCTCAAAATATGCAGGTCCAAAAACCTAGGTCCTCTACTGGTATCCTATTCCAAAAGAAATAACTCCTTAGTTGACCTGTTCGTCACCTGAGAAGTCATGCAAAAATAAAGTCAACACATGGTTGGTGAGTTCATGTAGTTTTATAAAAATGATTTTTTTGAATAACCTGAATGACAACCTTAACCTCACCATTAACCACCTATACCATCCAGTTCAGTATGCTTATATATAGGGCATATGTAGGGTCGAACTTACCGCCCGCCCAGCCACCGTCCCACCACATACTACACCACATGATATATTGGTCCTGGTGATAATTAAGCATTTCATTTCACTACTTTGATTCCATACCATATGATTCATAGCATTTGATTACCCTGAAAATGTTTGCCTTGATCCCCCGAAGTGACAACCTTAACCTCATCAACAACCACCTACGCTATCCAATCAAGTATGCTTATATATAGAGCATACGTAGGGGACAACCCCAGCCACCGTCCCACCACACACCGGACCGCTTAGCATATTGTTGTTAATGATAATTAAGCGTTTCACTCCATTCACCTTCAATTTAGATTCTGATTTCCATAAATAGATTTACCTTTGATCTCTTGAGTTCACCATGTATTCATGATTTCCCAAAAGCACTTGTAGAAATATAACATTAAATGTTTAATTAGACTAATACCTAAGCATTTAAATACAACTAAGACATGATGATTGGGCCTTATTTGACTCAATCAATTAGACTTAGTTGTTGGTGGTTGTCCAAGTTGTACCCTCTCACACGTGGCCCATATCAGGCATGACTCACAAGAGTCTACCTGTGTGTGCCGGGACTTTAATGATGCCCATATCAGCTTGACCCACTGGTCTACTGTACATGCCGGGACTTTACGGATATCCTTTGATTCTTGATCTTCTGTGATTCTCTTGATTTCGTTTGATAGTTCACGTTATTGCCCATATAGCCTGACTACAAGAGTCTACTATTTATGCCGGAACTTTAAGTGTGTTACACGTGGTCTTGATTTCTATACAACTGACATCCACCTTGACTCAAACATTAATGATTTCATTAGATTTTAATGATTTCATTATTTCAATGATTCACACACAGTTTTGATTTCCTGATTTCCTTGAGTCTCTTGATTTTGATCTTTAGAATTCCATGATTTCACATTGATTATAGATTCTTGATTAGGATCCTTAGTTTACTGATCATACACTGGATTAGATTCCATTGCATTTGATCTTTAGCATTAGTTCTTTTGATTCCACTTTGAATTTAGATTCTTGAATTTGAACTTGATGGACTAAGGGTTTGTTTAGAGCTTTAGAATTAAAGTATTACTCGTAAGAGTAATTTAATTAACTTGTTAGTTGATCCTGCATAGCAATTTCCTAGACAGGAGTCTAGGAGTATCAACAACATATATAATAAGCAAGAATAATTAAAAGCACATACGTAAAACAATTTAAATAAAACAGTTTACGCATGCTTCTCAGCCCCACGTTTGAAAACAAAAATGTTTAGAAAAGGGGCAATGAACTCACCTGTGTTGCTGTGCAAATGATCTATCACAAAACGCGTGCTCGTTGTTGTAGCTTAGGTTTCTTCGGTTCCTTAGTTGTTTTAAAAGAATTCGAATACGATAAGTATACGTATTAGTCGTCGTATCTAGGGTTTGGTCTCGGTGTGCAACTAAGTGTCCTATGTACTAATGTGCTTCTAAGATTTAATCTAACTAGTCTAACTTAAATACCCAATTGTAACCCGTATCCCACAGTTAATCATAACATGTCTTAATTAATATGTTTTTAATTTAATTCATTTTAAGTGAAATATTATTTCAAAATCATTTATTTTAATTTAATAAAGTTTATAAGCCATTTTATTTTATTAAAATATCATTAACTTTAATTTTAAAATGACATTTATCATATGATGGGCTTAGGTTATGCCCATTGGGCCAAACTCGGCCCATTGCTTGACTTTGATTGCCCATTGATTATTAATCAAATTCCGTGAATAATACGACATAGATAACTAAATTATCTAGGTTAGTTATCCATATTAATACTTCTCCTAAAGTTTAAGTGTCAATAACTGAATCAACACCCCATACTTTAGATCATCATTATGATACTCATGATTCTCCACAATTATGTTAAACTCACTTGGCATTCATCATTTAGAAATATTAAGTTTTAAAATAACCCTTATCGTTCTAAACCCTCTATAATTGTTCTTTATTAATGATATCCTTAGTTTTGTCAATCCATGCTTACTCATAACTCACTCAAGGTTGCTAGGCATTAGTGTAACCCAAGTATGATTTCCCATACACTCACAATAGAATTTACATTTTTCCATGCATGGATTTCCTACTCAACCCATGCACACACACACACATGCACCCATATATTTATTTCTTTTGATTTGTAAGATCAAGTATAGCATCAACCGTTTAGATATGATCATTATTTATGTGATTTCTTAAATAAGCCAATTCTAATTACTCATCTTAACAATCCCATGCTCAACCGTACTAAGCCACCCCATCTTTTATTGATAACTAGGTTCGAGGTGCATGGAATCCAGTGAACCTATTGCCTGGTTCGTTCAAAGGTTCGCTACATCCATGGTTCGTTCGAGAGAAGAAGGTTCGGCCAAGGGTTCAGTCAAAGGGATTAGTTCGAGACTTGTAGGGTTCGGCTGTCATTGATCTGTCATGTAGGGTTCGGTTGATGCAAGGTTCGGCCATTTCGAAGGTAGTCTAGGTTCGGCTATGCATGGGTTCGGCTGAGGGAAACCCTTGGTTTGTGGCTTAGAAGGTTCGTGGCATCTCAGGTTCGCCCACCCCAGATGGTTCGGCCGAGTAGGAGGTTCGGCTATCCTCCTTTCCAGCTCCAGGAGGTTCGGCTCCCTCTCCTTGTCATGAACCTGTGATTACCCAGTGTTCGTCATCTTCATCTTCTATCCCAACCTGTTGCAGGTTCGCTCCTACACTTCCTAGTCGTCTACAATAGCTTATCTAAGTGCCTTTGAAGTGTTAGATCGGTTAGAACCACCATAGGGTATAAGAGTCGGGTTACACACACAAAACCGAAAATAAACTAGAGCTTTACCTCAAAATAGGTGGATGAAAGTCTAGATCCTTTGTACTTCCGTGATCTACGTGATGCGGTGATCGCTTTGACACCAAGAACACTTGAATCCGATGAGAATTGATCAAGAAATCTTAGTGAGAAGTGTGGGAGATTCTAGAGAGAGGTGGAGGAAACGAAAATGGGAGAGAAATGGGTTGGTGGTGGTTGGTGTAGTATTAAATGACACCATTAAATGATTCAAAATCAATCGGGTTAGTTCGGTCTCGTTCGGTTACGCGTAAAATGTCGTTTCTTTGTATTAAAACGACTCGGATCTAAAAATAAGATTTATAAAATTATTTTAGGTGGTTATTCCTAGTAAATTAACTAAATATCTTTTGTTTATTTTAAATTTTCAAAAATATTAAATTTACTGTTTAAAATAGAATCGTAAAGTCGTCGCGCGTATTCGTTCGAATCGTCACCCGTACGAACACGATGATAACTATACTTCTCAATATTGTTTTCTAATTATCGGATATCATTCAGAACGTTAAAATTTCAGATTTATTCGTACAGATCGTCACCTATACGAATAATCCGTCGATTTAGCATTCACGTAACGACATCCGTGTTGTTTTGTTGTATAAAGCCTCACATACGTTTATGCATAATAAATCCTAACAATTAATCACATGATGGTACTGTATTGCCAGATAATTATCTGACTGATGAACCATGTTTTCTGAGTTTTGTTTCTTTAAAATGATTTTGATTTAGCTGTTTGATAACATGAAACGATAATGATATATGATATTGAACATAACATACAATGAAATATGAATAGTTTGTACCTGATTACTATTCAAGGCACTGTTGAGATCACTATTCCGGTACGATTCCGGCACTGATGTTACACGCACCGCACGGTAGACGTGCGGTGGATGCTGGGGTGGGTCCTCATGTGGTGGTTTTTGGACCGGCTCCTCCCGAATCGGCTCGGGATCTGGAATCTGCCCCTCAGCATGGTCCTCGGGCGGTAGCTGCTGCTGTGCGACAGCCAACTGGGCTGGTTGTCAGATACGGTTGTCAGATCCAATAAACCGCAATCCCACACATATCTGTACATATCTGCGAGGAAATCCAACTTTTGCAAAAGTTGTTGTCGAATAAAGGCCCATTGATTTTCAACGGATCCTAAACCCACGCCTACATAAGAAAACCACAGCTACCATCTCGCTCGACATATTGTATGTTTATCACGTAAGGTTGAAATATACGAAGGATGTGACGACCGAAGCGATAAACATTATTTAATCCTTCTGGCTTCATGTTACGTGGAAACTGTAATTTGTTTTGATTTTGCTAGTCTAATTGTTGCATCCCTTTTGATACCGATGTGGAACGACTGCGCCGAAATATGGATTTCTGACTCTTCTCGATCATAACTGTAGACGAACTATGTCTCAAAGGTTCTAACGTACTATGTTGGGATGCTAAGCTATCTTTAACAACGTCTTGCTCTTTTAGTTTCTGTGCTTTTAAAGTTGGACGACCACGTGTATCTTTTTGAACTAAAGGCGTCTTTTTGTTGTTTTATTTGGAAATACATGCGACAAGACCTTCTTAATTAGACTCTTTTTTTATCTCAGGAGGTTTGGAATTTATTTCTTCTGTAACCAAACCCATTTTTCCTATAACATCAATTTCTTCTTCTTCTAATAGTGTTGGGTTAGTTGTGTTTAGTTTTGTCCAAAATATGTCTATCTCAGAAAATGGTATCTTTGTATCTACATAATTTATAATTAATAATAATATACCAGTAACTACGTGTGAAACATGTAAGATTTAGATTTAGTATTACGAACTTGTGTTTGAGTATTTTGATATATGACAAGCGCACGACAACCCACAACTCGTCCAAAGCTGGTGGTCACACGACATATTTGAGTCACGCATAACCCTTATTTTATCTTTTTCCTCGACTAACAAATCAAGAGCTTTATAGGACACCTTTTGTCGAAGGTTATCAAATATTGGTAGTTTATGGTGACCCATAGTTTTAATCAAGCTCGTTTCAAAATCATGATTCATTTTTACCTCCTGTGATTGCTCGATTTCATTTACGAAACCGACAAGCGAGGAAAGCGTGTTGTTTGTTGATCTGAGGTATCTTTTTAGGTATGAGTGCTGACTTTCTACCCGGTTTGTTGTATGTTAACCAAAGTTGCGTGTTCTATTGGTCCATGCTGGTACAAACATATCTCTGTAACTGTTTAACCAGGTGTGCGTCAGATACTCTAGAACCTCTGAAATGAAACAAAAGACCAATGATGATATGATGATAATAATGATGGTATATGATGCTTACTTTTTTGTTGTCTTTAATAAGTCTTTCGTACAGACGGTTGTAGTTATAGTCGTATAACTCTGTTGTCAGATAGTTACACAAATTCACCCAACGACCTTCGAATTTCTTCCATTCTGCATCCGAAAAGCTTGGCTTGCAATGTTTGGCAATATTATCGTTTATGTGCCATCTGCAGAGATATTTTGTAGATTCTGGAAATACCTTACGACACACACTCATAACAGCAAGGTCTCGATATGTTATGATAACACATGGCTCCATACATTTATTCAACATATTCTTAACCATTTCCAAAACCCAGACGTAGTTTTCCCCACCCTCTCTTCTTACGAACACGTGAGCAATACTAAACGTCTAGTGTGTGGATGTCATGCCAACAATTTGAATAAATGGGAGTCGGTACTGGTTCGTTTTATACATCGCGTCCATCATCAGTAAGTGCGGAAATGCACGCCACCAGCAATACGATTTTGGATGACAGGAGAAAATGTCTTTCACGACGTTTATTTCAGGATCCTTTCGGGTATAGTAAACGTAACGCTAACTGCATCAGAGTATCACCGAATTTCTTCTTATTTTTCATTTTCTGCTGTAAATTATATACATCTCTAGGGATGGACACGTTTGCAGGCTTATGTTTCTTTATGCTTGAAAGAATGTCATGAGGATCCATGTTGTGCTCGGTTAGATTCTCAACCATATCTTGTGTCACACCCCAGGCCGGCGGGAACGGATCGTGTTTTCCCGTCGGGCGGAAAGTTCCCGGGGCGCGATATCATTGTGTTGATAATCAAATGATCAGATTGTTTACATAGCACATGAGATATAAATGAGAAATGCTAATCATGACATGAAATAGAATTACAAAGTTAAATTACATTGTACTTCATAATTTAACTAAGTATATCTAATCAAAAGAATCAATGAGTTTATATCTTGATCTGTACAAGATATACAAAAGTGATTCAAAGTTCTGTCATATCAAAATGTATGCAATCAAAAGAAAGCTAGGTCTTCTATGAGCCCACTAGCTTACACTTGCATATAGTATCTACACCTGTTCGTCACCTGAGAAAACATGTAATTTAAACAAAGTCAACACTAGGTTGGTGAGTTCATAAATAAGTAAATTGAAATCCATTGAACTGATCATGCACACATTCACAATGTTATATCTGTTGCTTGTATACTTGTTTCACCTGTTTCACCCAATGGCCTCTCCTTAGTTATATGTACAAGTAGTATATCACCTAACTAAGTATGCTTATATATAGGGAATCACGAAAGGGTCAAGCCCAGACGCTATCCCACCACATACTCCGCCAAGTTCCACACCACTTGCGATACAACTAAAGATATCCATTTCCCAATTATCCGAATTATCCGCTGTGTAATCATATGTAGAATAATAATATAGTAAGAGGGGTTTAGTCATCAAACCGAAGTATTGATAAACCCTCGTTGAATTAAGGAATTTAGATTATTTAAATCTGATCCTTGTATTATTCTATTACTTGTGAGGTTAACTTTTATGTTACACTTTTAATTTAATTAAAAGTATTAGTTAACTGTTCATCATATGTCTCCAAATGTAGCGTATAGAATCCGAATGGAATCCATTTTAATCCTCACGTAATCAGATTAAAATGCATTCCATTCTCTCCTATCCCGCCATGTGATCCCAAAGTTTCCGTGTGGGATTGTCCTCATGTGATTAACAAGGTCGAATAAGAACTTGTCTTATCACATTATGTTAATTATGTGTAAATGATAAGAATCCCATGAAGTTACGTTATCATGATCATCATTTACTGTAAATGATAAGAATTCCATGAAATTACGTTATCATGATTATCATTTACTGAATCCATGTGATCCCAAAGTATCCGTGTGGGATTGTTCTCGTGTACTTAACAAAGTCGAATAAGAACTTGTCTTATTACATTATGTTAATCATGTGTAAATGATAAGAATCCCATGAAGTTACGTTATCATGATCATTGTCACACCCCGAGCCGGCGGGATAGGATCGGTTGTCCCGTCGGGCGGAAGGTTCCCGGGGCGCGATATCGGGAGTGATAATCGTGATGATCAGAATGTTTACATTGCACATGATGTAAATGAGAAACGCTAAATATAATAGAATTACAAAGTTAAATTACATCAGTATTGTTTATAATTTAACAATGTAAATCTACTATAAACATCATATATTTCTATCTTGTATTTACACAAGATATACAAAATAATTTGTATAATGATGTCTTCAAAATATATGCAGGTCCAAAAAGCTAGGTCTTCTATCTGAAGTCCTAGACCAAAAGGAATAACTCCATAGTTGACCTGTTCGTCACCTGAGAAGTCATGCAAAAATCAAGTCAACACATGGTTGGTGAGTTCATATAGTTTTATGATTTGCATATGATTTGAAAACCTCCTTTGGTAAAGACCCTAACCTCATTAACTCCACATGTAATATTCACATCGGTATGCTTATATATAGGGCATATGTAAGGGACAAGCCCTAGCCAACATCCCACCACATACTAATATGCATATGACACTGTCGTTAATGATAATTAAGCATTTTTACCCAACACCTCTGATTTTGATTTTGATATTGAAACCTGATTTGCCTTTGATCCTCTTGAATTTGATCATAGATATAGAATTTCCCAAAAGTCAGTGATAATAGTCAAATGTCAAATATTTAATAAAATAATTAAATAAAACATTTAAATACAGCTAAGACATGATGATTGGGTAAAATTTTACTCAATCAATTAGACTTAGTTGTTGGTGGTTGTCCAAGTTGTAACCTCTCACACGTGACCCATACCAGGCATAATCTCATAAGGAGTATACCTGGGCGTGACGGGATTTTAATGATTTGCCCTTACAGCTTGACCCAAAGGTCTTCTGTACATGCGGGGACTTTAATGTTTTGCCCTTACAGCTTGACCCAACGGTCTTCTGTACATGCGGGGACTTTAAGGATATCCTTTGATTCTTGATCTCTTGATTCTCTTAGACTTTGATACAGATTTCAATGATTGTTCACGTTGTTGCCCGTATAGCCTGACTACAAGAGTCTTCTATACCTGAAGGGACTTTATATGTGTGTTACACGTGGTCTTGATTCCATATACAACTGACATCCACCTTGACTTGAGTATTAATGAGTTCATTAGATTATAATGATTTCATTACTTCAATGATTCACACACATTTATGATTCCTGATTTCCTGAGTCTCTTGATTTTGATCTTTTGACTTTCCCATGATTCACAATGATAATTGATTTGATATCGATTCTTGGGTCTCAGATCTCACACTGAGCTATGATTTCTTTGAATGTGATCTTTTCATTTTGTTCATTTGATTCCACTTTGAGTTTAGATTCTTGAATTGGAGATTTATGGACTAAGGGTTGATTTAGAGTTTAAATTAAAGTATTACTCATAAGAGTACTTTAATTAATTTGATAATTTGATCTGTTTAATAATTTCCTAGACAGGAGTCTAAGAGTATCAACAAACATATATATGTAAAACATATAATAGATAAAAGCATTTAAATAAACAGTTTAATAAAACAGTTTACGCATGCTTCTCAGCCCCGCGTTTTAAAACAAAAATGTTTAGAAAAGGGGCAATGAACTCACCTGTGTTGCTCTGTATAGAATTACAACAAAAGGCGCTCTCGTTGTTGTAACCTAAGTATCTTCGGTACCTGAGTTGGTTTTTAAGAAAATTCGCATACGATAAGTGTCGATAAATAGACGTCGTAACTAGGGTTTGGTCTCGGTGTGCAACTAAGTGTCCTAGATTACTAATGTGGTTCTAATACTTCATCTAAATTAGTCTAATTCTTTACCCATTTTAAATCCCTTATCCCGCATTAATGTTTAAAGTCGTTAATCGATCATTTAATCCATTTTATAGTAAACACTTGTTTAGAAACATCATTTTAATTCCTTTTATAAAAATAATATAATTAAATTAAACTTCTATTTGAGCAGGTCATTTAATTATTTCAATAAGAAAAGTGTAGTTTAACATAATGATGGGCTTAACTAAGCCCATTGGGCCAACTTTGGGCCCACCATTTAGCCTTTGATTTCCGAATGATTTCTTGTTAGCTTATCATTTTGATCCATATGTCTTTACAATGGATTTCTGATATATTAGAATTAAAAAGTGAATGTTAACACCCATCCTTAGTGTATTGCATGATTCAAAAAGAAACCCTAATGAATTTCCATGCATTCACATTCACCCTAAATCCCCATGCATTGCATGCGTGGACCCCATGCATGTTTATACCCATGTTTCCTACATATTAACTACTCATTCCATTCCTCACAATCCTTATGATTGAATGGCACTTGATCCGACTAATGGTGTTGACCGAATGAGATCAATCGAATGAGAAGTCCATTCGAGGGGGGCCTTGGTCGAATAAGATTTACCGAATGAAGGTTCATTAGGGAAATGTCTTGGTCGAATGAGTAGAACTGCCGAATAGGTATTGGCCGAAGTAGTTCATTCGCAGCCAGTTGGGTCGAATAGGGAAGGTGTCGAATGAAGCCCTGATTATTCGGCGAAAGGCTGCTTTGGTCGAATAAGGTTCAGAGCGAATGGCTGTTTTCCGAATCACTTAGCCGAAGAAATTTGCTGGTGTCCGAACGGATGAAATAAATGGGCTGATAGAAGCTCTTTTGGGCCGGCAGGTGGCCCAATAAGCCAAGCAGGCTGTTCGAAGTGAGGTCATTAATCAAATGTATATGCATGCTTCGGTGGGGTCTTGCTCAACATGATTATTCGATCGAATGGAAATAAACTTGGGCCAACAGAATAGTAAGTGGGCCGACTGAAAGAGGGTTGCTTCGCTGGCTTGCCATTCGGCGAATGAGAGGATTGTGTTGGTTACTTCATTCGGCCAACTAGGGTATAGTGCCATTCGGCACACTGTTTTGTGGGTCATTCGACCACCCAACTACCAGCATACACCACCGATTTTCTTCAATCTAGAAACTACCCTAAGGTGTAACATGCATTCCCAACTCCTTCTAGGTGTATATGATGGCAAATTCCTAAGGTTTTTGAGGAGATTTAGCCGGTTCTACAAGAGGTCGAACTAGGGTTTTCTAAACCCCAAAACCGAACAAAAACTTGAGATTTACCTCGATTTAGCTAGATAAAATCATAGATCCTTTGTACTTTCGTGTTCTACTAGTGATAGTGATGATTTTGACACCAAGAACTCAAGAAATGGTTGAGATTTGAGCACAAGATCTTAGAGAGAGAGTGAGGATTCTAGTGAAAACTTTAGAGAGAGAGAGATGAACGATGGGAGGCTTGGGGCTGGTGGTTGTGGATGTTTATGGCAATTAATTGCCATAATAAATGTGGGGGAAAATACCGGGTTCGTTCGGGTTCGTTCGGTTTCGCGTGGTTTCGCGTAGAAACGTCGTTTTCGCGTCGTTCTCGTAACAAACCGACTCGGTTTTAAAATAGAAGTCATAAAATTATTTTAGGTTGTGATTCCTAATAAATTAACTAAATATCTTTTAATTATTTAATTTACAAAAATATTTATTTAACGTTTAAATCGAATCGCGCGGTCATCGCGCGTATTTGTTCGAATCAAATACGACGATAACTACACTTTTCAATATTGTTTTCTAATTATCGAATATCATTCAGAACGTTAAACTTTTAGATTTATTCGTACAGATCGTCACCTATACGAATAATCTGTCGGTTTAGCATTCACTTAACGATATTCGTGTTGTTTTGTCCTGTAAGGCCTCACATACGTTTATACATAATAAAATCCTAACAAATAAATCACATGGTGATTCTGTGTTGCCAGATAATTATCTGACTCAAGAATCATTGTTCTGAACTGATTTCTCTGAAATGACTGAGAATTCACTGTTTTGATAATATGAAATGATACTAAAACTTGATATGAACATGAATACACTGAATTACATAAGATTTGTACCTGACTACTGTTCGTGTACTGTATATGATCACTGTTCTGGTGACGGTTCCGGCACTGATGTTACAGTCTCCCCTTGTTAGAGAAATTTCGTCCCGAAATTTAAGAATTGTTATCGGGTACAGCTTCCTCTTCAAACAGTTGAGGATACTTTAACTTCATGTGATCTTCACGTTCCCAAGTAAACTCGGGTCCGCGTCTTGAATTCCATCGAACCTTTACTATCGGAATACGGCTTCGCCTCAGTTGCTTGACTTTGCAATCCATAATCTCTAAAGGTTCTTCGATAAAATGTAACTGATCATCAACTTGAATTTCTTCGAGTGGAATGACGAGTGATTCGTCAGCAAGGCATTTCTTTAAGTTTGAGACGTGAAACACGTCATGCACACCACTGAGTTCATCAGGTAATCTCAGTCTATACGCTACAGGACCAATACGTTCGATGACTTCGAACGGTCCCACGTATCGTGGTGCTAACTTGCCTTTTGTTCCAAAGCGGACTACGCCTTTCCATGGAGAAACCTTCAACATGACACGGTCTCCCACTTGAAATTCCAACGGCTTACGCCGTTTATCAGCGTAGCTCTTTTGTCTGCTTCTTGTGGCTTGCAATCTTCTCTGAATCTGAGCAATCTTGTCGGTGGTTTCCTGAATAAGCTCTGGCCCAGTTATGCGATTATCTCCAACTTCAGTCCAACAGATCGGTGATCGACATTTCCGGCCATAGAGAGCCTCGAATGGTGCACATCCGATACTGCTATGATAACTGTTATTGTAGGAGAACTCAATCAGTGGCAAATGAGAATCCCAATTCCCACCGAAATCCAAAATACAGGTTCTTAACATATCCTCTAGGGTCTGAATCGTACGTTCGCTTTGACCGTCCGTTTGTGGATGGTAAGCTGTACTCAGATTTAACTGCGTCCCTAGAGACTTCTGCAGTGATTGCCAGAACCTTGAAGTAAATCTGCTGTCTCTATCAGAAATAATTGACAATGGTACACCGTGACGTACCACTATCTCATTAATGTACAATCTCGCCAGTCTATCCATCGTGAAGGTTTCACGCATCGGCAAGAAGTGAGCAGATTTTGTTAAACGGTCAATGATCACCCAAATCGTATCGTGACCACTGGAAGTGCGGGGTAGCTTGGTAATGAAATCCATAGCTATTTGTTCCCACTTCCAAAGCGGAATCTCAGGCTGTTCCAGTAAACCAGACGGTCTCTGGTGTTCCGCCTTTACCTTCGCACACGTTAGACATCGACCGACATACTCGGCTATGTCTTTCTTCATTCCCGACCACCAATAAAATCCACGCAAGTCTTGGTACATTTTATCAGCGCCTGGATGAACTGAGTATTTAGTCTTGTGTGCCTCATCGAAGATAAGTCTTCTCAATTCGTCTACCGCCGGAATCCATATACGATTCTGGTAGTAGATCATTCCATCAGACTTGGTCTCTAAATGTTTCTCTGCTCCGCAGTCAAGTTCTTTCTTCAAGTTTCCTCTGTCAACTGATTCCTGTTGTGCCTGAATGATCCTGTCTTGTAAACTGGTCTGCACAGTCATCCCCATAGCTCTAACGCGTAAGGGTTTGACCCGTTCCTTCCGGCTCAAGGCATCAGCTACAACATTTGCCTTTCCCGGATGGTACTTGATCACACAATCGTAATCATTCAGAAGTTCAACCCAACGGCGTTGTCGCATGTTGAGCTCCTTCTGATCAAATATGTGCTGCAGACTCTTGTGATCTGTAAATATGGTACACTTAGTGCCATATAAGCAATGTCTCCAAATCTTCAATGCGAAGATTACTGCTCCCAGTTCAAGATCATGAGTAGTGTAATTCTTCTCATGAATCTTTAACTATCTTGATGCATAGGCTATGACCTTGTCCCGTTGCATTAAAACACAACCGAGTCCCTGATGGGATGCATCACAATACACAACAAAGTCTTCACATCCTTCTGGGAGAGATAAGATTGGAGCATCACATAGTTTCTGTTTCAATGTCTGAAAAGCATCTTCTTGTTTCTGCTCCCAGACAAACGGTTCACTTTTCTGAGTTAACTTAGTGAGAGGCAAAGCTATCTTAGAAAAGTTCAAGATGAACCTCCTGTAATAACCTGCCAATCCCAGAAAAGACCGTATTTCCGTTGGCGTCTTCGGAGTGTCCCAGTTCTTTATTGCTTCAATCTTGGCGGGATCTACGTGTATTCCCTCACTGTTGACTACATGACCAAGAAACTGAACTTCTCTTAGCCAGAATTCACATTTGGAGAATTTAGCATAGAGTTTCTCTTCTTTCAACAGTTCCAAGATCTTTCTGAGATGTTGCTCATGTTCTGCTTTGCTCTTGGAGTAAATCAGTATGTCATCGATAAAGACAATAACAAACTGATCCAAATACGGCTTGCACACTCGGTTCATGAGGTCCATAAAAACCGCTGGTGCGTTCGTTAATCCGAAAGGCATCACCATGAATTCGTAATGCCCGTATCTGGTTCGGAATGCCGTCTTCGGTATGTCTTCGTCTTGAACTCTGAGTTGATGATAACCAGACCGCAAGTCAATCTTGGAAAAGTATTGAGCTCCTTGCAGTTGGTCAAACAGATCATCAATCCTCGGCAATGGATACCGATTCTTGATGGTTAGTTTGTTTAGCTCTCTGTAATCTATGCACATTCTGAACGATCCGTCTTTCTTCTTCACGAATAAGACCGGAGCTCCCCAAGGTGAGTAGCTCGGTCTGATGAATCCTTTATCCAATAATTCCTGCAACTGATTCGACAATTCCTGCATCTCCGAAGGTGCTAGTCGATAAGGAGATTTAGCAACAGGAGTTGCTCCAGGAACTAAATCGATTCGGAACTCTACCGGTTGCGCAGGTGGCAAACCTGGTAGGTCTTCAGGAAATACTTCCGGATACTCTTTCACTACAGGTACGTCTTGTATCTTCTTCTTGTCTTTCTCTTTTTCCACTACATGTGCCAGGAAAGCTACACACTGCTTCTGTAAACACTTACGCGCCTTTATGCATGAAATGATTTTGACACTTCGTTTTGCTTGATCCCCTTTGACTTCCAACACACGATCATCTGGTAATGGAACTCGAAGCAGCTTCTCAGAACAGATGACTTCCACTCGGTTAGAGGAAAGCCAATCCATTCCAACAATGATGTCGAAACTACCCAACTCCATCGGTATCAAATCGATAGAGAATGTATAACCGTTAAGTGTCAATGGGCAATTCCTGTGAACTGTACTAAATGTGATCTGTTTTCCGTTAGCTACTTCTATAATGTAAGGGGAGTCTAACTGTTCTTCTATAGAATCTAGTTGGCATGCAAAATCGGCAGAGATAAAACTCTGATCCACACCAGTGTCAAATAGAACAGATGCATAAAAGTCATGTAAGAGAAACGTACCAGTGACCACATTTGGGTCCTGGCGGGCAGCTGGTGCTCCAATAACAAAAGCTCTTCCACGAGGAGCTTCAACTGCTTGTTGAGCCTTCTTCGGGCAGTTCTTTGCAAAATGGCCTTGTTCGCCACAGTTGAAACATCCACCATTGTTCTGATTAGCTGGTGGAGGAAGTGCTAGAGCAACATTGTTAACTGCTGGATTTGGTGTCAGTCTGCACTGCTGAACCCAGTACCCTTTTCTTCCACAACCCGTGCATTGACGGCACTGGTTGTTTGCAGCATGATGATACTGGCATTTAGTACACAAAGGATGTGGGCCAGTATACTGCCTCTTGGGCACATTTTGTTGTGCCACAGCTACTTGATTCAGAGGAGTAGCCACAGTGTAATTCTTTATGAACTTTTGCTTCTTCTTTGGGTGTTGCTGATGTTGTGGCTTCTTTAAAGTCTCTTCCTTCCTCTTGCCAGTGTCTGCCTCTTTCTTCAGAACTCCCGAGGCAACCATCAAATCAGTAAGTTTTCCAGACAGTCTACCATTCCCTGAATGCAGGCGGGAAGTCCACCCACATATCTGTCTATTCTCTTCTCCAAGGTTGGTACCATGTCAGGTACCAAAGCAACCAGCTCATGATAGCGAGTTGTATACCCCATGTGATCAGCCCCCTTCATCACATGGTTGGATAATTCAACCTCCAGTTTCTGTAGCTCATTCTTGGGACAGAACTCTGTTCGCAGCAGTGTCTTGAAATCCTCCCATGGCATGGCCATGGCTTCTTCTCTTCCTCGGGCGTTGATCTGACCATTCCACCAGGTCAGAGCCCGCTTGTTGAATGTTCCAGCAGAGTAGCGGACTTTATGATGCTCTGGACAGCTGCAGAGGTCCAGAGTAGCCTCAATCTTTTCAATCCATTGGATTAATCCAACGGCTCCTTCAGATCCGCTAAAGCTAGGCGGCTTACATCCTACGAATGACTTGTAGGAGTAGTGTGAGGTACCACCAGTATTCCCACTGGCTTCTCCAGATGAGTTGCCAGTGTTGTTCATCTCATTACGGAGAAGGTTGAACATCTCCGGTATCGCTTCCTTCATCTGATTGGTCATCTGGTTGCTCAGCAGAGTCATCAAAGCGATGGTGGTAGGATCCAGTATGGGAGTCGTGCCTGAACCTGATGCCTGTGTGATCAGTGGAGGAGGAGGTGGAGGCGGTGGAGGAGGTGGCGGTGGTGAGTCATTTGGAGATGGCGTGGAGGAGTGTGGAGCTTGGTCTTGTGTTGATGTCAACAGCGGAGGTTGTCTTCGTGGCGGCATTCTGATCATAACCAAATGAATATTGGTTAGTGCAATGATCGAATGCAGAAGACGCAATGCAATAAGCCTTAAATCCTAAGTTCTCTACATGCAGGGTCCCTAGGTTATAGTCTAGGCCAAACCGTTTAAATAAGTGACCTATATTTCTCTATAACCATGGCTCTGATACCAATCTGTCACACCCCGAGCCGGCGGGATAGGATCGGTTGTCTCGTCGGGCGGAAGGTTCCCGGGGCGCGATATCGGGAGTGATAATCGTGATGATCAGAATGTTTACATTGCACATGATGTAAATGAGAAACGCTAAATATAATAGAATTACAAAGTTAAATTACATCAGTATTGTTTATAATTTAACAATGTAAATCTACTATAAACATCATATATTTCTATCTTGTATTAACACAAGATATACAAAATAATTTGTATAATGATGTCTTCAAAATATATGCAGGTCCAAAAAGCTAGGTCTTCTATCTGAAGTCCTAGACCAAAAGGAATAACTCCTTAGTTGACCTGTTCGTCACCTGAGAAGTCATGCAAAAATCAAGTCAACACATGGTTGGTGAGTTCATATAGTTTTATGATTTGCATATGATTTGAAAACCTCCTTTGGTAATGACCCTAACCTCATTAACTCCACATGTAATATTCACATCGGTATGCTTATATATAGGGCATATGTAAGGGACAAGCCCTAGCCAACATCCCACCACATACTAATATGCATATGACACTGTCGTTAATGATAATTAAGCATTTTTACCCAACACCTCTGATTTTGATTTTGATATTGAAACCTGATTTGCCTTTGATCCTCTTGAATTTGATCATAGATATAGAATTTCCCAAAAGTCAGTGATAATAGTCAAATGTCAAATATTTAATAAAATAATTAAATAAAACATTTAAATACAGCTAAGACATGATGATTGGGTAAAATTTTACTCAATCAATTAGACTTAGTTGTTGGTGGTTGTCCAAGTTGTAACCTCTCACACGTGACCCATACCAGGCATAATCTCACAAGGAGTATACCTGGGCGTGACGGGATTTTAATGATTTGCCCTTACAGCTTGACCCAAAGGTCTTCTGTACATGCGGGGACTTTAATGTTTTGCCCTTACAGCTTGACCCAACGGTCTTCTGTACATGCGGGGACTTTAAGGATATCCTTTGATTCTTGATCTCTTGATTCTCTTAGACTTTGATACAGATTTCAATGATTGTTCACGTTGTTGCCCGTATAGCCTGACTACAAGAGTCTTCTATACCTGAAGGGACTTTATATGTGTGTTACACGTGGTCTTGATTCCATATACAACTGACATCCACCTTGACTTGAGTATTAATGAGTTCATTAGATTATAATGATTTCATTACTTCAATGATTCACACACATTTATGATTCCTGATTTCCTGAGTCTCTTGATCTTGATCTTTTGACTTTCCCATGATTCACAATGATAATTGATTTGATATCGATTCTTGGGTCTCAGATCTCACACTGAGCTATGATTTCTTTGAATGTGATCTTTTGATTTTGTTCATTTGATTCCACTTTGAGTTTAGATTCTTGAATTGGAGATTTATGGACTAAGGGTTGATTTAGAGTTTAAATTAAAGTATTACTCATAAGAGTACTTTAATTAATTTGATAATTTGATCTGTTTAATAATTTCCTAGACAGGAGTCTAAGAGTATCAACAAACATATATATGTAAAACATATAATAGATAAAAGCATTTAAATAAACAGTTTAATAAAACAGTTTACGCATGCTTCTCAGCCCCGCGTTTTAAAACAAAAATGTTTAGAAAAGGGGCAATGAACTCACCTGTGTTGCTCTGTATAGAATTACCACAAAAGGCGCTCTCGTTGTTGTAACCTAAGTATCTTCGGTACCTGAGTTGGTTTTTAAGAAAATTCGCATACGATAAGTGTCGATAAATAGACGTCGTAACTAGGGTTTGGTCTCGGTGTGCAACTAAGTGTCCTAGATTACTAATGTGGTTCTAATACTTCATCTAAATTAGTCTAATTCTTTACCCATTTTAAATCCCTTATCCCGCATTAATGTTTAAAGTCGTTAATCGATCATTTAATCCATTTTATAGTAAACACTTGTTTAGAAACATCATTTTAATTCCTTTTATAAAAATAATATAATTAAATTAAACTTCTATTTGAGCAGGTAATTTAATTATTTCAATAAGAAAAGTGTAGTTTAACATAATGATGGGCTTAACTAAGCCCATTGGGCCAACTTTGGGCCCACCATTTAGCCTTTGATTTCCGAATGATTTCTTGTTAGCTTATCATTTTGATCCATATGTCTTTACAATGGATTTCTGATATATTAGAATTAAAAAGTGAATGTTAACACCCATCCTTAGTGTATTGCATGATTCAAAAAGAAACCCTAATGAATTTCCATGCATTCACATTCACCCTAAATCCCCATGCATTGCATGCGTGGACCCCATGCATGTTTATACCCATGTTTCCTACATATTAACTACTCATTCCATTCCTCACAATCCTTATGATCGAATGGCACTTGATCCGACTAATGGTGTTGACCGAATGAGATCAATCGAATGAGAAGTCCATTCGAGGGGGGGCCTTGGTCGAATAAGATTTACCGAATGAAGGTTCATTAGGGAAATGTCTTGGTCGAATGAGTAGAACTAACGAATAGGTATTGGCCGAAGTAGTTCATTCGCAGCCAGTTGGGTCGAATAGGGAAGGTGTCGAATGAAGCCCTGGTTATTCGGCGAAAGGCTGCTTTGGTCGAATAGGGTTCAGAGCGAATGGCTGTTTTCCGAATCACTTAGCCGAAGAAATTTGCTAGTGTCCGAACGGATGAAATAAATGGGCTGATAGAAGCTCTTTTGGGCCGGCAGGTGGCCCAATAAGCCAAGCAGGCCGTTCGAAGTGAGGTCATTAATCAAATGTATATGCATGCTTCGGTGGGGTCTTGCTCAACATGATTATTCGATCGAATGGAAATAAACTTGGGCCAACAGATTAGTAAGTGGGCCGACTGAAAGAGGGTTGCTTCGCTGGCTTGCCATTCGGCGAATGAGAGGATTGTGTTGGTTACTTCATTCGGCCAACTAGGGTATAGTGCCATTCGGCACACTGTTTTGTGGGTCATTCGACCACCCAACTACCAGCATACACCACCGATTTTCTTCAATCTAGAAACTACCCTAAGGTGTAACATGCATTCCCAACTCCTTCTAGGTGTATATGATGGCAAATTCCTAAGGTTTTTGAGGAGATTTAGCCGGTTCTACAAGAGGTCGAACTAGGGTTTTCTAAACCCCAAAACCGAACAAAAACTTGAGATTTACCTCGATTTAGCTAGATAAAATCACAGATCCTTTGTACTTTCGTGTTCTACTAGTGATAGTGATGATTTTGACACCAAGAACTCAAGAAATGGTTGAGATTTGAGCACAAGATCTTAGAGAGAGAGTGAGGATTCTAGTGAAAACTTTAGAGAGAGAGAGATGAACGATGGGAGGCTTGGGGCTGGTGGTTGTGGATGTTTATGGCAATTAATTGCCATAATAAATGTGGGGGAAAATACCGGGTTCGTTCGGGTTCGTTCGGTTTCGCGTGGTTTCGCGTAGAAACGTCGTTTTCGCGTCGTTCTCGTAACGAAACGACTCGGTTTTAAAATAGAAGTCATAAAATTATTTTAGGTTGTGATTCCTAATAAATTAACTAAATATCTTTTAATTATTTATTTTACAAAAATATTTATTTAACGTTTAAATCGAATCGCGCGGTCATCGCGCGTATTTGTTCGAATCAAATACGACGATAACTACACTTTTCAATATTGTTTTCTAATTATCGAATATCATTCAGAATGTTAAACTTTTAGATTTATTCGTACAGATCGTCACCTATACGAATAATCTGTCGGTTTAGCATTCACTTAACGATATTCGTGTTGTTTTGTCCTGTAAGGCCTCACATACGTTTATACATAATAAAATCCTAACAAATAAATCACATGATGATTCTGTGTTGCCAGATAATTATCTGACTCAAGAATCATTGTTCTGAACTGATTTCTCTGAAATGACTGAGAATTCACTGTTTTGATAATATGAAATGATACTAAAACTTGATATGAACATGAATACACTGAATTACATAAGATTTGTACCTGACTACTGTTCGTGTACTGTATATGATCACTGTTCTGGTGACGGTTCCGGCACTGATGTTACAATCATCATTTACTGTAAATGATAAGAATCCCATGAAGTTACGTTATCATGATCATCATTTACTGAATCCATGTGATCCCAAAGTATCCGTGTGGGATTGTTCTTGTGTACTTAACAAAGTCGAATAAGAACTTGTCTTATTACATTATGTTAATTAGGTGTAAATGATAAGAATCCCATGAAGTTACATTATCATGATCATCATTTACTGTAAATGATAAGAATCCCATGAAGTTACGTTATCATGATCATCATTTACTGAATCCATGTGTTCCCAAAGCCTCATTATGTAATTAAGTGTAAATTGATTACGTATCTGATCATGTGGAAATAACTAAGTGTTATAAGTTACAATCTTATAACTAAGTTATTATAATGTATTGATGATTAAGAATTTATCTTATCATAATCATCTGAGTTTCCCTGTTATCTCATAATCATACAAGCATGCATACAATGATATATGATAATAAGCAATTTAATATTATCAAATCAAAGTATAAATAACATGTTAAGCAAACTTTTAAATAAATAAAAGCAAACATGTTTCTCAGCCCCGAGGATTGAAATCAGTAAAGATTTAAAGTAAAAGGGGCATATGAACTCACCTTGTAGTTGTTGTGTTTGACTTAGCTTAAACAAGAATGTACGCGCTCTTGATTGTACTTGAGTGTATTTTCACGATCCTGTATTGATTTCACGATGTTTATAACTTATTAGTATGAATTATAGGGATTTTATGTGTATGTATGTGTTAGCCATAAGCTTTGGCCAACACTTAACGTCTTCGGTCTCTGTTGGCCCATCATTATTTGTTATTGGTTCTTGTAATCCATGGACTTTCCTTGATTTATTCTTGTCTCATCTAGTTTGTATTAAAGCCCAATTGTAGTTTCATGAAGTCATGTTATAAGTTACAAGACTTTGTTGCAAAAAGTGCCGTTTTGGTCGTAATCCCTTGGTTATCATATGTATTAGTGTTGAGTTAAAGAGTTACAATAGTTCTTTAGTCATGTGGGCCAACAAATCAAGTTGGGCCAACGATATGTGGTGTTGAATCATAAAGGCCTTGCCAAAAGTTATAAAAACTAGTGTTCAAGTGGCCTTGTGGGCCTTGTTTTGGGTCTCTAAGGAGTTTATTGGGCCCAAGGTGGGCCTAGGCAATCTTTGTTGGGCTTAGAGTCATACAGGGCTGTTGGAATTGAAAGTGGGCCAGAAATGGGTTGTTGACCAAGTTAATGACAAAGTGGCTCCAAAAGTGAAGACAAGGCCTCAAAATGGGCCTTAAATCAATTTCTGTGGGCCTCGGGTAGATTTTGATGGGCCCTATGGGTTTTGTCTCGGGCCTTTGCCAAAAGGGTTCATGGGCCAAGTTGGGCCCCAGTTACATTGACTGAAACAATAGTGGCCTTGAATTTGGGCTTTTGGCCAAAATTGTGGCCTTGGGCCAAAGGCAGTGGGCCTTGAGCCCTAAACCGTGGCCTTACCAGAGTTAATGGGTTAATTGTAGAGGTATTGGGCCTATAAAGGGTGATGTGGGCCTACCAGTGGCCTAGTCCATTATATGTGTGGGCTAACCAATGAATCAAATAAGATTCTGAACATCTACACTATAGCAGTTAGGCCCACTAAGCCAATGATAGTTTAGGCTGAGCAATGAGCCACCTCAAGTCATTCTTGGGCTTGCAGGTAGTAGATGGGCCTGAATGGGCCGAAAATAGGGGTATTGGCCTGATTAGTTTAGTTGGGCCACAAGGACCCAGTTAAGCCTATTAATGGTTATGGTTTTCCTGGTTTGGAACTAGCAACAGAATCGAATGAGTTGGGCCTCAACCTAAGGTCATGGGCTGAATCAGTAAGGTGGGCCGAAGGGATTTCTGCTGGGCCAGAGAATTGCTATTTGGGCTTGTTAATTGGGCCTGAAACAGCCTCCTGGGCCGCAACAGTGATAATGGCTGCATGAGTTGTGTGGTTTAGTTGCTGGGCCACTGTTGGGTTAAACAAACAAGCCATTGTTGGGCCTGGATGTGGCTATGTGGGCCGAACAGATCTGCTTCGTGAATGAAGCTAGTCGATGGCCATCAAGCGAATATGTGCATGTGTGTAGACTGAATAATGGAGTTATGGTCGACTAGGGTTTCTGCCCACTGATGACATGGGTCTCATGTGTTGACCGAATGATGATGGCTGGAGTGTCGAATGAGAGGCTGCCGAATGAGGAGGTTACTGGTCGAATGTGGGACGAATGGATAGCAGCGAATGAGAGTGGTTCAGTCGGGACAGTCCCATGCGGCCAAGGTCATTCGGAGGTCTGGGTTTTCACATTCGGCCGATTCAACCTACTCCCAGATCCGTCTTCTCTCGTGGTTCTGTGATGTTTTCAAAGTTGGGAGATGTTAGGGTTAACCATCATGGTCATGGAGTTCGAAAGAGAGACCTTAGAATCGGTTAGGGTTAGTGAGATAATGAGAGGTTCGAAAACCCTACTTTTCGTGACTTTGCAGCTCGTTTTGCCTCGTTTTCAGAAGGTTTGAGCTCCGATCTGTTGTACTTTCGTGTAGAGGGGAATGAGAGCTTCAAGTAGGTTCAAGAATGGGGTGATTTGGTTGAGAAATGAGAGAGATATGGAGGAGAGAAGGTGAGAAATGGGGGTATTTTCTTGAAACCGGGAATAGGGTTTTAAAATGGAGAAGATGAAGTGAAAAGTGAAGGATTTCACTCATTTAAGTGTATTTATACCCCGAGGGTGTTCGGGTTCGTTTTTGTTGCTCGGTTCACGTTTTCGTTACGTCTCCGGAAGATTACGCGTAATTTAAATGGTTTTAAGTAAAAGAATTTAATTTAATTATTTTGATGAGTTTCAAAATTGTAAAATGTTATTTATTTTATTTTATTAAATTATTTTCGTTCGTGACGTGTTTTCATTGTCGTTTCGTCAGATCGCGTAACCTTCGCGCGTAATTCGTTCGAATCGTCACCCGAACGAATACGATGATGGTTTTGCTTTCTGACTTTTGTTTTCTACTTTTCAGTCATTATTTCAGAATTCTAAACTCACAAATATGTTTGTGTGAGTCGTCACTCACGCAAACACACTGTCAGTTCGTCATTCTGAAATAACACTGCATTATGTTTTAATTGTGCTTCCTCACTGTCGGACTCAACTATACATCATGATTTCACATTGTTTTCGTACTGACTTGTCGGTCATCTGATTCCTGTCATCTGTGGACATCAGATCGCAACCGATATGTTTCTGAATATTGTTTGAATACCGTTGTTTCTCATGATTTGTTGTGTTAACTGTAATTAAGTTTTCACTTAATAAACACAACTAATGTTTCAAATGTACGTTGTACTTAATGTATTTAAGTTTATACGAAAATACGTACAACGGTTTCTTGTATTTAGGATTCTGTTAATACAAGTACTGTTTAGACTTACGTATGCACACATAGAATAAGGTGAAAGTACACATACCGTACGGACTTGCCGGACGATCTGGTACTTGCTGTTACATCTTGTTCCTCTTGAGTGAATCTTCTAACATATGGATGACCCTTTAGATTCTGAGCCGATTCGTGATTGTGATTGTCGTTTATCACCTGTAATTTCCAAGATTCACGAACTTCGTTGTATAACCCTATCAATTGAAACGGGCAACCGATTTTCTTGCTGCCTGATCGTCTAAAGATTGCAATGCTATTATGCTTCGCCACCACGGTCACACATGAGCCAGGCTTTGATTACACTGCTTGTTGTCTTTAATTTCTTCGTTCTTCTTTTGACTGCAATGTAACCGTTGTCTAGTCCTCTACTTTTCACCCACCCTACCAGCGTTTCTTCGGACATAAATTCCTGACATATAAAAATAATAAGAAATACCATAACTAATAATCATTATATACAATCATAAACATTTATGTTTCAGTTAAGTGTACCTCTTTTGTTTCCCAATTAATGTGTGAATCGACCGGTTTTTCTTCATAAGTCTCCTACGGGTTACTTTGTTTACTGTCAGGATACATGAACCCATAATCGTTTTGTTGCGCATACGATGCTTGAGTTTCAAAACCAACATCAGCACAAGGTTTAGCATTCAGATCTATCGTGCCGTATGAATACTCAACAGGAGGCTCTTCATTCAAATCTGACACGTAATCATGGAAAAAACTACCATCCCAGAACGACATCGTTAAAAATTTGAATTTATTGTGAGAAATCTTCGAAAATTGATATGTTCGTTTGAAACGATCGAAGTTTATATAGAAAGCTCAAAGTTGTTCAAGAAGGCCCGTACAGGTCTGTACGTCCCGTCTTGCTTAAAATCATTGTCCTAGCATGTCAGCAATCTCAGTGATAAAAAAGCAAGAAGGGCCGTACTGGTTATCAGTACGGGCCGTCTTGATTTAAATCATTGTCCTAGGTTATCAGGAAATATCTGTACGATGAATGAGACGGACCGTACTGACCAGTACGGTCGTCTTGCTACAAATCATTGTCATAGGATGTCAGAAGAATGTCTGACCGCTGACTGAGACAGATCATACTGAGAAGTACGAGCTGTCTCGAGGGGGTGTATTTTTAAAAGCGGGGTGTTAGTTTAACTAAAAACCCTTATTATAAGTTATAACATAGATCTAGTATATTTCTCCAATTTCATTTGATGAAGGTTTGACCAAGAAAGAAAGTATATTACACTCGCAGGGTTAGAAGGTGGTAGAGATGGTGAGGGGTCACTAGTAGTGGTGTATATAATTGATGTCCGTATTATGATAGGCCCTTCCAGCCTTCCACCTTTTGCTTTTCTCTCATCTTCATCTCTCTTTGTTTCCCATTTTGCTTTTTTTTAATTTCCCTCGCAGTTTAATAGCTGGTTTTCTGACCCAATTGTCTGCTTGATCATCAACACCATCACTTTCAATTACACCCCATCTAGCTTCATAACCTTCAGTGCTTCAATTTCCTTATTCTACCTCCAAAAGATCCAACAAAACAATGACTCCGGCGGCAGCTGCGGCAGCGACGGCAACGGCAACGGTCAACTACACCGCCGGCCAGTTCGGTGATACAACTTACACGAAAGTTTTTGTTGGTGGGTTGGCTTGGGAAACACAAAAAGATACCATGAAAGCGTACTTTGAGCAGTTTGGTGAGATCTTGGAGGCTGTTGTCATCACCGATAAGACCACTGGCAGATCTAAAGGCTATGGCTTTGTATGTACTATTTCATAATTTTTATAACTGTAGTTAGTGTTTACATCTGGATCACGCATCTTCTACTAGTTGCTTATGTTATTCATGAGATCTTGTTGTGTACGTTATATACATCTGGATCGTGAACAACATGAAGGGTTTACTATATAAGTTTTTGTAATGGGTTCTTCGTATATTGAAATCTAGGTAATTTATGACCAAAAAGTAAATTAGGTTATTATGTAATGTATATGTGTGTTTATTTGGTCTAAAAATGCAGGTGACTTTCCGGGAAGCCGATGCTGCGATGAGAGCTTGTGTGGATGCAGCTCCGGTGATCGATGGTCGGAGGGCCAACTGCAATCTTGCTTCTTTGGGTGTTCAAAGATCCAAACCCTCAACCCCTAACAAACTTGGTATGTGCATCAATTCTTTCAATATTACATGTATATGGATCTTGTGTGTTTATAATATTTCAAGTTGTTACTATTGTTTTATGAATATATGCACAATTAATTGTTGGTTTTTTTCTTCCAATTTAATACTTTTTAATTAGGGTAAACATCTGTAATATATCATAAATTATATCATTATAAAATTTCAAAGATACATTATATATACATGTGTAAACATTATATCTTAAAGGTTACTAGTTAACATGAATGAATATCCTTTGCTCAACAAGATTAATATAAAAGTAGAGATTTTGATTAAAGAGAATCAATGAATACTGATGATGAGGTAGGGTTTCCACTTTTATAAAGAAATGACTGAATGTCATGCTTTAATGACAACCACAAAACATGTGTACATAATATATATCTATATGTATATTTCTACAAAAAAAAAGATGGAAAATAAAAGCATTACAGGTCATATATATTCAAATATCTTGTTTTTCTCACTCATAACTTATAAAAGTTATAGGGTTATTGTAGTAAATTTATACACACTGAAATCAAAATATAAAATCATGTAAAAGCATGACACTTTTGCACACATATATGTAAGATTGAAGCACATATATGATAACAAATATACATAACTATGAGATTATAAACACCATATGTGTATGTTAATATGTATATGCATCTACATATATAGTTGTAGTGATGTATGTGTGTATGTCTACATTAATGTAGGTGGAGGAAGAACCATTAGGGTTATGGCTGGTTATGGAGGAGGGTATCATCATCACAATCATGGCCATCATCAAATGGCAACAACAGCTTTCCCTTCTGCTACAGCTTTCCCTCATTATGCCATCCACCAAGGCATCCCTTTTCCTACTAGTCTTTATGGGTTAGTCTCTCCCTCTCTCTCTCTCTCTCTCTCTCTCTCTCTCTCTCTCTTCTTTCTCTCTCTACATATAATTACACATGATCCATGAAAAAGTTCACGCTAGTACATATATAGAATGTAAAATTAAATTATCATATACCGAAGTAAATAATGTCAATAGTTTAAAAAGGTACTCTAGAAACAGCTAGACTTATATATGCATTAAATGTTTATTTAGGAAACCAATGATTAAAAAAACATAATATTTAATAAAAAAATAATTATTTATAAGCACAAGTATTTTATTAAAATGTAAAAGTAAGTTTTTTTTTTTGCAAAATTTTATGGATGTAAGTAGTTGGTGTTTAGTTGACAATTTAATGGTTATAATTTTGAATGAATATCTAAAAACAACTAAGGAAGATAGTTTTGTTTTGGAAAATCATAATTGTATTAATCATTTCTAACTTACTTTACATATGGTTAAGTGGGTGCTTACACATACATTATGACAAACAAGGATCTATTTCCTTGTTGTCAATATCTATATCTTTTTTTTCAGTTCTGTCTCTATCTAGCTAACTATATATTCCTGTATAAAAATATTTGTTGAGTTTTTTACTAATAAATAAAAATAAAGTTAGTTAAATATTTATCTTTCTAATATTGTTCTTAGCTCCTACTATTTTTATGTACATCTTCTATTATATCTCTTGTTTATTAATCATTGATAAAAAAGACTAATTATACCGTTTATATATTAGAGAAAAGATTTTTTTAATTTTTTAGAAAAAAAAAAACTTCTTATTACAAAACACACTTTAAAAGAAATAACATTATTATAAAATACATTTTTTTCCAAAAACACAAACATTTTAATTACACAAAATATTTTAAAACTTTTTTTTGAACAGAAATTGGTTTTTAATTTCTTATTACATATTTTTTAGAATTACAAAAATATTAAAAACCAATACTTTTAAACAACGATCTGTTAATAGGAAATTGATATCCTTCAAAATGGATTTTTTAAGCAAACATTTTTAAAAAAGTAAATTAAAGTTCAAAATTGTTTTATTACTTAAATTACTTACTTATGAGTAATAATTTATCTCAAATATCATGTTATATTTTCTAAATCTTTATTATTAATTATTAATTATTTTTTATTTAACTCGAGTATTATATGGGGGTAATATTTTAGATTTTTGTATAATATGAAAGATTTTTCAAAATACTATTTCATAAAGAGATATATTTGAAAAAATCATAATGTTGTTTTATCAGGTAAATTACTTATTTGTAGGTAATTTTAATTATTTTATGTAAACCTCATTTACAAATCTTTAAATTTTCATTACTAATTAACTATTTATTATTTTATTTATTTAACTAACACGTATTAGATTTTTGTAAAAACTAATTTATTCACAAAATTATTTTTTTATACAAGATGTTTTAAAACCAAATTTTAAAAAATTAAAATTAAAAATTAAAATATTAACATTTTATTACCTAAATTATTAACTTATACAATCATATCTTATTTTCAAAAATGGTTTACTAATTTATAAATTTTTATTAATAACTATTTAATTTTTTTCTTCTATATTAGACGAATATTAGCATTATATATATATATATATATATACTATCAAATGTTAACCCGTGTTTATTGCGTAATCGAATAACTAAATCTTATTGCTTTGGGCCCTACAATAAAATAAATTTAAAGGTGTAGGTAATGTATAGTACACTTACATTAATAAAAAAATAAGAAAAAAACATACAACTTTAGATTACTTTAATGTGTGCCCCCAAATTAATAAGATGTTACTATTCGGTTAACGAAATAAAATGAGTTAATAAAAAACACACTCTATGTATGTATGTTATTAAAATCAAGATGCAATCTAGTTAATATATGTAACAAAGGTATAAATAATAAATAAGACGTTATTGGTACTTCTTACCTAAATATATGGTACGAAATTACAATAAATATATTACGGTAAAATTGGTGATCAAATGAGTGGTGAGCCATGTGGGTGACCCATGTGGGCTGTGCCAACTCATTGAAAAAGAAATTATTATTAAACAAATTAAAAGCATTCTTCTGTAAATTCACTTTCCTTGTTTAGGCGTGCTCTACCACCCACATGCATCATCATCATCTTCTTCTTTCTATCTCTGACCCTAGTCAAAGTAACCTGCAACATGCACATGAGTCGTGCTGTACATTCCCTTAACAATTTAACATTAACTATGTGTAATCTACTATGTGTGTGTAAGAACCTTTTTTTTTTAACGGCGAAGGTGTTAATCGTGTGAACCCACTGTTTTCAGGCCATGTTACTAAGGTCTATTACCTGAACCTCCTATGAGTCAACACAATCACCTAGGAGGAAACCCTACTGACCCCCCCCCTCAGACCTCTATTTCGCTGCGGGAGGGTTTTGAACCCAGGACCCTCCATTTGAAAGAATTCTGGGGGTACCATTGTGTGTGTAACAACTAACAAGTATGCATTGAAATTACCATGTCATGCATGCATTTACACCTTTGTTACTTGTTCTACAAGTTATGTTCTTATTTCACTAATACATCTCATTTTTGGTAATTAGTTATTATCATAGGCTGAATTTTACTGTGTATGTTTTTACGAATAATTTTTATATATCTGTAACATGTCTTGTTTTGCAGATATTCGCCATATTCACCGGATTACGCCTACCCGACGGTAAGTTTATTTATTTATTAAATTACCTATTTATTTTTACTTTCAATCATTTTTTAAAGATTGAGTTAATTGAGATGTTTAATTTCTTATTTGATCGGGTTATTGTATATATTTAGAGTTACTATAATGTATATGGAGGTTCAAATGGGCAATATCCATTTTATGGAGCTAGTGGTGGTGGTGGTATGATTACTGCGGCTTCTGCAGCTGCGGCATTTTACCCGTATCTGAATATGGCCGAAGGTGGCCATAACAGCTATGCCACTGGTCAGAGCTATGGTGTGTATCCACATCATCTCTACCAGTATTCAACAGTAAATTCTTCTGCAGGATACCAGCAACAACATGGTACTCCGATCTCTCTTGCAGCTACTCCTCCATTGCAATCTGCAGGTTTAATTTTCATTATAATCATGTTTCTTAACTAATTTTTCTCTCCATTCCTAATAGATCCGTAACAAATCTACTAAATCAATATTTTCTTAATCAGATCACATCCTGTCTTTTTTTTTTTTTTTACTAAAAAATATTTTTTAGTAATTAATTTAATGGTCCAGATGCCATATATATTATATTTATTTAATTCTTTGAAAATACAAATCCATATTAATCACAAGGTATTTCATTTTTTTTTCAGATTCACACTCATTCAGACATAAAATACACAAATTAATGATAATGTTGTAGTGGGATTTAGTTTAGAAGACAATATATATATATATATAAAATTTAGGAATGAAATATGAGAAATCAGTATCAGCTAATTAATGGAGGGTTACTAACATTTTGACAGTTTGTTTTGCTGTGCCACAGGCATAAACGTTGTTCTACAATCGTCAGCTGCTCATCATTAAAAGATTCAAGAATCACATTGATCAAATCCGAACCGTTTTGAGTCCGAAAAAACCCGACCTGTGGCCCAACCATGGTTATCTCTTTCATTCTGTATCTTTCAAATGGAGCCCTTGATACAGTGAATCAAGGCATGGAAATAAACCCTCCATAGGGGTTATCATCCAAATTTGGAAGACATTTTCTATCTTCTCTTAAAAGGGAAGGGTCCCCTAAAAGAGAAGGACACACCCACAAAGCATATGCATGTGCATCTCACCAACTTATTGCTATGAAAAAAGCTTCATGAGTTGGAGAATTTATGTAAAATTTTTGGCTTATGGAAAAAGTCAAAAGTTTTTAAAATAAAAAAAATCTAAGACATCATAAAATCAACTCTTTAAATAAAAGAAATTGTAAATGCTTCAAATTTCAAAATTTAATGAAATTAAGATGTCTTTTATATATATATATATATATAAAAAGAGTTTAATCATGGGCATATTGGAATGTGCCTCAAGTTTTTGTTTTTGTTTTTAACTTGAACCCTAGTCTTAGATTTTTTTAAAACTTGGCTAGCTTGTTTGGTTAAAACTTCTTTTTTTTTTTTTTTGAAAATATCTTTCTTTTATCTGAAACCATTAATATGTTCTTTGGGTGAGAACATATGATTTTTTTTTTAGATTTCTTTGTAAATTTACTCTTTGACTAAACAATGGGAGTTTTAGTCATGTGACAAAATAACATTAATAAGTAGTTTTAGTGCACTTAGCTAGGTTTTTTAGTTTCTACTAGCTTTTCAGTCAAATATCATGAGTTTTGTTTATTGGAAACAAAACTCAAATGCATGAGAAAATAAACCGAGAGAGATATTTTAAGTCTCTCGGTTTATGATCCGTAACACATCAACCATGGTTAGGACTCAGGTCAACTTTTCCCTACTCTCTCGTTCTCTATCTCGTCTCTATCTATCTTGATCTCGAATTACTACCTTCAGAAGAAACTTGGTACTTTTTATTATGTAATCATGGTCTAAGGTCTGAACTTGGGATTGTAACTAGGAATTAATGTTGTTTAATTACAAGACTCATTTTCAATCAACGGTGATTGAGATGAGCCTCTACTTACTCTTTTTATTTTCATTTAGAGACTCCTTTAATTATCTTGTTAATCCTTTCATTAACACCATTTCCTAATTGTTAGTTAACTCATTTTATTTAACATATTTTGAGTTTTCATATACTCATATATGTACTTATACGCAACGACAAATTAATGTTTCCTTCACTCATCTACCTAATAGAGTACTTGTCTAATTTTGTCATGTTAAAGTTCACATTTAAAACTATATTGATTTTATCATGTAAATACTTTATCAGAAAGATGGGTAGTTCAAATCTTGCTGAAGACAAGTATGGCATATGTTTGGGAGGCCCTGGAGAGGGGCAAACCCGACCTCCGTCCAGGGCCCATTTATCGCAAGGGCACAAAAATTTTGAAAATCGTTTTTAAATTATATATATTTACTTATATCTCCAAATACAAAACCGAAAAAACACAAGTTTATAATTCAATAGGGGCCTTTTTTTTCTCAGTATGTCCAGGGTACTTAAATTCTCAGGGCCGCCCCCATTTAGGATTAAGATTAGACGGGTGTGTATGTCTGTCGTTATAAAAATACGAGTATATATTTCAAATACCCATCGATAAAACAATCTAAGCATTACATTTATATTGTTTATTTCTTCTACAAAGCAAAAGTCTTTTAATATTATTATCCCTCATTATGTTGTTTATGTAATTTAGCTTCTTAGAAGCGATCCATTTGGTTTATTAAATAACTCAAAAATGAATGTTTATGTCACGTTTTTACATGATAACTTAAAATATTTCTATGAGAGTTATATTTTAAAAATACCATGTTTCATAAAAGAACAACAAAAATTTATAAAACTTGAGTCTACATGTCCTTTCACAATGATAATTCATATACCATAATACTGTCCACACTTTATGGAACCTCCAGTTATCTTCTTTGGTTATGTTTTCTTACATGACGACTGAAACCTAACTACAATCACCAAAACCAAAATCGTATGGGTGCATCATTAATTTATGCCCACTAGAGGAAAAAAGCACTTTTGACGATGACAACCGTAGAGACGACAAAAGTCGTTATCATATATTATCATTAATATATGCTAGGTTAGTCAACACAGGGACGGAAGTCTTTTTTTAAACAATCGTGTCGCAACCACATGTCGTCGCAAAAAAGGAAATTTTATTCAATTTTTGATTTTCTTTAAATCAACCAAAAAGAAAAAAACTGGAGTGTTTTATACCGACCACATATCGTTGCCAAAAATTTCCATCTCTCTCGCCTTATAAAATTATTCCCCCGCCCTTTTACATTTACGAAAAAACACCTAAAAATAAAAATTTAGCTTGTATAGACGAATATATAGTGACGACAGCTATAGGCTATAGAGACGAATTTGTAGTGACGTAGTATTTGGTGAAGACATAACAGCCAATGCCATCGCTATAACCTCCATGTTTTTGTTTCCTTAGCTGCTGATTGGTGTACTGGCCTTGCTTACTTTCAAACCAAGTTTCACACTTACAAAACACATTGGTATTATATTAACGATTGATTCCATTGGAAAACCGTTGATATTAGTGGCAAACTTCCAACAATATATTAATGATAAATTCCAAACAACTGATTCGTTGAAGATTACTAATAGATTTGATCTGAATGATTGCCTACAGTGTATTTGAATACTGACCAATCAACCATCGATAATCTATCGAAAAGTTTTGTTATGTAAAAAAAATTCAAATTTTTTTATTTCCCGTAAATTAAAATTAACTTATAAACTATGGATATTAAATTACAATCAAATTACAAAACTACAAGTTAATTTATACTTAATCATAAAAAGCTAGGTCGAGGTTCGATCATTGGCCAATGTCCCCCCTCTATTTTAAAAATTAACACTTTCACCCTCATTAACTTTGTTAAAGCATTGTATAATGTTAATTTTCCCTCTCAAATTTCTCAAGTTGTGAGTTTACCCCTTATACTTTGGTGTAACTTAAAAAAAAATCTTACACTATTATTTTTATGTTCTTGTTAGTTTAAATTTGAGTTGGTCGACGTTTCAATGTTAACTTTTTCCAGACATTAGTTAGATTGAATATAACACATTTTATTGTTATTTTATATATGTTCCTGTTGGTGTATGTTTCGGTGTAAATTTTTACGAAAATTAGTCGGGTTAAACATATTATGTTTTTATCCGATAACATAATAACAATACTAAATAATACTGTAACATCAGTGCCGGAACCGTACCGGAACAGTGATCTTAAACAGTAACATGAACAGTAAACAGGTACGAACAATATACATTTCAGTGCATATTCTATTCATGTCCATTATCATTATCATTTTGTGTTATCAAACAACAAGTTCAGAAACATTTAACAGAAACAAAGTTCAGAACTATGGTTCTTGAGTCAGATAATTATCTGGCAACACAGAATCATAATGGGATTATCTGTTAGGATTTAATAGGTATAAACGTATGTGAGGATTTACAGAACAAAACACACGGATGTTGTTAAGTGAATGCTAAATTGAAGGATTATTCGTATGGGTGACGATCCGTACGAGTAAATCTGACAGTTTAATGTTCTGAATAATATCCGATAATTAGAAAACAATATTGAAAAGTATAGTTATCGTCGTGTTCGTACGGGTGACGATTCGAACGAATACACGCGACAACCGTACGATTCAATTTAAACAGTAAATTAATATTTAAAATTTAAATCAAATAAAAGATACTAGTTAATTTATTAGGAATCACAACATAGAAAAATTTTATAAATCTTATTTTATAAATCGAGTCGTTTCGTACGATAACTACGCAAAACCAGTATTTTACGCGAAACCGAACGAGACTGAACAACCGGGTAATTGTAAATCAATTAATGTGTCATAAATGACACAACTACCACCACCACTCTCCTTTCTCCCTCCCATTTTCGTTCTAACCCTTTCTCTCTCTAGAAAGTGTTTCCTCCACCTTCTCTCTACCATAATCTCCTCTATACTTCACCATTTCAAGCATACTAGGAGCCAGAACGATCATCTTGTGGTGAAGAACAAGGAAGTACAAGAAGTTCGAGCTTTCAACCGTCAGTTTTGAGGTAATATTCAAGTTTAAAATCGGTTTTAATAAGTACATTACGACCCATGTAATTCTTGTTGCTTAGGCCGGTCCAAACACCTACACACACACTGAGATAGGCACGATAAATCAATAGGTAGTTGTAGGGTTTCTTTGTTACAGATTCGGATCGGGGATAGAGGTGAAGTTGCAGGTTCGTGAAGATCAAGTGCTGGTCGACATTACAGGTTCATGGGCGAACCTTCGTTGCGAGCCGAACCTTCTCTACGTTATCACGAACCGAATTGCGGCTATGTGCATTTCTGAACCCTGAACCGAACCTTTGGGTCTGCAACGAACCCTGCACCATCATGTGGACTTCTGCAACGAACCCTGCAAGGCTGGAGCCGAACCTGTGCCCCACCTGCACCGAACCTGTCACATTAAAACTGTTAGCCGAGCCATCTGTTCACCGAACCCTTCTACAAATCCGAACCCTTATTGACCGAACCTATGCAACCATGAATCATGCGCATGACCAACGAACCCTTTGGAGGCAGAACTGTGACACCTCGTAATTTCCAAGTCAGCAACTCTATTATTTTATTAACAATGTTTATTATTATTTCATACGTGGCACTAGAATAATTGCATTTAGTGTGACACGTGGCACAACGGACCAAACACACCGATAATTCGAGGAATTATCGCACGAAACTCGCACGTGTCTTGAATAACGAACGTTGGTGAACGGATCAAAACCACAGTACACTTACACTGCCCAATTAGGTTCCGGAGAACCTAAGTTAGTAGAACAACACTTATGTGTCGAGAAACGCTGATCGTATTCGAGAAATACGAGAAATTCGGCTCAAAACCATGAAATTGGGCTTATTGGGCTCAACGGAGACCCATCGCAGTACGCGATGGGCACCCAATTGGGCCTTTGCGGTACGCGAAGCCTGGGCGGGAGAATTTGAACTCTCCGAAAACCATCGCGGTACGCAACGACCGATCATCCTTCACCATCGCGGTACGCGGCGTGTTTCGGGAACAGAATGATTAATTTAATCGCCGCGGTACGCGGGGTTTCTTTTTGGGCAGTCTCCGCGGTACTCGACAACTCCAACACGCAAATAATCTTTATAAACCCAATGTTAATCTTTTCTGCCGCCCTACCTCACTTCTCTCGACTGAAACTCGTCTTCTCCGACCTCTATCACCCTGTAAACACCATTGGAGCCACCTAAGACCATTGAGAAGCCATTTCGAAGACATTCTTGAGGAGCATTGAAGGTTTGGAGCTCAAGAACACCATATCTACCTATTGCTCGTGATTGGCATCATTCCAGCAACGTTTGAGGCTTCTACAGATCTGCTCAAGTCCTTTCTAGACGTTCTATAGCCTTGTGACGTAGCCTTCTTGCACTATTTGTGTTTCTAGCACTTAGAATCGCACATGCAAGCCTTGTAGGCTACATGCATCACCACCATCACTTTAATCACGAAGTTTTGATGTTAATAACCTGTTATTGAATGTGTCTATCACTGATTTGATGATTCTATAACAATCCGTGATGATTTTGAATGGTTGAAATGTTGATTTGTTGATTACATTATGAAATAGGCACTTTAGTCAAAATGCGTGTATGATCTACAATGTTTTAGGTGATTTTCGGTATTGAAATGTTATTGAAAGTATTATTGATGATGTTCCATGTGATTAGAATGTTCGGTTAGGGTCAAGAAATGTCAAAGATGGGGTTATTACTAAAAATAGTAACTTTTATATTACATAGTGGTGATTTTTGATGAAATAACCACATTTGCATGTTTAGATCCATATGTTATGTTTAAAAATGATGTTTAGAAGTTAAATGATGATTATTTGATGCATGGGAATGTTTAGCATTGTCAAAAGGATGATTTTTATAAATGTTACTATAAATAGTAACTTTTTGTCACAAGTTTGCAACTTGATAATATGTATGATAATGTTATGAGTCTAACATGTTTATTTAGTGATTATATGATGATATTAGATGATGTTGGTTGTTAGACTTGATGAAATATGCTTATTTTAGCAACTTTCCATATTTAGAAACTTTTACGCGCAAACTATGCTAAACCGGCAATGTGCAACTATGTGCTATGTGATGACATGATCATTTAGGATAAATATGCATGTTAGAATAAACGGAATGTGATTTAATGCATGACTTGCCTAATGTGAAAACTTTCCTAAAACAGGAAATTACCATAAATAGTAAGTTTCCTCATAGGAATGATTTTTGGTATCCGTACACTTCGCACGACACTAAACCACACGATACACGATCACTTGATCCAAACCGTCATCAACGGGTCGTTAGGTCAAACACGGTCAACACAGTCAAACACGGTCAACTCGACCCACCAACAACTTGGAGTTGTTGAACGCTAAACACGGTCCTGTGAGACCCGCATTTGTGAACACAAACTCATAGTACCTATATGATATAGGTGACTACTAGCCGGCGAGCTACGCTAACTCTGTTGAGCAAACGCATTATCAAACTCAGGTGAGTTTACGGCCCCACTTTTACTCTTTAACTGTTTTTACTCAACTTTGGGGTGAGAATACAATGCAACCGTTTTAGATATATGACTGGTATGTTGTGAAACCGTTTCTTTTTGAGTGTAACTTTTATCGCATAAAGCCCTCACTTATCCTTACCGTTAGTTGTTACGAACGAGTCGTTATTACGTAGTACTACTGGGTTTGACTAGCCCCACTCGGCAACAATGTTGACTGGAGGTCATAACGAGTGTAATATCGATGTTGATGTCGGGTTCAGCGATGACCCGCGGAGGCAAATGGAAACAGTCGAGTTTTGGTAAGATGACATGACACACTCACGGATCGTAGATCCAACCACTAAACTTAAACATGCCCAGTATATATCTGTTTACTATTTGTGTCTGTCTAAACCTGTGAACTCACCAACTTTTTAGTTGACACTTTTTCGCATGTATTCTCAGGTAACTAATGGAGCACACGCTAGGACGCTCACCAGGACACACTAAGGAGTCAAGCTTACATATAGACTAATGTCCTAGGCTTGTGTGCATTTGCTATGTTTTGGAAACAATTTGAACTATGTGGTGTCTGTTTCAAACAATTTACTTTCCGCTGCAACATATTTATCTTGTGATGTTAAAATACTTTCCGCTGCCTAATGAATGAAACTATGTTATTTTACAAACATGTGTGATTGTGTAACTCATATAGAGTCGTTCTATATGACCATGAGCTGTGATCCTGGCCACGTCACACCCACGTGGACTGACACCACGAGTGGGAATTTGGGGGTGTGACAGACTGGTATCAGAGCCTTGGTTATAGGGAACTAGGTTTGCATTTAGTAAACTTAGACTATAATCACTGCTCTACACTAGACACTACAGTTACAATTTGCACGCTGATATTACTATTATTACAGAACTGTTGTTTACTAATCTGAGAACTTACAGGATGGCCGATAACAACAGAGATGCTAACCGGAACCCGGGCAAACGCCCAGCGGTCGACGACTTGACCGAAGAGAGCCGACGCTGGATTTATAGTATAGTGGCCCAGGTAGACGCTGAGATGGAGAGGCGAGCCCAGATGCTGGCACGGGAGCGATACTGGGGATGGTTGCCTAACCTCCTACGAGATTGGGTAGTGGGAGAGCGGGTGCCTACGCCACGATACAAGGGCGATACCTCTGAGGGCCCGCGACTACCGGCACTTGGGATGCCGATGGAGAGAGCCTTCGCGGCTCATGTCGCCGTAACACGGCGGGAGCTTCGGAGACACGCTGAGCTGGCCGATGAGGTTCGCGTTCTTCGCGAGAAGAACGATCGCCTGGAAAGGCGAAGCGACCGGTTAGAGGAGCAGAACGATCGCTTGGAGGAACAGGTGGAGACCTTACGTCTCCAGGTGTCCCAGCTTATGTCGCAACATGGCCAGATAGTCGATGTCATGCAGGAGCATGACGGGCGCATCACTGAGAACCGGACAGACATAACCGAGACTCAGGCGATGGTACAGGCCAGCGACGCCATGCTCAACGCATGGGCGGCGCAGTTTATTGAGGAGCCGCCAGCTGAGGACGAGGGACCACAGTTCGAGGCCGAGGACCTCGAAGAAGGAGATTTTGACGAGGATCCCGACGAGGATCCAGAGGAGGATGATGATGATGGAGACGCAGCTAGTGACATCTCCCATGTCTCCATGGACTCAGATTAGCAGATTTTCTTATCTTGTATTGTTTTACTTTTATTTCATTTTGGCCTAGACGAGCGGGATGTGCTCGGAGAACTTGCATTGTACTTTCCTTTAAAATTATTGTACTTCAAAATTTGGTATTTATGAAAATTATGCTTTATTATTGTCTGCCTTATTGTTATGACTGCTGTTAATACAATCTCTGTTATGATATCTAACTTGACGTCTGACATGACAACTATTCTAACCATTGACTTACACTTTGACATGTGTTGACTAACACTCTAACCCCTCCATATAGAAACATGTCCGGAAGAGGAACCAATGCCCTCAGACTCAAACGTAAGGCCGAGAAGGCCAGAATCGACATGATGGTTGAACGCAAGTTCAACAAGGTGCTTGCAGAATATGAAGCAAACCGACACGCTAGCGAGACTAGTGGTACTAACAACGGTACTAACATCTATCTAACCTGACTAACTTAGCATAGCCAACACCGAAACTAACACGTTACACTGAACTCCGATGCACAGGATCCCAAGGGAGTGCAGCAAAAGGATGCTCGTTTAAAGCCTTTCTGAGCTGCCACCCTCACAAGTTCCAGGGTACCGAGGGAGCAGTGGGACTGCTTCGCTGGATTGAGAAATTGGAGTCGGTATTCGCCATGTCTGAATGCTCGGAGGAAAACCGAGTAAAGTATGCCACCGGGACTCTGAAGGGACCAGCCCTCACCTGGTGGAATACCCATGTCCAGACCCTTGGACTGGAGACTGCAAACTCCATCCCATGGGAGAACTTCACCAGGATGCTGCATGAGGAATATTGTCCTCTTGACGAGATCAGGAAACTTGAGGAAGAATTCTGGGTACACAAGATGGTAGGGTCAGAAATCGAGAAGTACTGCACTCGGTTTCCTGAACTGTGCAAGCTCTAACCGGCAATGGTGAAGCCGGAGTATAAAAATATCAAGCAATTCATCAGTGGATTGCCGGAGCAGATACAGAGCGTGGTAACTGCTTCCGATCACACCACAATTCAACCATTGATCCGACTTGCCCACAAACTAACTGATCAGGCAGTAGCACAGGGAAAGCTGCCAAAGAGGGGTGAACAACTGAAACCCCAAGAATCCAAGAAGAAGTGGGAAACCAACATCAACCGAACCTTCTCACCCCAACAGCCAACTCAACACCGACATACTCCTGCCAAGGTCTTCACTGCCACCCAATCAAACAATCAGGATAAAGGGGGGTATCGGGGCAACAACCCCAAATGCAACAACTGCTCATACCACCATCACGGCCCACGCCGAAGAGTTCGGTGCACCAACTGTGGCAGGAACGGACACCTGGCCAAGGAATGCCGATCAAACCCCAACCCTAACCCCAACAAGGATAATACATTGAAGGGATGCTTCACTTGCGGGAAGCCGGGGCATATGCGCAGAGATTGCCCGCAAAACAAGAACGTAGGCGGCAACCCAGCAGGGGGAGAGCATTCGTGATCGGATCCGGGGAAGCTAAAGATGATCCAAACGTCGTCACCGGTACGTTCCTTTTAAATAATGTCTACGCTAGCATATTATTTGATACCGGTGCCGATAGGAGTTTTATCTCTAGCGAATTTAGTAAATTGCTTGATATGACACCAACACCACTAGATTATAAGTATACCGTAGAGTTAGCGGATGTCAAACTTATCGAAACACAACATATCATCAAAGGGTGTGTTCTAACACTAGCATACCATCAACTGGCGATTGACCTAATGCCGGTAACTCTCGGGAGCTTCGACGTGGTGATTGGAATGGATTGGCTATCTGCAAACCACACTGAGATCGTGTGCAAGGAGAAGATTGTACGGGTTACGTGGCCAAGTGGAGAGCAGATCTCAATTCAAGGAGAACGGCGTGGGATACCGTTAAACATCATGACTTGCATGAAGGCTAACAAATATCTACAGAAAGGATACACGGCTATCCTAGCCCTTGTCACCGAACAACCAAAGAAGGAACGGAAGATCAAGGACATCGATGTTGTTCGCGATTTTCCGGAAGTTTTTCCTGACGATCTGCCGGGACTACCACCAGCACGACAAGTGGAGTTCCAGATAGATTTAACACCAGGAGCTGCACCAATAGCCAAGGCACCATACCGATTGGCTTCTACTGAAATGCAAGAGTTATCTAATCAACTGCAAGAGTTGTTAGATAAAGGATTTATCCGACCGAGTTTCTCACCTTGGGGAGCTCCGGTCTTATTCGTGAAAAAGAAAGACGGTTCGTTTCGTATGTGTATAGACTACCGGGAACTAAACAAGGTAACGATCAAGAATCGATACCCTCTACCTCGAATAGACGACCTGTTCGACCAATTGCAAGGGTCAAGTTATTATTCGAAGATTGATTTAAGATCTGGTTACCATCAACTTAGAATACAGGAGGAAGACATACCGAAGACAGCATTCAGAACACGGTACGGACATTACGAGTTCCTAGTCATGCCTTTTGGATTGACTAACGCACCGGCAGTATTCATGGATCTCATGAATCGGGTGTGTAAACCATATCTCGATAAGTTCGTAATCGTATTTATTGATGACATCTTGATCTACTCTAAGACTCAGGAAGAACATGCCGATCACTTGAAACGTGTCTTAGAACTGCTGAAGAAGGAACAACTATACGCGAAGTTCTCTAAATGTGATTTCTGGATTCGAGAAGTTCAGTTCCTTGGACACGTAGTAAACGAGAGAGGGATACACGTGGACCCAGCTAAGATCGAGGCAATCAAGATGTGGGCAGCACCTAAGACTCCGACCGAGGTGCGACAGTTCTTAGGGTTGGCCGGGTACTACATGCGGTTTATCGAGGGATTTTCGAAGATCGCGCAATCATTGACTTCCCTTACACACAAAGACAAGAAATTTGAATGGGGATAAAAACAGGAAGCTGCTTTCGATCTGTTGAAGCAGAAATTGTGCAGCGCACCAATCTTATCGCTACCAGACGGGTGCGAGGATTTTGTGGTGTACTGTGACGCATCAAAGCAAGGGCTCGGTTGTGTGTTGATGCAACGCGAGAAAGTTATAGCATATGCGTCACGACAATTGAAGGTACACGAAAAGAACTACACAACTCACGATTTAGAGTTGGGAGCCGTAGTGTTCGCATTGAAGATTTGGCGACACTATCTGTACGGCACTAAGTGCACGATATTCACTGATCATAAGAGCCTACAGCACATTTTCGACCAGAAGGAACTAAACATGAGACAACGCAGATGGGTCGAGCTAATAGGCGATTATGACTGTGCAATCAAGTATCACCCTGGGAAAGCTAATGTAGTAGCCGACGCACTAAGCCGGAAAGAAACGACCAAACGCGTGCGCGCACTACAACTTACCATCCACTCCGAACTACCAAATCAAATTCGAATCGCACAACAAGAAGCGTTGAAAGCCGAAAACCTCACTCTAGAGGCCATGAGGGGGATGGACAAGCAAATGAAACAGAGAGGCGACGGAGCTTACTACCTGATGGATCGTATCTGGATTCCACGTTATGGGGACTTAAGGAAGGTAGTGATGGATGAAGCCCAGAAGAGTAGATACTCGGTACATCCAGGTTCCGACAAGATGTACCAAGACTTAAAGGTAACTTACTGGTGGCCTAACATGAAATCAGAAATTGCAACCTATGTGAGTAAGTGCCTGACTTGCTCCAAGGTTAAGGTCGAATATCAGAAACCATCAGGGTTACTCCAACAACCAGAAATTCCAGTATGGAAACGGGAACAAATTTCCATGGATTTTATTACCAAGCTGCCGAAGACAGCAAGTGGTTGCGATACCATCTGGGTTATCGTAGACCGACTCACGAAATCGGCACACTTCTTACCGATTAAGGAAACCGACAAACTGGAGAAGTTAACCCGAGTCTACTTAAAGGAAATCGTATCCAGACACGGAGTTCCAATCTCTATTATATCTGACCGAGACAGCCGTTTCACGGCACATTTTTGGAAGTCCTTACACAAGGCGCTTGGGACAAGATTGGATATGAGCACTGCCTATCACCCACAAACGGATGGTCAGAGTGAACGAACCATCCAGACCTTGGAAGACATGCTTCGAGCATGTGTGATTGACTTCGGTAACAGCTGGGAGACTCACTTACCTTTGGTAGAGTTTTCCTATAATAACAGCTATCACACCAGTATTGGAGCTGCACCGTTTGAAGCACTTTACGGACGTAAGTGCAGATCACCACTCTGTTGGGCGGAAATTGGTGAAAGCCAATTGACCGGACCCAAACTCGTGCACGAAACAACTGAAAAGATAGTGCAAATACGTAACAGAATGGCAGCAGCTCGAGACCGACAAAAGAGCTATGCTGACAAGAGGCGCAAACCCTTGGAATTCCAGGTGGGAGACCGAGTACTCCTTAAAGTCTCACCCTGGAAGGGAGTGATTCGATTCGGGAAACGGGGAAAGTTAAATCCTCGTTATATCGGACCATTCGAGATCACTAAACGAATAGGCCCCGTGGCCTACGAACTACAACTACCGCAAGAATTGAGTAGTGTACACAACATGTTTCACGTCTCAAATCTCAAGAAATGTCTATCAGACGAAACGCTCGCGATTCCTTTGGAGGAAATCCAGATTGACGAACAACTTCACTTCGTGGAGGAACCGGCGGAAATCATGGACCGGGAACTCAAGAAGTTAAAACTCAGTATGATACCGATAGTGAAAGTTCGATGGAACTTACGGCGAGGACCGGAATACACCTGGGAACGGGAGGATTAGATGAAAAAGAAATACCCTCATCTATTCACCGAACAAACCAGCACCGGCACATGAACTGAATTTCGGGACGAAATTCCCAATAACTGGGGGATGATGTGACACTTCGTAATTTCCAGGTCAGCAACTCTATTATTTTATTAACAATGTTTATTATTATTTCATACGTGGCACTAGAATAATTGCATTTACTGTGACACGTGGCACAACGGACCAAACACACCGATAATTCGAGGAATTATCGCACGAAACTCACACGTGTGTTGAATAACGAACGTTGGTGAACGGATCAAAACCACAGTACACTTACACTGCACAATTAGGTTCCGGAGAACCTAAGTTAGTAGAACAACACTTATGTGTCGAGAAACGCTGATCGTATTCGAGAAATACGAGAAATTCGGCTCAAAACCATGAAATTGGGCTTATTGGGCTCAACCGAGACCCATCGCGGTACGCGATGGGCACCCAATTGGGCCTTCGCGGTACGCGAAGCCTGGGCGGGAGAATTTGAACTCTCCGAAAACCATCGCGGTACGTGACGACCGATCATCCTTCACCATCGCGGTACGCGGCGTGTTTCGGGAACAGAATGATTAATTTAATCGCCGCGGTACGCGGGGTTTCTTTTTGGGCAGTCTCCGCTGTACGCGACAACTCCAACACGCAAATAATCTTTCTAAACCCAATGTTAATCATTTTTGCCGCCCTACCTCACTTCTCTCGACTGAAAATCGTCTTCTCCGACCTCTATCACCCTGTAAACACCATTGGAGCCACCTAAGACCATTGAGAAGCCATTTCGAAGACATTCTTGAGGAGCATTGAAGGTTTGGAGCTCAAGAACACCATATCTACCTATTGCTCGTAATTGGCATCATTCCAGTAACGTTTGAGGCTTCTACAGATCTGCTCAAGTCCTTTCTAGACGTTCTATAGCCTTGTGAGGTAGCCTTCTTGCACTATTTGTGTTTCTAGCACTTAGAATCGCACATGCAAGCCTTGTAGGCTACATGCATCACCACCATTACTTTAATCACGAAGTTTTGATGTTAATAACCTGTTATTGAATGTGTCTATCACTGATTTGATGATTCTATAACAATCCGTGATGATTTTGAATGGTTGAAATGTTGATTTGTTGATTACATTATGAAATAGGCACTTTAGTCAACATGCATGTATGATCTACAATGTTTTAGGTGATTTTCGGTATTGAAATGTTATTGAAAGTATTATTGATGATGTTCCATGTGATTAGAATGTTCGGTTAGGGTCAAGAAATGTCAAAGATGGGGTTATTACTAAAAATAGTAACTTTTATATTACATAGTGGTGATTTTTGATGAAATAACCACATTTGCATGTTTAGATCCATATGTTATGTTTAAAAATGATGTTTAGAAGTTAAATGATGATTATTTGATGAATGGGAATGTTTAGCATTGTCAAAAGGATGATTTTTATAAATGTTACTATAAATAGTAACTTTTTGTCACAAGTTTGCAACTTGATAATATGTATGATAATGTTATGAGTCTAACATGTTTATTTAGTGATTATATGATGATATTAGATGATGTTGGTTGTTAGACTTGATGAAATATGCTTATTTTAGCAACTTTCCATATTTAGAAACTTTTACGCGCAAACTATGCTAAACCGGCAATGTGCAACTATGTGCTATGTGATGACATGATCATTTAGGATAAATATGCATGTTAGAATAAACGGAATGTGATTTAATGCATGACTTGCCTAATGTGAAAACTTTCCTAAAACAGGAAATTACCATAAATAGTAAGTTTCCTCATAGGAATGATTTTTGGTATCCGTACACTTCGCACGACACTAAACCACACGATACACGATCACTTGATCCAAACTGTCATCAACGGGTCGTTAGGTCAAACACGGTCAACACAGTCAAACATGGTCAACTCGACCCACCAACAACTTGGAGTTGTTGAACGCTAAACACGGTCCTGTGAGACCCGCATTTGTGAACACAAACTCATAGTACCTATATGATATAGGTGACTACTAGCCGGCGAGCTACGCTAACTCTGTTGAGCAAACGCATTATCAAACTCAGGTGAGTTTACGGCCCCACTTTTACTCTTTAACTGTTTTTACTCAACTTTGGGGTGAGAATACAATGCAACCGTTTTAGATATATGACTGGTATGTTGTGAAACCGTTTCTTTTTGAGTGTAACTTTTATCGCATAAAGCCCTCACTTATCCTTACCGTTAGTTGTTACGAACGAGTCGTTATTACGTAGTACTACTGGGTTTGACTAGCCCCACTCGGCAACAATGTTGACTGGAGGTCATAACGAGTGTAATATCGATGTTGATGTCGGGTTCAGCGATGACCCGCGGAGGCAAATGGAAACAGTCGAGTTTTGGTAAGATGACATGACACACTCACGGATCGTAGATCCAACCACTAAACATAAACATGCCCAGTATATATCTGTTTACTATTTGTGTCTGTCTAAACCTGTGAACTCACCAACTTTTTAGTTGACACTTTTTCGCATGTATTCTCAGGTAACTAATGGAGCACACGCTAGGACGCTCACCAGGACACACTAAGGAGTCAAGCATACATATAGACTCATGTCCTAGGCTTGTGTGCATTTGCTATGTTTTGGAAACAATTTGAACTATGTGGTGTCTGTTTCAAACAATTTACTTTCCGCTGCAACATATTTATCTTGTGATGTTAAAATACTTTCCGCTGCCTAATGAATGAAACTATGTTATTTTACATACATGTGTGATTGTGTAACTCATATAGAGTCGTTCTATATGACCATGAGCTGTGATCCTGGCCACGTCACACCCACGTGGACTGACACCAAGAGTGGGAATTTGGGGGTGTGACAAGAACTTAATGGAGAACCTTCGGCTAACGAACCTTAACACAAAGCAGCGAACCTTCGCTAATAAACTCAGAGAATCAGCGAACCTTTGATTAACTGGGACTTAGCCGAACCTCTTGGAGAACCACGAACCTAGGAACTCTTAATGAGGCTGCCGAACCCTTCATTTACACGAACCTAGAACCAACCGAAATCATTAGGGCCGGACCCTGAGGGTTCGTGGGATTTGAGTTGTTAACCAAACCTATGAGGACTACCCAAGAAGGTTCGCTGCCCTAGGGGAAATACCGAACCTAGAATTATCAAGATTATTAGGTTTCCCATCGTGCATGGGAATAATAAGGAGTTTACAATTCATGCAAACTCGTGTTATTGTGAACTAGAGCAATCATGGATGTTCATCTTTCATAATAATGGGTTTTAATTGGTTAACATCTAAGAAAAATGGTAGGGATTTCATGAAAAATCAAAACAAAAGCTTCGTAATCAATTGGAAACCAAGAATCATCAATTGGGCGTAAGGGGAGGGCCTAGTGGGTTTAATAAAGCCCATCACATGTTAAATAATGATTTAACTCAAGTAATGTCATGATAATTAAAGAAAATGTTTTATAAACTTTGTTGAATTAAATTAAATGAATCCTAAGATTACTAACTTAAATGGAGTTTTATTATGAATGTTTTAGGGACTTGTTATGATTAAATTGTTTGGGATTTGATTGTAAAATAGACAATGTCAATTGTCTAGGTTTGAACTAAATACAAAGGAAACTCTGCCCAAATTTTGTGAAACTTTAAAGGTAAGTTGTTATAATAAAAATGTGATTTGGGGTCCTAACAGGGTAATTAAGTTAGACTAGATCATAGAATCACTTAGTAAAGTAGGACACTTAGTTACACGCACCGACCAAACCTTAGACGCGGCGACTAATACGTATACTTATAGTGTTCGAAATTCTTTAAAACAACTCAGGAACTGAAGATACTTAGCTTACAAACAAGAGTGTGCATTCTGTGATAGAACACTAGACATCAACACAGGTGAGTTCATTACCCCTTTTCAAACATTTTGTTTTAAAACGTGGGGCTGAGAAGCATGCGTAAACTGCTTTATTTAAATTGTTTACTTAAATGCTTTTATTTAACATATATTTATATGTGAATTGTTAACCTAGAATCATGTCTAGGTAAATTTTATGCTGGTTTTACTAAGTTTATTTACTTATAATATAAGTGAATAATTGAGTTAAACTAAACATTTCAAACGAATCAAACGAAACTATTTTGACAAAACAAGTGTGAGTTTAAACGAATCAAACAAAACTATTTTGACAAAACAAGTGTGGGAGTTCAACGAATCAAACGAAACTATTTTGACAAATCAAGAGTGTGAGTTCAACGAATCAATCGAAACTATCTTTGCAAAGCTAATATTCGATGTTCGACGAATCAAGTGTTCGATGAACTACGAATCAAGAGTACATTTGATCAACGAATCTAGTATTCCATGATCAACGAATCAAGTACATCTTGTAACGAAACTAGACGAATCAATAAATCATTTCCAGGGGAAATTCTGGGAAATATCGGAGATAACATATGCCAACACAACGAATCAAGAACGAAACAAGAAATCCTACATTTCAAGAAGTCCTAGCTAGACCGTTTGATTTGTAGGTCATATGTTTGATGATATTTACAGAATTTCCTAACTACTAAGAACCTTGATTGATAGACTAGTCCACTCGAGTTGACCAAGGCCCAGTCATAAGGACTTAGATTTTATTAAATGTTTATTTATTTATTTAATTAAGCATTTATTACAGTTCCTACAATTACTGTGGTTGATCATTATTGTAATGAACTTAAGGAATCAACACAGATTCCAGATTATTGTATTTACAGGAACAAAGAACTGAAGAATCATTGAGTTATTGGTAGGGGTAAAATGCTTAATTATCATTAACATCAATGTCCTATGTGGATTAGTATGTGGTGGGACGGCGTCTGGGCGGGTTGTAGCTCGACTCAGGGGTATGCCCTATATATAAGCATACCGATCCGGATGATACATGTGATATTAATGAGATTAAAGTTGTTACCCGAGGGTTTAACAAATGTTTTGAGTGTACATTTGAACTATTGTGAATGGAAGTGTGTTAGGTAAAAATGCTTAACTATCATTAACAACAGTGTCATATGCATATTAGTATGTGGTGGGATGGCGTCTGGGCGGGTTTGTAGGCTCGACTCAGGGGTATGCCCTATATATAAGCATACCGATGTGGATATTACATGTGATGTTAATGAGGTTAGGGTCTTTACTGAAAGAGGTTTACAAATCATTTTCAATTACTAAACTATATGAACTCACCAACCATGTGTTGACTTTATTTTTGTATGACTTCTCAGGTGACGAACAGGTCAACTGAAGAGTTATCTATTTTGGACTAGGTTAAGTGATAGAGGACCTAGCTTTTTGGACCTGCATATTTTGAAGCATCATTACACATTTATTTTGTATATCTTGTGCAAATACAAGATAGAAGATTCATGATGTGATAGTAGATTTACATTGTTAAATTATAAACTTAACTGATGTAATTTAACTTTGTAATTCTATTTTGTTTTAACAAGTTTCTCATTTATATATATCATGTGCAAAGAAAACAATCTGATCACTTTGATTATCACTCACGATATCGCGCCCCGAGAACCTTCCGCCGACGGGGAGTCCGATCCAACCCCCACTACTACAAAACTTAGTATTTACGTCGAAATTTGCGACCGAAATAAAATGGTCGTAAATTTTCTGATTATTTTGCTACCAAAAGAAACTTGTCGTAAATTTAGCGACCAGTCTGAGAACCGTCGCAAACTCGTCGCAAAATTTGCGACGATTAATTTTTGGTTGCAAAAAAGTCTCAAAAGTAAAAAAAAATTACAAGTAAATCAAAAATAATTTCAGTGGTAAAACGGTCGCAAAATTTTCATCGCAAACCCGTCGTAAATTTCACGTCGCGAAACAGTCGTAGAATTCATGAAATTTATGTTATGGTAGCAAAACAATCGAAAAAATATAGTTGGAAAATGGTCGCAAAATGTTGGTAGTAAAATGGTCGCAGAAATAAGAAAATGTACAAGCTTTATATGCTTTATGTACAACTCATAAGGCATATTATATCACATTAATCTCTGTCATCTGACTCCCGTTTCAAAATTCAAACCAAGAGACGCTCCTCTTTCAAAATTCCAATGTTCTCTTAAAAACCCTAATTTTTTTCTTGAGAACAACGATCTCTCCCAGCCTTCTCCTTCCATCACCAGCCATCACCGATTTCATCGATCCGTTTCCTTCATATTTTTGTCATCGAATGTAAGGTTTTGGCTCCCTAAGGGTTCGGTCGGATTTTGAATATGGAATCATTGTTGCTGTGAATCTTAAGAGTGTAATGGAAGATGGAAGAGACATAGCTGCGAATCAGCTATTAGAAACTACTACACAAGGACTTGATGAGTATTTTTTCGCATTCGCATGTTTCAGGTGACGGAATCGTTTTGGCTCTTAAGAGTGTAATGGAAGAAGGAATCATTTTGTCTCCCTTAGGGTTCGGTCTGATTTTGCATTCGCATGTTTCAGGTGTCTGATATTAATTTAATTAGAACCCTACTACTCATACACAGGTGACTGAAATTAATTGCTGAATTGAAGTATTTTTCGAGTAATCAAAGTGTGTAATTTGATTAGAACTTTAATTTCATCTTTTTGATGTGATGAAATATTTATTTTGATAATTTAATTTCACTCGCTATGTTATCTTCACCGAATAGCAGTTAAATTACCGATATATGTGTTCAATTTTTGAAATAGAACTTCAAAGGTGCGTATAATAGTTGTAAATAATTTGACGTATTACAATTTATTACAATTGCAAATCTGATTTAGTTATTGAATGTCTGATTTAGTATTCTTTTTATGATAGAAAACACCATCATTTGATATTTTTATAATTGTATCTGCTTAAATAGAAGGCGTTAGTGTTGGTTAAAATTACAATTACAGCAACTGTATCTCTATCCGCCTTGGTCTTACCACTCCTCTCAAAATAGGTAATGTTTTTGATTTTACAAGTGATTTGGTTGGTGGACTGTTGTTGGTGATCATCTGGTATGCAGCCACTTGGTAGTTCCTATGGTCAGATCTGAGAAGGTTGATTTGCTTGAAGGTGTTCCTATGGTCAGATCTGAGAAGGTTAAGGATGAGCATATTTTGGATGGTAATGCATTAGCTTGTTTCCAGATCGTGGGCCTTGATTAATCAGGTATATATATTTTTTAGCTGCAGAGTAAGAAGCCCAGCAAATTGTTAACTGTGTATAAACCCTAATTTATCATATTTTAATGATTATGATTGCTACTTGTATAACCTAATATATTATGACGATAACATATCTGGTTGTTGGGTGTAATTTTAGGGATCTTGAAGTTTAATAGAATGTTGGATGGAACAAACTGTGTGATTTGAAATTTGTTGTTGAAGAAACTCAATGGCCCTGTTATTTGATTATTGCATAATAGATAGCCTTAGCTCCTCGATGAACTCTTTTTATAATTCTTCTGCAGTCAAAAAGCTTTAATTTTTGGGAACAACTTGAATTGTAGTTAAGAAAATTTTTATATAATTCGAGTCACATTTTTGTCAAAGAAGCCTCTAACTCTGCATTTAACAAGCAGTTTAAACAACTTGCTTTATCTTTTTTTACCAATTTAGTTGATAGAAGTTGCAACAAGTTTCACAATTCACATCATATTTCCCACAAGAATGCAACATCTATGATTTGTCAGCATGCTCTTCTATAAATTACTTATTTGTGTTTTTGATTTTAACGCATAAGATTCACCTATTGTGTTGTTATTGAAGTGTAGTATGACATTTGGTTGATAGTTGATCACTTTTAATTAAGTGACTGTTCAAATGTTGCAACTTTAATAGGACATATGGACTTATGGAGGGTTCATTTTAATATATTCAAGTGAATCAAGATTTTAGATGACTGTGAATGTTTCTTTACATTTTAATATTATCACAAAGATGGTAAACCTTTATTAAAATTTAGAAAGGCCGCATTATTGTTTGGACAATAAAAAAGCTCAGTCAAGGGTCTCTTTGGAAGCATCTTAGGATAGAGGTAAGGTTTTTTGAAGCCATTGTTTAGCATATTTGAGGACTGACGCATGTAACTTCTTTATGCCAAAGTATGATTAATGGATTATTATTTTTCTTAAATAGGTCTTTTAAGAGACTGAGAAACCTTATTATTTTTCATAAAATTATGGGTGCATTAGTTACTGTATATTTGAGTTTTAATATTTATTTACTAATCAGAGTATATGTTTTTTGATTGTAGATACAAAGGTTAAACAAAATTATAGAGGAGTTGGTGAAAGAAAAGGAAAGTGAAAAGTCTGAGAAAGAGAAGGTAAAGGCCGAGAAAGAGGCCATGCTTGAGACTTGAGAGAACGGTGAGCATTGAGTCGCTGTTAAGAGTTGTGACTAAAACCTCCCGTCATCGAGTTAGGACATGACCAAACCACTTTATTTTGGATGTTTGAATGCCTAGTTAAGACAAATTAGATGTTTGATGCTTTTGGATATTTGATTCTTTTGAATATGTGATGCTTATAAAGTTGGTTGCATTTAAAATTTTGTGAATAATTTGCAGGTTTTATTATTCTTTTACGTATGTTTATTTGTAAAATGGCTGAAAAATGGTCGCAAATTCGTCGCAAACTCTTCACAAGCGCATTAGTTGCAAAGTCGTTGCAAATTTCTAGTCGCAAGATAGTCGCAAAAAACCCGTCGCAAGGTGATTGTAAAATTCTTGTCGGAAAACAGTCGCAAAAAACTCGTCGCAAATTCATTGCAAAAACTTATCGCAAACCCGTCGCAAAAATCATGTCGCTAATCCGTCGCATTAATTGCGACCAAAATATCCGTTGCTAAAACCGGTCGCAAAATACTTGCCAGTCGCAATTGTGGTCGCAAAAAAGTATTAGCTACGAAGGTTTTTGTGATGGCTATGTTGGTAGCAAAGTAGTTGCATATGGTTATTTGAGACTACTTTGCGACCGGAAATTTCGTCGCAAATACCCAGTTTTGTTGTAGTGCCCGCCGGCTCGGGGTGTGACAAATACTCCTAAAATTCAATCCTACAAATGTTGTTGTTTTATTTTATATTACACAAAAATAAATTTATAACAAATCATTTAAATGTTAAAGACTATTGTATTTAACTAAAGTTGCAGTGTTGGGCCTCAACAGGCCTCCATGTGTGTTCTTGTTTTGTCTTATAAAACATAAACTTACATACATTTATTAAGTCTCCTGTATGCCAAAATTTATACCACCTTACATTTCGTGATCTTACATACATAAACGAATAAACGATCACACGTAACAACAATATATTTTAAATTCGTATAAATGAGAATGGTCGCATTACAAGATCTTACAAATTTAGATGGAAAATATTAGTGAAACATGCGAGTTCTCTTGGAAACACAAATTTGTTATATATGACCCATATTAAGTATTTTATCCTGTTCTTGTATTATTCTTAGTGTTAGGAATATATGATACAATAAGTTGAAACTTAAACCAAGCAAGTGACAATAGATAACATATTCAAGTCATGATAATCTATCAATTATTAATCTAGATTCAGATGATAGTTACTTCTACCTCTCAATTGATAAACTCAAAAGTGTTTGTGTGTGTATGATTTCCGAGAATATGCTTCGGTTTTTTTTCAAGAAAATCGTCCATTTCATTCATAGAGACCATTGGTATTTATACTAGTGTAAATAACAATAAATATTGATGAAAAAATTACTAACAACTGATAAATTAAATAATTAGAACAGACAAATAAGGAAAGTCTTTAGTTGTTGTTCTTTAGTCCTTTTCTTTGGTCATTATCATTTGATCTTGTTCTTTAGTTGTTGCACATCAGCTCTTGGAAATGAACAGTTGATGATATTCAGTGGTTAGAATATCAAAGGTTATTGTAGAGCTCAATCCAAAGACGAAGAATGACAAAATCAAGTCGAGACAAGATGAAGACCAAGTTTTGCAATTTTCGTGTACTATGTATTTCGAGTACTTGTAAATTTCTTGTACTTTAATTTTTCGTGTACATAGGTTCAAGTACTCCTAGGGTAGTATAAATAGACGCATTGTATACTGCTCTAGGGTTGCGAATCCCGAGGCAGACACTTCTAGACGCGTTGAAGTCGTTTGTACAAAGTTCATGTTTTTATAATAGAAATTCACTTTTATATTACATTTCTACATTCTAACATGGATTCCGCACATATTAGAAGCATTTCGTGTTGATTGGCTGATAAAGTGTTGATTTTTATAGTTCAAGGGACCTAAAAGTGGTATAAGAGCTTGAAGGCTCTTTTCAGCACAAAGGTATCTGTTTTTTCAATCAAGTTTACCACTTTCTTGTTCATTTCCACTGTATCTAGCTGCTGTATCAATTTAGAGATCTGGATCTTGAAGAAACTTCTTATGGAATTTTTCAAGTATTTTTCGAGAACTCCATTTCGAGAACAGGGCTTCGAGAATTAGTGTTCGTGTACTGCATTTCGGCAACTTGGATTCGTATACTACATTTCGAGTACAAGACTTCGTGTACTGGATTTTGGTTATTGGTTTCGGCTACTTGGTTTCGTGATCTTTGTTTCGAGTACTAGTTTTTGTGATCTTGAGTTCGGCTACCTGGGAATTTCGAGAACTGTGAAAGCTTCGTGTACGTGTCTTCGTGATCTGGTCTTCGCATACTTGGATTTTGAATTCTGTTTTTTGAGTACTTTGCTTTGAGTACATAGTTTTGGATACTTCCTAGAATTTGAGAACATTACTAACTTCGAGAACCTTGGGAACTTTGTGTAGTCTGTTTCGTGCACCTCTCTTACAGTACTTCTGGGTTTCGTGAACTGACACTTAGAATTTTGCTGGTCATGGCTTCCAAGAACTTGAGAAAGCTTTCCAACCTACTGAACCTGGACAATGAGATTGGGACAGGTACCAAGCCGCCTAGGCTTGTTTCAGGCGATAACTTTCAGGACTAGATGTTCAGGTTTCAGTCCTTCATCAAGTATACTGATCCTAAACTATGGCGTTAGATTGAGGAAGGACCTTACGTGCCCATGTACGAAAGTGAGTTGAATGGTTTGATCCCTAAGGACCTGGAGTTGTTCACTGAGAACGAAATTTTGCAAAGGGAGAAAGATGACAAGGCTTATACCTCAACACTATGGCCCTATGTAACATCAGTTCCGGAAACGTACCGGAAGAATGATCTCAACAGTAACATGAATAGTAAATCAGGTACACATTTCAGTCGTTGTTCCTATATCATTATCATTTCACGTATCATAGCACAGTTTCAGAAACATTTCTGAAACAAAACTCAGAAACATGGTTCATCAGTCAGATGATTATTTGGCAATACAGAACCATCATGTGATTGTTAGTTAGGATTCTATTATGTATAAACGTATGTGAGGCTTTACAGAACAAAACAACAACGAATGTCGTTACGTGAATGCTAAATCGACGGATTATTCGTATAGGTGACGATCTGTACGAATACTTCTGAAAGTTTAACGTTCTGAATGATATCCAATAATTAGAAAACCATATTGAAAAGTGTAGTTATCGGCGTATTCATACGGGTGACGATTCGAACGAATACGCGCGATGGCTATACGATTCGATTTAAACAGTAACTTAAACATTTTCAGAAATTTAAAATAAATGGAAGATATTTAGTTAATTTACTAGGAATAACCACCTAAAATAATTTTATGAACTCTTGTTTTAAAACCGAGAAGTTTAGTTACGAAAATGAAACGAAAACAACGTTTTACGCGAAACCGAACAAGACCGAAAGAACCCAAAGCATTTATGAGGGCATTAACACCCTCCTTCTTCCCCAACTACCCATCCCCTCTCCTCACCACCGTGACTTTCTCTCTCTACTTTCTCTCTATAGGATTTCAAACCATTACCTCACCATTTCTTCACGAAATCGAACGTTTTTGGTGTCAAAACGACCCTTGTAACTTGTAGATCACGAAAATACAAAGGATCTAAGCTTTCATTCATCAGATTTGAGGTAAAATCAAGTTTTAGATTCGGTTTTAGGGTTTTGAAAACCCTAGGTTTTAACCCCATTCTTGCCGGTTTATAAACCACTTCAAACCATAGAATCCACACTAAAACACCTTAGAATGTTGTAGGAGCAAACCTTATTTAGTTCCATAATTAGTCGATTAGCTTGGAAAGTAGGGGCTGCACACCACCAGGCCACGACCGGCCTAATGGCGCCTAGCAGGTGGTCGACATAGCCAGACTCGGCCGAATGGCTAGCTTCTCAGCCGAAGCACCTCATTCGTGCGGCACCTTTCCCCTTCGCCCCATCCCCCTTTCAGCCTGGACTCATTCGGCCAGGCTTGGGCTCAGATTAGACACTCATTCGATCGGCTCATACTCACTCGGTCGGGTGGGTTGATTCAGCCAGGTGTTTCGGCCATGAAAGTTCAATCAGCCAAGGCCTCTTTCGTTCGGCCAACCCTGGTTCGGCCAAGACCTATACGGCCCAAGTCCTTCGGCCAACCTACTTTGGCCCAGCACCTTATTCAGCCCATGGTGATTCGGACAAGTTGCTTTGGTTTGGGGAGGTTATGCATGGGATAGGTATGTATTGCACGCATGGTGTGTGTGTGTGCATGGGGGCCTACGTGGATGCATACATGGGAGAAGAAACATACTAGAAGTATACACTAAGGCCTCCTAAATGATCATAAGGCCTAACCGTGGATTGTTGGCTATAAGTTAGGTTAAACACGTGGGGAAAATTACATGAAATCGATAGAAAGGTGTAATGGGTGAAATCATGGTCACGGGTTTGAGCAAAGATGAAAGGGTTTTCATAGATCATATTATAATTTATACATGGATATCAACACCTCTTTAGATCTACACAGTTGGGAATGTATTGAGAAACAAAGAATCCTAGTCTAATGTTGTGGGTTGTTCTCATGAGTGACTCCTAACACTTAGACAACTCATAAAAACATATAATTACATTAGATAGTTATACGAACTATCTAGGATGGATTATACAAAGAATTGATCAAAGAATCATTTGGAAATCAAAAGCTAGTAATTGAGCCCAAGGTTAATCCAATGGGATTAACCTAAGGCCATCATGTTAATTATACTTTTCTCTTAAATTACTTATGTTTTTGATAAAAGAAATTAAATTGTAAGCTTTATTAAATTAAATTAAATGATTTTTAACTAAATGTTTAACTTAAACTGAATGAGCTTAAAAACGTTTTAATTAATGACTTGTAATGATTGCTCGTGGGATAAGGGTTTAATAATGGGTAATACGTTTAGCTTAGATAGAAGAAATTCTAGAAACACACTAGTAACATAGGACACTTAGTTGCACACCTAGACCAAGACCCTAGATATGACGATTATAAATACTTATCATATGCGAATCCTCTTAAAACAACTCAGGTACTGAAGATACATAAACCACAAGTAACGAGCGCGCATTTTGTGATAAATCATTTGCACAGCAACACAGGTGAGTTCATTGCCCCTTTTCTAAACATTTTTGTTTTCAAACGTGGGGCTGAGAAGCATGCATAAATTATTTTCATAAGATTATATTTACTTGAATGCTTTTACTTAACATATGTTTATATGTATAATTGTTATCCTAGATTCTGTTTAGGTATACAATATACAGGATTTCAACATAAGTTGTTTATTCATTATGAGTAGATAACTATTTCAAATTAAAGAACTAATTTAAAAGATCTACTTTCAAAGAACTAAAGATTTAAAGCTAAGAACTATTTCCAAAGGTCTACTTACAAAGAACTAAAGATCTATTTCCAAAGAACTAACGGTCTACTATAAAGAACTATTTTCAGTGGTGTGTTGTCAAAGAACTAACGATCTATTTCAAAGAACTAGGTACAAATAACTATTTTCAAGGGTCTGACTGGGAAATATCAAAGATAGCATGTGCCAATCTCAGGTTTGAAAGATGTCCTAGCTAGACTGATCTAATATGAGACGCATGTTTGATGATATTTACAGTATTCCCTAACCGTTTTGAGGAACATCTGGGAAATACTCAAAGATAACATGTGCCAAAGAACTAAAGAACTATACGAACTACAGACGGTCTAAAGAACTATAAAAGCCTGTATATCAAAAGAAGTCCTAGCTAGACTGATTGATTATAGGTCGCATGTTTGATGAGATTTACAGATCTCCTTTACTACTAAGAACCCTGATTGCTAGACTAGTCTACTCGAGTTGACCAAGGCCCAATCTTTAGGTCTTAGATTTTATTAAATATTTATTTATTTATTTATTTAACTAAGCATTTATTGAAATGTTTATACAAATCTTATGGTTGATCATGATTACGTGATGAACTTAAGGAATCAACAAATTTTGTGGTTTTACAGAACTAAGAACTGAAGAAATAATGTAGTAATAGTGTGGGTAAAACGCTTAATTATCATTAACAAAAGTGTCATATGTGGATTAGTATGTGGTGGGATGGCGTCTGGGCGGGTTGTAGGCTCGACCCTTTCGTATGCCCTATATATAAGCATACCGATCTGGATATTACATGTGATTTTAATGAGGTTAAGGTGGTTATCCAGGAGTTTAGCAAATGTTGCATGTGCGTGTTTAGAACTATGATGGATATGGAATTGAATGGCAGGTAAAATGCTTAATTATCATTAACAACAATGTCATATGTGGATTAGTATGTGGTGGGATGGCGTCTGGGCGGGTTATAGGCTCGACCCTTTCGTATGCCCTATATATAAGCATACTGATCTGGATATTACATGTGATGTTAATGAGGTTAAGGTTGTTATCCAGGAGTTTAGCAAATGTTTCATGTGAGTGTTTAGAACTATGATGGAGACTGAATTGAATGGTAGGTAAAATTCTTAATTAATCATTAACAACAGTGTCATATGTGGATTAGTATGTGGTGGGATGGCGTCTGGGCGGGTTGTAGGCTCGACCCTTTCGTATGCCCTATACATAAGCATACCGATCTGGATATTACATGTGATGTTAATGAGGTTAAGGTTGTTACCGAAAAAGGGTTTGCAAAGCTATTTTTCAAATACTAAACTATATGAACTCACCAACCATGTGTTGACTTGATCTTTTTGCATGACTTCTCAGGTGACGAACATGTCAATTAAGAAGTTACTGCTTTTGCACTAGGATACCAGTTAGAGGACCTAGCTTTTTGGACCTGCATACTTTTGAAACATCATTATACAGATTATTTTGTATATCTTGGGCAGTTACAAGATAGAAGAATAATGATGTTGATAGTAGATTTACATTGTTAAATTATGAACTAAACTAATGTAATTTAACTTTGTAATTCTATTCCCATTTAGCAGTTTCTCATTTATATATCATGTGCAATGTAAACAATCTGATCATCACGATTATCATTTCTGATATCGCGCCCCGGGAACCTTCCGCCTGACGGGGAAGTCCATCCAACCCGCCGGCTCGGGGTGTGACACCCTATCTACTGAGGTTGCTCATGGGTACAAGGAGCTCAAGACTGGCAAACAGTTTTGGGATGCTTTGGTTAAACGCTTTGAAGGAAATGAATGTATGAGAGAGAGCATAAAAGACATGTTGAGACATCGATTCAACATGATCAACCACATCAAAGGAGAATCTCAGGAAGCTCAACTTAACCGATTAACCCACCTGATGACCGAACTTACAAGTGCAGGGATTGAAATGACCAAGGGTGAGGTCAATAAGAAGCTGCTGAACTATCTACCGTACTATTGGAACTCCAATTGTACTACCATCAAGAGGACCAAGGATACGTACAAGACTACCTTGACTGAACTGATATTCATCATCAATTCATATGATATGGATGACAAACAGAAAGCCCTGAATCATGCCAGCTTTATGGTATTACCCCAGTCTCAGATGTTGAACCTCGTAGGAGCTATTTAACCAGGAACAAGGACTTTAGAATCTTGGTCAAAGCCTTGGTATTTGCTCCCTCTAAAGCTTAACACTTAATTATTTTCGGTTGTTTAGTTTTGCTAGAAAAGGAGAAAATAGAATAGTAGCCTACGTGGAATTTTCGGGGAATGTAATTAACGTATTTCAAGGAATGTTGGGGTTTAAAATACCCAACATTCAATGTTACAAGACAAAGAAGAATAAGACAAGAAACTGACAATGTACATAAACTGAAACAAATTTTTTTTGACAACAATTGAATGCAAAAGTCAACGACGACGGAAACCTAAGTCTTCAATGGTTCTCCGTGATTGTGATCAGTTTGTTGTGTCTTTAGTGGCTGAACCGCGGAAGCCATTCTGCGGTTTATTGATTCGATTGTTTTCTTGGTCTTGTTCCTTGGTTGTCATCAGCAACATAATCCGCGATTTGCTAGATCAGTGGTTATTGGATCTTTTGTTTTGGGATATGCTGTTGCAATTTGATGTGTGCAAAGTAGTTTAATTAAAACTAATAAAAATCAAAACTAACCTAGACACTAAGTAATACTCTAGACTCTCTAAACTAAACTACTAACAGGCAAGTGAACCTATCAAAAGTAGCACAGAAAATTAAGTTCGGATATCGAACCCACATACTTATATAGAAAATGCAAAACAGACTCAAGGACTTATCTATACAAATTTACTTGATTTAAAAATGATTGTTTGAAGGGGAGTTTTTGTTACTAATTAATTAAACTAAATTATTAACCTATATAAACCAGATTACGACTCAATAAGGAAAATTCAACAAAAAGTCACGAATGATGAAACGAATACCTAGGGTTTACTTTATACATGTCTAATGTGCTATGGATTGATTATGGAACTTATTGTTGAATCGGGATCTTTGTATTTTAACTTATTAACAAATTAGAGATTCTTTAACCTTTCTCAAAGATTTCAACTAAAATGTCTATAAGTCTTTTGAATACCGGTTTAGGTTAATTACTCTCACAAGTTAACCAACCCTTCAATGATATATCCTAAAGACTATCTACCTCACGGAAAAAAAGTCTCAATACACAAACATGCAAGGGATAATAAGGAGATTCATCTTGGATTAAGCATACAAGACTATGTTCAATTAACCTAATTTTAGTCTTTTCACAAAGACTTTAACTAGTTACTAAACATGTAAGAATACCAACAAACCCTCACCTCACGGCTATTGAATTTGGTTAAACATTTAATTCATTTGTGACCTAATCATCATTCCTATGAATCACTACGTCTAGTAATCCATCCACAAATCAAGAACACCAAGTAATTGATCTAGCATGCACCTATTACATGAAAGACATTCGCCAAAGCACACGAGGAATCGATAAATCAAATCATAAACGATATAAACATTCATACACATCCAAGAATCCAAACCAAATCGTTATATCATCGAAAAAACACAAATTTGTTCAACAATCAATCGTCACAATCATTAAACATGCATATTATAAAACCCTAGGTGGTCTAAAAGGTTTAGCCACGAATCATCATGAATAAACAGAAGGAAATAGTGTATAAACCAATATCAAACATCATTCAAATGTATAGAACAAGTAGAAAACCGAAACCGATCGTTGTACACCCTTCGAATCTCGATCCTAGGGCTTCCGAATGAAAGATCTCGCCTTACTTGTCATTTACAGCTTCTTGGTCGCCTCCTAATCTCATCTCCAGTCGTCAGTAACCCAAGAAAATAAGTCCCCAGCTGTTTTTATTTGTCAAACTCGAAATTCTGAAAATTTCACCTTGTCGCGCTACACGATGACCATCCAGCAATCCGTCGCGATACGCGACGACTCTCGCTACCCGACAAAAGAGTCGGGTCAACCAACAATCGTTAAAGAAGGTCAAAATTGTCATTTCCCACCTGTCGCGCTACGCGACAGGGTTTCAAAAGGTCGTCGCGTGACGCGAGGGGTTCTAGAATTCAGCTTTTGTCTTTCTTTGTGTTCAGGTCCGTTCTCGTCCACCCGGGAGCTCGTTAGCTTGATCTTTCAGCTTTTGTCTTTATTTGTGTTTCACAACACATCACATCCCCACACTTATCTCTTTTTCGTCCCTGAAAAAGGCTTATGCAAAAATCTGGGATCAAAGCTAGGTAAAATGGTTTCTACACAATTAAACTTATCAATTCAAAATTCAATTCTATGGAAAAGATTGCAAGTATTGTTATCCTGTTAAACCCATACCGATTATTCAAGTCCCTTAATCATGGTCTATTATGTTTAAGTTCTACATTTCATTTCATTAGACCCACACTTAGGAAGTTAAAACCAAATCAATCCTGGATTCTAGCTTTCAAGTCATCCTTACATATAAACAAACAAGAAATTTCTCAAATCAGATTTTTATAAATGAAACAGATGGAAGCGTGAGCATTTTTCTTTTATTTTTTTTTCAATCCATTGAACTTAACTTAGTGGTGTTTCAACTAGGCTGCAACCCGGCATGTGACACATAAGTTTTTAGTCCAACTTCTTTTCTTTTATTTTTCTTTTTTTTTTACTCAGCTTATTTGGTGAAATGGAGGCGCCATAAGACTCGGATTTATTCTTATAAAAAGAGTACTTATGTGCCAAACAAAAATAAAGATTTTCAAAACTCTTACTTGTTATTATGCGAAGACTCCTTTATAACTAGAAAACAGTTTCATTAATTCCAAAACCCCAAGATGTTTCCCATGAAAATCATGCATTTAAGTAAAATTATACCAATCCTATGGGAAAAGTATAACCAGTTGAGCCTACCTACACATCCCATAACCAAAGCATAAAACCCCAAACCAACAAGTCAACCATGAATGAAACCACAAAACCTAACTTTCCTATCATTTCCCATCATGCTTTTGCAACCAACTTAAACAGGGACAAGAAAGATCTAAGCTAAGGATGTAGAAACAAAAATAAAAACAAAAATTTTTCAAAAATTTTGACTCAAGAACTTAAGTAAACTAAAACTAAAAAAAATCAAAAACTAACTAAACAAAAACAAAATTAACTAAGTTTCCCATTCCCACCCTTAAACTTTACATTGTCCTCAATGTAGAGAAAAAGGAAAACCCAAGGAAAAATATAAACATAACTAAAAACTGAAAATGACTTAGCTGGTTAAAAGAAGACTGTCGAGTGCCAGTCTTTCCACATAAGCTCTTCAATCTACACATTTCTTCACAAGCCAAAAACAATCACATGAAATAAGCACAATAAGATCAAGAAAACCACCATGAGTCTAAAGATGATAATAATCCAAAACCAAAATAAGTTCAAACTCCACCAACCCATTACCAACCCAACCACAAGTTTCAAAAAGTACAAATGTTCAATAATCAAGAAAAACTGCAACAACCCACACATACATGCACCTCCCCACACCTACTCTTCATCATCCGGGCCTCTTCCACCACCATGCTCGTCCGGAGCTCTGTAAAACTCAGGAATGTCGATATGAAGTGAGGTCATCAAATACCTCGTCGCATCTTCCTGTCTTCTCTAATCCTGCTTCCTCCATTCCCTGTACTGGTCATGACACCCGTCCATTCTATGGCATAAGGACTCTAACGTGAGTGGGTCGGGTATAGGCTCCCTAAGTGGGTACTGTCTAGGGGAAAATCACGCCTAAAGACCGGTCTTTGCCTATGTGTGGGCACTGAACCCATAACTGCCTCAGCTGCGGGTGTCCCCTGTGGTGGCATCACCTGGGGACCAACCATGAACCCTGCCCACCTTGGTGGGTCATCTCTCTCTAAAATGCCTGCTCTGCTCAAGTCCCGCAAATCAATGGGTGTGGTCAATGGACCCAAAATAATCAAATCTGGGAGGTATCTATCAAATACCCCCAAATACTCCGCTATACGGTAGATATATGGGCCCATATCTAACCGCGCTAGTCCACCACCCCGCCTACCTCGAGCTAAAGAAGTGGCCAACACATAGGCCACATTGGCCTCTCTCTCCGTAACCATGCAATACAAACAGAAAAGCTCAATCTAGTTGACCTTTTCCTCCCCAGAACTCCTCCCTACCATTGTACATGCCAAAACACTGTGAATATATATCAATAGGGGGTCTCGGATGTCTGACTCTAACATACTGGTAGAGAAGGGAGAATCAGCAATGGAGGCCCAAAATTCGCTCAAATCCACATCAGGAATACATAAATCTCTGTTTTTCTTTGTGGCTTCCCTCAAAGATGATACAAACCTAGGTGACCTAACCTCTTCCTTAGTATAAAATCCAGAGACTACAGCAAACTGAGGAATGGTCATCTCGTATACCCGTCTGCCCAAGGAGAAAGACATGGTGTCCAATGAATCGAACTTAGAGTCGTCATACATGAACGTAGAGTGAAACTCAATTGTCAGCTCCTTGTAGTAGGGCCAGTCACATGCCAACACTCTCACCCACTTAGGCCCCAATAATCTCTCTAACATATCCCTTTGACCCAGTTGGTCAACCAAATCCCATCTAATGTTCCTATGATTGAGGAGCTCTAGGGATACAAACCTCTCAAAGCTCACTTTCAAAAGTGCCCATCTCAAACATCAGTAGTGTGTGATCTCGCAGTCTTCTTGTCTTGATTACTGGTACCCGTTCTGCCTCTAAATACTGAATGGTCCTCTCATCTCTTTGAAACTGCTCTGGGGAGTTTGGTTCTCCCCGGGGCCTTGGAACTGGCCCTCTCCTTCTCTTTCCTCCTGCTCCTGATGAACTAGCTCCAGACATCCTGAAAACACAGTCAAAATCAAACAAAAGCTGCCAAGTTAGTAAAGATCTCAAAATATGTAACCGTATAGCATTTCATTCGCAGTTATCAAACAATTCAAAGTAGTCTTTAAGCACCATCCCATCACTTAAAAATCCCAAAACTGATTTTTATTAATAAATTCACATCATGTTTTCCAATTTCATTCCAAAAATCTGTTTGTTTCACCCAATCAAGATCAAAAGGACCATTCGCAAATCCAAACCTTTATCCAAAATATGCCCTATGGTTCTTTGATCCTTAATAACCAATTTCAACACAATGGTGAGCCAAGAAACATTCAACTAATCTAAACAAACTATTACTAAACTAAAATCAACAAGAATCAATCACAAACTAAAAATCTAAACTTTGGCTAAACTAGAAAATTACAAAAAATAATCAAAAATGCAAGAAAAACGAGTCTAGTTAGCCACATTACCTTAGAGAAGACTTAGAAGTTGAGATTTAGAAGAAAAATTTTAATGGTAGATGGTGGTAAAAGGTGGAAATGGTGGTTGTAAAGGTGATGGCGACGGCTTAGAGAAGAAGAAGATTGGGTAGAAATGAAATCTAGGGCTTGAAAAAAATGATTTTAGCCGTCTGGGGCAGCGTCGCGTATCGCGACGGCTTCTCAAAACATCGTCGCATAGCGCGACGTATAGTTTACACGCATGTTGACCAGATTCCCTAGTGTAGCGTGACAGTTTGGGCTGTGGTTGTCGTGTGACGCGACGAGGTCATTTTTACAGAGAGTTTCCGGCATTTTTATGCCTTAGCCAAATTTTCAACCCATTTTTCTTCCTTAAACACCCAAAATAAGTTCTAAGGCAAGTGATACATACCTGGTGGCTCCAATCCCTCTTCCTTGCATCAAAATGATTAAAAACCTGCAAAATTCAGGAAAACACACAAAAACGAAAACAAAAAACGGAAAATAAATACGAAAAACACACCAAAAACTCTAGAAATCTACCATTTACAAACTCTACACTTGGGTTTCATCCCAAGAACCCATCAACACTCCTTCATTCGGGTTTCTCTAGGAGGGTCTCTTCCTCCTCCTCACTCTCGTCCAACGGTCCTCCGATGTAATGCTTCAACCTATGACCGCTTACTTTCCAAGTGTTCCAATCAACTTCGTTTTGCAATTCAACGGTTCCATATGGGAAAACTTCTTCAACTGTTTATGGGCCGGTCCACTTGGACTTCAATTTTCCTCCAAACAACTTAAATCGGGAATTATATAGCAAAACCCGATCTCCCTTCTTAAATTCCTTCAAACCCTTCAATCTTCTTTCATGCAATGAGTTGGTCTTTTCTTTGATGCTCAATGAACGTGCATAGACTGCATCACGAAGGGCCTCTAACTCATGAATTTGGAACTACCTCTTCCTACCCGCCTCGGTAAGATCAAGGTTGACCGTTTTAAGAGCCCAAAGAGCTCTATGCTCCAATTCAACGGGAAGATGGCATGCTTTGCCATAGACGACCATGTATGGTGTGGTTCCTAAGGGTGTCTTGTAGGCCGTTCTTAATGCCCAAAACGTGTCGTCTAACTTGTCGGACCAATCCTTCCGACTCTTCCCTACGGTCTTCTCAAGTATCCTTTTCACCCCTCGGTTTGCATTCTCCACTTGACCGCTTGTTTGAGGATGATAAGCGGTTGCCAAACGATGAGTGACACCATAGCGTTGTAGTGCCTTTTCTAACATTGTGTTACAAAAGTACGTGCCACGGTCACTTATTAAAGCTCTAGGAGTCCCAAACATACTAAACAACTTCTTTAGGAACTTGAGAACTACTCGGGCATCATTTGTAGGTATGGCTTGAGCCTCAACCCAATTTGACACATAATCTATGGCCACGAGTATATACCTATTCTCTTTGGACAAAGGGAAAGGTCCAACAAAGTCAATGCCCCAAACATCAAAAACCTCCAACACTTGAATCGGGTTTTGAGGCATTTCATCCTTAGAGGAGATGTTTCCGGTACGTTGACAAGGATCACACTTCTTCACAAATTCAAGTGCACCCTTCACCACCGAAGGCCAATAAAAGCTACAATGAAAGACCTTTTGGGCGGTGGAATGATGACCATGATGTCCACCTGTCAAGCCTTCATGGCAATGTCTCAAAATCTCTAGACCCTCCTTTCTACTCACACACCTCCTAATTATCCTATCTCCCCCCACACGATAGAGATACAGGTCATCCCAAACATACTTACCCGCGTCTCTGAAGAACTTCTTCTTCTGTTGAGTGGTCATTCCCTCAATTACCACTCCATGAGCAAGGAAATTTGCCAAGTCGGTGAAGCATGGCATTCCTTGCTTCTCCGCCTCTAGAAAGTCGATCATCTCGTGAGGGAACCTGTCACCGATCTCCTCCTCACGAATCTCACTCCTCTTCGGGTCCTCCAACCGGGAGAGATGATCGGCCGCCACATTTTCAGCCCCTTTCTTATCTTTAATCTCAATATCAAATTCCAACAACAAAAGAATCCACCTAATGAGACGAGGTTTTTCATCTTGCTTTGCAAAAAGAAACCTTAAAACCGAGTGGTCGGTGAAAACGGTGGTCTTTGAAAGCACAAGGTATGACCGGAATTTGTCAAAAGCAAACACTACCGCTAGAAGCTCCTTCTCGGTGGTAGTGTAAATCTCTTGAGCATCATTGAGAGTCTTTCAAGCATAGTATATGGGGTGAAAATGCTTCTCTCTTCTTTGCCCCAAGACCGCCCCAACGGCTTGGTCACTAGCATCACACATGAGCTCAAAGGGTAAGCTCCAATGGGGGGCAACCAAAATAGGAGCACTCACAAGCCTCTCTTTCAAGAACTCGAATGCCTTCATGCATTCCTCATCAAACACGAATGGGGTATCTTTCTCTAGAAGATGGGTCATAGGCCTAGTGATTTTGGAAAAATCCTTAATGAACCGCCTATAAAAACCCGCGTGACCAAGGAAACTCCTAATGGCTTTAACACTTGAGGGTGGTGGGAGTTTACTTATTGTCTCTATTTTAGCTTGGTCTACCTCAATACCCGCTCTCGAAATCTTATGACCTAACACTATCCCCTTGGTCACCATGAAGTGACACTCTCCCAATTGAGCATCAACTTCGTCTCTACACAGCTCTTCAACATCCTCTCAAGATTCACCAAGCATTGATCAAACGAGTTGCCATAAACCGAAAAATCATCCATAAACACCTCCATGGATGATTCAATCATGTCTTGGAAAATGGCTACCATGCACCTTTGAAATGTGGCAGGAGTATTGCATAGCCCAAATGGCATGCGGCGGTAAGCATAAGTGCTATAGGGGCACGTGAATGTGGTCTTTTCCTGATCCTCCGGTGCAATGGGGATCTGGAAATACCCAGAGAAGCCATCTAGAAAGCAGTAAAACTGCTGGCCTGCTAACCATTCCAACATCTGGTCAATGAAAGGAAGGGGAAAGTGTTCCTTCCAGGTGGCATCGTTAAGTTTCCTATAGTCGATGCAAACTCGCCACCCCGTGACCGTGCGAGAAGGAATGAGCTCATTTTTCTCATGATGAGGGCTCACCCATGATGAATTCGAGATAGGATAAATCAAGCCCGCATCCATCAACTTCAACACCTCCTTCTTCACAACCTCTTGCATGATTTAAACGCCTCTGAGGTTGGACTACCGGCTTATACTCATCTTCCATGAGTATCCTATGTGTGCAATAAGCAGGGCTAATGCCTTGGGTATCGGAGAGTCTCCAAGCAATAGCACCCGTATACAACCTCAACACACATAGCAGTCTCTTCTTCTCCTCCTCACTCAACCTAGATGACATGACAACAGGTAGAGCGGATCCTCTCCTAGGAATGCATACTCTAAATGTGAGGGTAAAACCTTGAGCTCAAGGGCAGGTGGTGACTCAACAGAGGGTTTCTTACTCTCCTCCCTCAACTCATCAATCTCTAGCACCTCAGAAATAACCGACACCCCCTCCTCAACCATCACAAACTCCTCCTCACTCCTCTCAACTACCAAATCAGCCCCACACAAGTACTCAAGACACCTATCTACGTGTGACATGAAAGAGTTTTTGAAGTAAACTGAATGACATGGGTCACTAAAGTCATCTTGATCACCGGGATGCCTTATAGACTTCACAACCTTGAATGTGACAGTCTCATCACCCACTCTAAGAGTGAGCTTCCCATCAAACACATCAATGATGGCTTTAGCGGTCCTCAAGAAAGGACGACCTAGAATGATAGGCACACTCTCATCGGCCTCCATGTCAAGAATCACGAAATCCACGGGGAACAAAAATTTGTCCACCTTCACTAACAGATTCTCAACAATACCCCGTGGACACTTGACCGTCCGGTCAGCAAGGGACAATGTCATGCGCGTGGGCATAAGTTCACCAAGTGCTAGCTTCTCATACAAATAATAGGGCATCAAGTTGATTCTAGCACCTGAATCTGCCAACGCGTGCCTCTGAGTGTCACTACCAATCAGACATGGGATTGTAAAGATCCCAGGATCTGTCAACTTCTCCGGTAGTTTTTTCAGAATCACCGCAGAACACCCCCCGCTCAATGGAGCATTAGAAAGTTTCCCTAACCGATCCTTGGTCTTCAACAAATCCTTAAGGAATTTGGCATACTTGGGCATATGCTGAAGAGCCTCAATGAATGGAAGATTGATCTTCAACTGCTTAAACATATCAAGAAAGTGACCATACTCCTTAGCATGCTTTTGGTGAGGTAAGCGAGCAGGTTATGGAAGTCGTGAATGATCAATCTTAGGACTCGGCCTAACCTCAACCGGTTTCTTCTCAACCGGGACCACTACCAGAGACTCACTGGTCGGTACTGTACTTGCTGGGACTGGCCTCATGTACACCCCCTGGAGTCTCCATCTCAATCTCTTCATCCACCGGTTTATCCTCCTCTACATCAACCAGTGGCTCTACACTCACACCCCCTCGACCACTCTGTCACACCCCTGCGACGCGTGCGGAATCCACGGCGCGGTGACGCATGAATAGTTGAATCATGCACAAGTATTGATTAAGAACAACCACAATAGATTACTATGTTTCATAATGTTTAGACAGTTGTTTAGTTACAGACAAACTATCTACCAAAATAATGACAACTACAGACCCAAAATATAGTTACAAAATAAGACTTCAAACAAGACAATTAAACAATTTGGATTTTGTGTGTTTCTAATCCATCCTAGCATGTTTCTTCATCTTGTTCTATCTTAGAATGGTCTCCTTAGTTGTCCCTGAGAAAGTCTTAAACCTGATTACCTGAAACACGTGAAAAGTAACTGTCAACTACAGATGTAGTTGGTGAGAACAATAGGTTTAACATATGTAATCATGAATTTGTAATATAAGGCATAGGTATATTAAAACAATAATGGAATTACATGGATGGGTTGCAACCCAAACTAACATCAGGTATGTCAAACGAGTGTAAACAGTCCAAAGACTGTTTGCACAAAAACCAACATATAATCAAGTCCCAAACTACGTTTGGAGTCAGAAAATTTGTCAGCAACAATGATAACCATACGTAACCGAAATCTGCAGTTAGTTTATAAAACAAATTTTAAATCTAACTGCAGCAATCGGTCTGCCCAAATGTGTCCGCTTTCCCTTGTTGTGATCACCCAGTACTAACGCTAATGAATATGAAACCTGATGTGTTTATAAGTTTGTTCACAACGTTGGACACCATGCTTTTGAACATTGCTTTAAACTAGCGTGTTAATGCCTTATCTGATAACATGATTGAAAACCTTGTTTGAGTACCATGAAATGAATCCTCTGTTTGAATACCATGAAATGAATCCTTGTTTGAACACCATGAAAACCATTGTTTGAATACCATGTTGTGAATCCTTTGATTTAGTACGTAAGATAGCATCCTTGTTTAACAACAAGGTTTATAAAAGATTAATTTCAAAAACACGAGTTTAGAGTAAAAGAGTTTATAAATTCCTTTAAAAACAATTGAGAAATCCCTTGGATTTCTAAAGTAAACCTGTAATGTTTGCCAAGTAACAGTAATATGTATCATGAAATATGATTGAAGTAAGAGCATTTGATCACGTGTTCCACCCCAAAACAGTTGTAAAAACAGTAAAAAGAGGGGCTAATGTTCTCACCTGTCTGCAGTAGACTCTGAACTACAACAAATAGCAAACATGACTTCTAACTGGTTCCTATATCATTGTAATCATACATAAGATATAAGATTTATAGTTGTATAGACTTTGATTCATTGGGTGACTTGTGTTATCATGATTTGAACTTGATTAAATCTTGAATAATCATTCTCATGATTGAAAGTGTTGTGTTAACTTGAAAGTCATGATTGTGCTACTTGATCGAGAGTTGTTTCATGTAAAGAAGTGTCATGATCCTTTATGTACAAACTTGTCCTGCATAAAAGTGACATGTATTTATGAATGTGATAACCCTTGTTCAACATGTATTTTGAAAAGATGTTTCAATTGTTTTAAGACTTTGTGATTGTGATTTGGTCTCATAATTAGGTTAAGTTATAAACTTAACTCAATTAAGATAAATTCACAATTTCCTTTGAGTTGTGGGCCACACTATGGGCCTTAAGCCCATGAAACCATGGTGGACTTATGAATCCCCATGGGCCTCTTGGCCTAGATCTAAACCCATTCAAGTATGATATTTAACCAACTTATGGGTCTTAGCCAACTGAGTCGAATATGAAAATCGTTTCAAGGGTGCCATTGAGTCAAGACAATTGTTATTTGGCCAAGGGTACTATTGAACTTGATAAAATGTGGGCCGGATGCTACTACGTGGGTCAAATGAAATAACATGGGTCGAATGAAATCAAATTGGGCCAAGTATGTATATGTAGGCCAATGGTCCAAAGGAGACTAGATGTCACACCCCTGCGCCGCGTGCGGAATCCACGGCGCGGTGACGTATGAACAGTTGAATCATGCACAAGTATTGAATAAGAACAACCACAACGGATTACTATGTTTCATAATGTTAAGACAGTTGTTTAGTTACAGACAGCTATCTACCAAAAGAAAGACAACTACAGACCCAAAATATAGTTACAAAACAAGACTTCAAACAAGACAAGTGAACAATTAGGATTTAGTGTGTTTCTAATCCATCCTAGCATGTTTCTTCATCTTGTTCTATCTTAGTATGGTCTCCTTAGTTGTCTCTGAGAATGCCTTAAACCTGATTACCTGAAACACGTGAAAAGTAACTGTCAACTACAGACGTAGTTGGTGAGAACAATAGGTTTAAGCATTTGTAAACATGAGTATATGATATAAGACATAGGTAAGTTAAAGCAACATAAGATTCACACGGATGAGCTGCAACCCAAACTAACATCAAGTAAGAAAATGAGTGTAAACAGTCCAATCACTGTTTGCACATGAGTCAACATATAATATCAAGTCCCAAACCACGTTTGGAGTTAGATAATGTGTCAACAGTTTTGATAAAACCATATGTAACCGAAATCTGCAGTTAGTTTATAAAACAGATTTAAAAACTAACTGCAGCAATCGGTCTGCCCCAATGTGTGTGTCCGCTTTCCCTTGTTGTGATCACCCAGTACTAACGCTAATCAATGTGATACTTGATGCTTTTACAAGTTTGTTTACAACAATGGACACCATGTTTCTGAATCTTACTTTAACCGGATGTGTTAATGCCTTATTTGATAACATGAATTGAAAAGCCTGGATTTAATTCCACGAATTAAATCCTTTGTTTTGAATACCATGAAATGAACCACTTGATTTGAATACCATGATTTGAACCACTTGATTTGAATACCATGTTTTGAACCACTTGATTTGAATACCATGTTGTGAACCACTTGATTTGAATACCATGTTGTGAACCACTTGTTTTGAATACCATGATGTGATGACCTTGTGTAACAACAAGGTTTTTAACAAAAGAGTTTATAAAATCCTTTATCTAAAAGTGTTTATTCTTCATAAATACATTTGAGTAAATCAGTTACAAAACAGTTCAAAGATCCCTTATAAAACCTTTTTAATAAAAAGAGTTTAGTAATTGATAAGTAATTTAAAACAGTTGATAAATTCCTAGGATTCGTACAATGAATCCATAATGTTTATAAGCATACACACACCTTGTGTAATGAAATATGATTGTAAACGATTGTTTTGATCACGTGTTCCACCCCAAAACATTTATAAAACAGTAAAAGAGGGGCTAAAGTTCTCACCTGTCTGCAGTAGACTCTGAACTAAACAGTTAGCAAGTAGCAAACAGGACTTCTAATTGTTTCCTATAACATTGTAATCATACATAAGATATAGGATTTATAATTGTATAACTTTGATTCATTGATTGACTTGTGTTCTCTTGAACTTGATTGTTGTGAAAACTTGAATGTTATGAATTGAATCACTTGATTGATCATGGGTCCAAGAAACGAATGTGCAATGATTCTTTTGTGCATAAATCTTATGCATAAAATGATAATTGTTCTAGGATTTGATAACCGTTGATTAACATGACTTATGAAAAGATGTTCCAAATGTTTAAGTTCTTGAGGTTGTGATTTGATGCTATGATTAGTTTAAGTTGTACTTAAACCAACTAAGATCAAATTACAATTACTTTGTATTATGGCCAACAAAGGGGTTCTACGTCCATGAAAGTCATTATGCACTTAGACAAAGGCCATGGGCCATTTAAAATGATAATGATCCAATTGAAGGTGATGTTGGGCCAATTGCATGTGACGTTGGCCCAACAACTTGTATGTAGGCCTCATAACGCGCCCAAGCTAATATCGAGCTAATTGATATCATAATGAGTCGTATGGGCTTGGATTGGGCCTAAGGGATTTGAGTTGGGCTAAGAAATGATTAAGTAGGCCATGTAAGGTTCCAAAGCGACATTGGGCCAATTAAATATCTTAATGGGCCAAGCTATCTCAATCGTGCTTGATTTAAACCTATGGGCCAAGTTGTAAATGGAGTTGGGCTGGTTACAACTGAATTGGGCCGAATGATTAGTGGGCTGCCAACTTTGGGCAGCGAACCTTTCTAGGTATTTGGCCCATGGTTCGTTGCATGCTAACCCCATGATGGTTCGTGAAACTCTCCCACCGAAGGCTCGGCTAATGCTGGGCGAACCATGCAGGGTTCGCTACATGTTCGAGGGTTCGACAAACTGACTGGTTCGGCAATACGTGCAGCAGGGTTCGGGTAACATGACATCATGCATGGTTCGTTGGACCTCAAATGATTCGGTGAAGGCTCGTGGAACCCTTAGGGTCCGGCGGATGAGACTGCGAACCATGCAGGGTTCGTCAGCCTACCCATGGTTCGGCTACTTCACTAAGGGTTCGTGCAGGGCAACTAGGGTTCGTGGGAGGCATGGAGGCTCGGCACAGGTTCGTGAGGATCTTCTGGGTTCGGCTAATAACTTCACGAACCATGCAGGGTTCGTCGGGCTTGCTGTGTTCACGAGGGTTCGGCCAGAAAACCCTATGGGTTCGTTTTCCCCTGGTTCTCACCGAACCTGTTACCTGCGCCATCACCAACACATTCAAGTGGTTCTAAGTCTCTTGCTATGTCGATCTATCATCACAGAAAGTTGCTATGCAGTCGAGTCTTAAAGGTTGATGTAATAAACCGGCTATGTGTCGGGTTTTAACATAAACTCACGAAAACCCTAATTTCCCGAACATTCAAGCTCAAATACCTCGATTGTGGCTGGATGAATCTGCGAAATTCTTGTACTTTCGAGTAGAGGATGTTGAGAGCTTCGCGTGGACACCAAAAACACCAAAATCCGTTGAGAAACGAAGAAGATACGAACGTTTAAAGTTGGGATTTTTAGAGAGAGAGAGAGGGTAGACGAAATTGTAGAGAGAGAGAGTAAGTTGGTGAGGTAATAAATGAAGGTTTAAGCCTTGTTCAAGGCTTTTATAGCCCGAGTGATATTCGGGTCCGTTTTGGTCGCTTGGTTCGCGTTTCCGGAACGTAACGCGTATTTTACGCGGTTTTAAAATAAAAGAGTTGTTAAACTCATTAAAATGATGAGTTTCAAAATTGTAAAAATATAAAATAATTAATATAATTATTTTTACTCTTCGTGTGTTGTCGGACCGTTAAACATTCACAATTACGTGTATACCCGAAATCGCGTACGTTTTCTGATCGTATTAAAATATTTAAAGTCGTTTAATCATAATTATAAGTTCAACATTCGTATCATTATGGATCGTCACCCATAACTATACTCAGTCTCGCTTACGTATTACGATTCTTGTTGAATTAATTGTCATAATATTCGTCTTGACACTACGCACCAACACTATCCTGTTACACCGAACGCAGTATATATATAGGGCTCACTCTCGCTGCCCACCACTGTTTCGATATAACACGATACTGTTCTTGCCTAGTGAACTCGACTGTAAATAAATAATACATACTTGATAAATGATAAAGATTCTAACACACAAGCACATAATGACACATGATTCACATTGACTGACTGAACATGTACACACACTGTTCTAACACTGTTCACTACATGACTAAATGTACAAATGTTACAGTCTCCCCTAGTTAAGGGAATTTCGTCCCGAAATTAACAAGCCGAAGATACTGTAAAAAGATGAGGGTACTTAAGCTTCATCTGGTCTTCACGTTCCCAGGTGAACTCAGCACCGCGTTTGCCCTCCCATCGTACCTTTACGATTGGGATACGGCTGCATTTAAGTTTCTTGACCCCATGATCCATGATCTCAACTGGACGTTCTATGAATTGAATGTTGTTCTGAATCTGTATGTCTTCCAGTGGAATCTGAACATCATGATCCGCTAAGCATTTCTTAAGATTTGATACATGAAAAGTATCATGAACATTGCTTAGCTCCACTGGAAGTTTGAGTTTGTAGGCTACGGGACCAATCCGTTCCAGGATCTCAAAAGGTCCAACGTACCTTGGTGCAAGTTTCCCTTTCTTCCCGAATCGGACAACGCCTTTCCAGGGAGAAACTTTGAGTAAGACTCGGTCACCGACTTGAAACTCAAGCGGTTTCCGACGTCGATCAGCATAACTCTTCTGCCGATCTCGTGCGGCCTTAAGCCGTGACTGAATGATTGTGATTTTGTCTGATGTTTCCTGAATGAGTTCTGGTCCTACGACCTGTGAGTCACCAATCTCGGTCCAACAGACCGGTGATCGGCACTTTCTACCATATAGAGCCTCGAATGGTGCACATTGAATGCTCGTATGATAGCTATTGTTATATGAAAACTCAATGAGTGGGAGATGAGTGTCCCAACTTCCACCGAAGTCAATGACACAAGAACGAAGCATGTCTTCAAGTGTTTGGATAGTCCTTTCGCTTTGGCCGTCGGTTTGAGGATGATACGCCGTGCTAAGATTAACACGCGTTCCCAAAGCCTTTTGCAATGATTGCCAAAAGCGAGAAGTGAAACGACTATCATGATCAGATATGATTGATGTTGGTGTACCATGACGGGCAATGATTTCGTTGATGTACAATGTGGATAATTTCTCCATCTTGTAATCCTCTCGGATCGGGAGAAAATGAGCAGATTTGGTGAGTCGATCAACGATCACCCAAATCAAATCGAAACCTTGTGGAGTTCTCGGCAACTTTGTTATGAAATCCATGGAAATTTGCTCCCATTTCCATTGAGGAATTTAAGGTTGCTGCAGAAGTCCCGAAGGCTTTTGATGTTCTGCTTTGACTTTTGAACAAGTAAGACATTTTCCCACATACAGTGCTATGTCTTTCTTCATTCCCGGCCACCAGTAAGATGTCCTCAAGTCCTGATACATCTTATCGGCTCCAGGATGAACTGAGTATCGTGACTTATGAGCCTCATCACAGATGAGTGTGCGCAATTCTTCAGACTTTGGAATCCAAATGCGGCCGTTGAGATATAACACCCCATCAGATCGAGGTTCTAGTTTCTTCTCAATGCCACAATCCAAGTCTGTCTTGAGTTGATTATCTGTTACTACTTGTTGTTGTGCAATACGAATCAAGTCTTACAAGTTTGGCTGCGTGTTGATCTCCATGGCTCTTACTCGAATTGGTTTGACTGGTTCCTTGCGACTAAGAGCATCCGCCACCACATTGGCTTTACCCGGATGGTAACGAATCTCACAGTCGTTATCAGTTAGAAGCTCAACCCAACGTCGTTGTCTCATGTTGAGTTCTTTCTGATTGAGAATGTGTTGTAGGCTCTTGTGGTCTATATAGATGACACATTTAGTACCATAAAGGTAGTGTCTCCAAATTTTCAATGCAAAGACCACAGCCCCTAACTCAAGGTCATGAGTAGTGTAATTCTTCTCGTGAACCTTAAGTTGTCTTGAAGCATAAGCAATGACCTTGTCCCGTTGCATAAGTACACAACCGAGACCATGGTTTGAAGCATCACAGTAGACAATGAAATCATCACTGCCTTCTGGAAGACTAAGGATAGGGGAGTTGCATAACTTCTGTTTAAGAAGTTGAAATGCATCTTCCTGTTTCTGTCCCCATATAAACGCTTGACTTTTCTGAGTTAGTGTGGTAAGTGGCAAGGCTATCTTAGAGAAGTTTGCAATGAATCTTCTGTAATAACCTGCCAAACCCAGAAATGAACGAATCTCTGTTGGAGTAGATGGGGTAGTCCAGTTCTTAATCGCCTCAATCTTCGCCGGATCTACATGTATCCCATCTTTGTTTATGACATGTCCTAAGAAGTGAACCTCCTTTAGCCAAAATTCACACTTTGAGAATTTAGCATAAAGTTGTTCCTCTCTTAGTAGTTCCAAGACTTTCTTCAAATGATCTTCATGTTCTTGTTCTGACTTGGAATAAATCAGTATATCATCAATAAAGACGATAACAAACTGATCCAAGTAAGGCCTGCAGACTCGATTCATCAAGTCCATGAACACTGCGGGTGCATTGGTCAGCCCAAATGGCATAACCACAAACTCATAGTGTCCATATCGAGTCCTAAATGCAGTCTTTGGTATATCCTCATCATTTACTCTTAACTGATGATACCCAGATCGTAAGTCAATCTTAGAGAAGCAAGTTGCTCCCTGTAATTGATCAAACAGATCATCGATCCTGGGCAGAGGATATCTATTCTTGATTGTCAACTTGTTCAACTCACGATAGTCGATGCACATACGAAATGAACCGTCTTTCTTTTTGACAAAGAGAACCGGAGCTCCCCATGGAGAGAAACTCGGTCTTATGAAACCTTTGTCTAAAAGTTCTTGAAGCTGACTGGACAGTTCTTGCATCTCAGACGGTGCTAATCGATACGGTGACTTCGCCACTGGGTTTGCTCCAGGGACGAGATCAATTCTAAATTCCACTTGTCGGACTGGTGGTAGTCCAGGCAAGTCTTCTGGAAATACGTCTGGATATTCTTTGATAACTGGAACATCTCCAACTGCTTTCTTTTCAGATTTCTTTTCCACTACATGAGCTAGGAAAGCATAATATTTCTTTTTCAAGTACTTCCTCGCCTTGATGCACGATACAATCTTCAATCCGTGGCATGGTTTCTCGCCGTAGACTATCATCGTTTCGCCGGACGGTAAGGGGATTCGGATAAGTTTCTCAGAGCATACGATTTCAGCATTGTTTTTGGATAACCAATCCATTCCTACTACAACTTCGAAGCTTCCGAGAGTCATAGGAATGAGATCGATGGAAAAGAGATGGTCATTTAATCTTAGCTCACAAGCATGAATTATGGAATCTACAACTATGGTCTTACCATTTGCTACTTCTACAGTATAAGGAGCAGTAAGTGTGGATAGTTGCATATTAAGCAAAGAAGCAGTATGAGTAGAGATAAAACTTTTGTCGGCACCAGTATCAAATATGATAGGAACATAATGATCATTGATAAGAAATGTACCCGTGATGACTGCCGGCTCTTCACGTGCTTCAGCAGTTCCAATAACAAAAGCACGAGCAGCAGCAGCATTGTTGTTGAGTTTTGGACACTGATTTCTGAAGTGTCCCTCTGCTCCACAATTATAACAGGCCCTTCCACCTGTAGCAGTAGTGGTAGCAGTTGTTGCAGCAGCAAGATGAGCAGATCGGCATGTAGCCGCCAAGTGTCCCATACGCCCACATTTGAGACACTTTCTGCATGGAGTGTTGGGTAGATGATGATACTGGCATTTGGTGCAAAGTGGAAACGGGCCAGTGTAAGGCTTTCTGACATTAGCAGGTTGTGGCATAGCAGTGATAGGTGTGGCATGAGTAGGTGTAGCTGCAGTCAACGCTGCAAAGTTCTTGATCGTCTTTTGCTTCTTCTTCTTGTGATGGTACTGTTCATGCTTCTTGCCTTCTTCAATCTGTGCTCTCTTGAATCCCTTTCGGGTGAGCACTCCAGACTTCACATACTCTTCAGTAAGAGTAGCACCAAGTTGAATGGCTGCTTCCAGAGTAGTGGGGTTGTTCCCCATAACAGTTCCTCTGACAACCAAAGGCAAACCTTCAATGTATTTCTCTATCCTGCGGGATAGAGGAGTAACTAAATGGGGCACCAGAATGCACAACTCATGGAACCGAGTTGTATACTTTGCGTTCTCTCCACTATCTTGCACCAGATTCCACATCTCTACCTCGAGTTTCTTCAGTTCATGACGTGGACAAAACTTTTCCACGAGTAAGTTCTTGAAACCGTCCCACGGTAAGGCTAATGCAACTTCACGTCCCTTGGTGTTCTTCTCAGAATTCCACCAGGTGAGTGCGCCCTTATGAAAAGCGCTTGAGGCCATCTTGACCTTCAGATTTTCAGGGCATCCAGTGAAGTCGAGAATGTCTTCGATGCTCTCCAACCATTGCAGTAGGCCGGTAGCTCCTTCAGTACCAGAGTACTTAGGAGGCTTAGCATCGTTGAACTGCTTGAAAGTAAAGTTAGCAGTTCCAGCGTTAGTGGCATTCGAGTTGTGTGCTGAATCACTAGTACTTCCCCGAAGATTTTGGGTAATATCAGTGACCATGCCAGGAATCACATCCCGCATATGAACCGCGATAGCTCGAGCAATCTTGTTGATCTCATCGTCGTTGCCACTTGTTGAACCCCCTCCGTTAGGATCACGTCGGGGAGGCATTCTACGAATAGAAGCCACAAGTGGGTCAGTAATGAGGAAGGATACAATTGAATTTTCATGATAAGGTCAGTAATATATCCATACTACTAGTATTATCATTCAAATGTAATATGATCCAGTACACGTATAAGGTATCAACTTATTTGCATACTTATCATGTGAATAGGTACGATGTCTCATGATCTCACCACCAAACCTACGCACTGACACTTTCCCGATATACCGAAAATAGTTTATATATAGGGCTCACTCTCGCTGCCCACCACCGTTTCGATATACCACGATCATGCCCTTGCTAGCGTTTGGCAACATGTTTGTACTGATTTCCAAGTGTTTTCCATTGATTAAGAATCCCATGATCTTTGATCAATTTGAACTACGATTGATTCCATGATTGAACTATGATTATGTTATGCGTGCACCTACTAACAGTTGTTAACATGTAGAACTAAATCATACGTGTGTTCTACACTTTCCTGTTAACTTATGTCAGTACGTACTAATGATGTAATCACTTAAGAATTTCACTTAAGGTTTACATTGAAAATGTTCACAACTTGATTTATTCACCATAATGTTTCGTTCATCCAAGTTTGAATTGCACCAGGATTTGATTCACCAATGATTGTTCCCCAAATGTTTGTATCACATGTGTTTGACTAATGTTCCATGTTTCCAGTTGATCCCGAATCCTCACTCCAAATACAAACGCCGGATTCCCCCTAACATACTGAAATAAGCTTATATATAGGGTAAGCTCTCACCGACCCACCACTTACCTCAACACATCAGCGTTAATCCGTCGTCTATATTTGGGGCTAATATTCCAACTGTTGATTGACTATGATTGTTTCATGATTTCCTCTTGTTCTGTGACTATGATAATGATTATGTAAACCATGGTTCTTAATTTACTTAGAAATTAAAACCTTAGGTTTTAGCATGTGTGTCCTAGGTTAATTAACCTAGGTTCTCAATACCTACGGTATCGAGTATAATGATCTCTTGTGAGAACTTCAACTAAAGAATACTGTTACACAGATTCTAAGTTATAAAGTCCCTATGATAATGAACACCTGATAATGATAATAATGATAACAATGATAACAATGACAAGGATTCCAACTCAAGATTCTAAATTAATAGTTCTTGACCTTTGAATTCCTACAATGAGCATGACAAGGATTTCAAATCAGGACTCTAAATTAATAGGTCTTGACATGTGAATTCCTATAATGAATATGACAAGGATTTCAAATCAAGCCTCTAAATTAATAGATCTTGACATTTGAATTCCTATAGTGAATATGACAAGGATTTCAAATCAAGACTCTAAATTAATAGATCTTGACATTTGAATTCCTATAATGAATATGACAAGGACTTTAGATCAAAGATATCAATCTTTGCCTCTAAATCCTATACTGAATATGACAAGAAATTCATATCAAAGATACCGAAAATACAGATCTTTGCCTCCGAATTTCTATATTGATCTCTGTGTGAGAATTTCAGATCAAAGATACTAAGAATACAGATCCTTGCCTCTGAAATCCTTAAATGCATATGTGTGAGAATTTAATCCGGTTTCTAAAATTATAGAATTCCGGTTCAAATTCTTTGACTCGATATCTAATCTTAGAAAAATGTCCCTAAGATCTTTCAAGCTTATTGTAGACTTAATGCTCACTTAAGTTACTTAGATCCTAAGTATCCTCAAGCCTATAGCAGTTAGTCCTATTGGGTAGCTTAGGTTATAGTCTAGGTCATTAAACATTGGGTTTTTCCTAGTTCTCTACAACCTTGGCTCTGATACCAACCTGTCACACTCCTGCGCCGCGTGCGGAATCCACGGCGCGGTGACGTATGAACAGTTGAATCATGCACAAGTATTGAATAAGAACAACCACAACGGATTACTATGTTTCATAATGTTAAGACAGTTGTTTAGTTACAGACAGCTATCTACCAAAAGAAAGACAACTACAGACCCAAAATATAGTTACAAAACAAGACTTCAAACAAGACAAGTAAACAATTAGGATTTAGTGTGTTTCTAATCCATCCTAGCATGTTTCTTCATCTTGTTCTATCTTAGTATGGTCTCCTTAGTTGTCTCTGAGAATGCCTTAAACCTGATTACCTGAAACACGTGAAAAGTAACTGTCAACTACAGACGTAGTTGGTGAGAACAATAGGTTTAAGCATTTGTAAACATGAGTATATGATATAAGACATAGGTAAGTTAAAGCAACATAAGATTCACACGGATGAGCTGCAACCCAAACTAACATCAAGTAAGAAAATGAGTGTAAACAGTCCAATCACTGTTTGCACATGAGTCAACATATAATATCAAGTCCCAAACCACGTTTGGAGTTAGATAATGTGTCAACAGTTTTGATAAAACCATATGTAACCGAAATCTGCAGTTAGTTTATAAAACAGATTTAAAAACTAACTGCAGCAATCGGTCTGCCCCAATGTGTGTGTCCGCTTTCCCTTGTTGTGATCACCCAGTACTAACGCTAATCAATGTGATACTTGATGCTTTTACAAGTTTGTTTACAACAATGGACACCATGTTTCTGAATCTTACTTTAACCGGATGTGTTAATGCCTTATTTGATAACATGAATTGAAAAGCCTGGATTTAATTCCACGAATTAAATCCTTTGTTTTGAATACCATGAAATGAACCACTTGATTTGAATACCATGATGTGAACCACTTGATTTGAATACCATGTTTTGAACCACTTGATTTGAATACCATGTTGTGAACCACTTGATTTGAATACCATGTTGTGAACCACTTGTTTTGAATACCATGATGTGATGACCTTGTGTAACAACAAGGTTTTTAACAAAAGAGTTTATAAAATCCTTTATCTAAAAGTGTTTATTCTTCATAAATACATTTGAATAAATCAGTTACAAAACAGTTCAAAGATCCCTTATAAAACCTTTTTAATAAAAAGAGTTTATTAATTGATAAGTAATTTAAAACAGTTGATAAATTCCTAGGATTCGTACAATGAATCCATAATGTTTATAAGCATACACACACCTTGTGTAATGAAATATGATTGTAAACGATTGTTTTGATCACGTGTTCCACCCCAAAACAGTTATAAAACAGTAAAAGAGGGGCTAAAGTTCTCACCTGTCTGCAGTAGACTCTGAACTAAACAGTTAGCAAGTAGCAAACAGGACTTCTAATTGTTTCCTATAACATTGTAATCATACATAAGATATAGGATTTATAATTGTATAACTTTGATTCATTGATTGACTTGTGTTCTCTTGAACTTGATTGTTGTGAAAACTTGAATGTTATGAATTGAATCACTTGATTGATCATGGGTCCAAGAAACGAATGTGAAATGATTCTTTTGCGCATAAATCTTATGCATAAAATGATAATTGTTCTAGGATTTGATAACCGTTGATTAACATGACTTATGAAAAGATGTTCCAAATGTTTAAGTTCTTGAGGTTGTGATTTGATGCTATGATTAGTTTAAGTTGTACTTAAACCAACTAAGATCAAATTACAATTACTTTGTATTATGGCCAACAAAGGGGTTCTACGTCCATGAAAGTCATTATGGACTTAGACAAAGGCCATGGGCCATTTAAAATGATAATGATCCAATTGAAGGTGATGTTGGGCCAATTGCATGTGACGTTGGCCCAACAACTTGTATGTAGGCCTCATAACGCGCCCAAGCTAATATCGAGCTAATTGATATCATAATGAGTCGTATGGGCTTGGATTGGGCCTAAGGGATTTGAGTTGGGCTAAGAAATGATTAAGTAGGCCATGTAAGGTTCCAAAGTGACATTGGGCCAATTAAATATCTTAATGGGCCAAGCTATCTCAATCGTGCTTGATTTAAACCTATGGGCCAAGTTGTAAATGGAGTTGGGCTGGTTACAACTGAATTGGGCCGAATGATTAGTGGGCTGCCAACTTTGGGCAGCGAACCTTTCTAGGTATTTGGCCCATGGTTCGTTGCATGCTAACCCCATGATGGTTCGTGAAACTCTCCCACCGAAGGCTCGGCTAATGCTGGGCGAACCATGCAGGGTTCGCTACATGTTCGAGGGTTCGACTAACTGACTGGTTCGGCAATACGTGCAGCAGGGTTCGGGTAACATGACATCATGCATGGTTCGTTGGACCTCAAATGATTCGGTGAAGGCTCGTGGAACCCTTAGGGTTCGGCTGATGAGACTGCGAACCATGCAGGGTTCGTCAGCCTACCCATGGTTCGGCTACTTCACTAAGGGTTCGTGCAGGGCAACTAGGGTTCGTGGGAGGCATGGAGGCTCGGCACAGGTTCGTTAGGATCTTCTGGGTTCGGCTAATAACTTCACGAACCATGCAGGGTTCGTCGGGCTTGCTGTGTTCACGAGGGTTCGGCCAAAAAACCCTATGGGTTCGTTTTCCCCTGGTTCTCACCGAACCTGTTACCTGCGCCATCACCAACACATTCAAGTGGTTCTAAGTCTCTTGCTATGTCGATCTATCATCACAGAAAGTTGCTATGCAGTCGAGTCTTAAAGGTTGATGTAATAAACCGGCTATGTGTCGGGTTTTAACATAAACTCACGAAAACCCTAATTTCCCGAACATTCAAGCTCAAATACCTCGATTGTGGCTGGATGAATCTGCGAAATTCTTGTACTTTCGAGTAGAGGATTCGAGAGCTTCGCGTGGACACCAAAAACACCAAAATCCGTTGAGAAACGAAGAAGATACGAACGTTTAAAGTTGGGATTTTTAGAGAGAGAGAGGGTAGACGAAATTGTAGAGAGAGAGTGAGTTGGTGAGGTAATAAATGAAGGTTTAAGCCTTGTTCAAGGCTTTTATAGCCCGAGTGATATTCGGGTCCGTTTTGGTCGCTCGGTTCGCGTTTCCGGAACGTAACGCGTATTTTACGCGGTTTTAAAATAAAAGAGTTGTTAAACTCATTAAAATGATGAGTTTCAAAATTGTAAAAATATAAAATAATTAATATAATTATTTTTACTCTTCGTGTGTTGTCGGACCGTTAAACATTCACAATTACGTGTATACCCGAAATCGCGTACGTTTTCCGATCGTATTAAAATATTTAAAGTCGTTTAATCATAATTATAAGTTCAACATTCGTATCATTATGGATCGTCACCCATAACTATACTCAGTCTCGCTTACGTATTACGATTCTTGTTGAATTAATTGTCATAATATTCGTCTTGACACTACGCACTTACACTATCCTGTTACACCGAACGCAGTATATATATAGGGCTCACTCTCGCTGCCCACCACTGTTTCGATATAACACGATACTGTTCTTGCCTAGTGTAATCGACTGTAAATAATAATACATACTTGTTCTCAAATAATAAAGATTCTAACACACAAGCACATAATGAACATATGAATGACATTCATTAACTGATATGAAAACACATTTGCTCTAACACTGTTTACAACTACCATGACTAAATGTACTGATGTTACAGTCTCCCCTAGTTAAGGGAATTTCGTCCCGAAATTAACTAGCCGAAGGTACTGTAAAAAGATGAGGGTACTTAAGCTTCATCTGGTCTTCACGTTCCCAGGTGAACTCAGCACCGCGTTTGCCCTCCCATCGTACCTTTACGATCGGAATTCGGCTGCGTTTAAGTTTCTTGACCCCATGATCCATGATTTCAACCGGACGTTCTATGAACTGCATATTGTTTTGAATCTAAGGTGGTGTTTGTTTTTTCAGAGGTAAAACATCTGCAGTCTGCGGACCACGTCTGCAGAGGTCTTTTGCAGAAGAGGTGGACCAAACATCTGCAAGAAGTGATTTTAAGAGTGTTTGTTTTTAACCACTTCAAAACTCTTCTCCACCTCCCTCTTCTCCACCTCCCTCTTCTTCCTAAGCAGACAAAAAGAAAAAACCTTGAATCCAAACCCACCGTTGAAACCCGACCACCTGCACCACTGTCATCATCACTGACCGGAGCATCGATGGTCACAACAAGCGACGGAGCGACGGTCGAGGGCTAGATCGGTGGGGGCCGGCGGCGGCGAGGGCCGACGGTGTGCAGGTCGAGTTAGGTCACGATCGATCTAAAAAAAGTAGGTCAAGAAGAGGTCGTGCAGGTCGTCGTTTCGTTTGCGGCTATGGAGGGGCCGACGGTGGAGGGCTAGATCGGTGGGGGCCGGCGGCGGCGAGGGCCGACGGTGTGCAGGTCACGATCGATCTAAAAAAAGTAGGTCAAGAAGAGGTCGTGCAGGTCGTCGGTTCGTTTGCGGCTATGGAGGGGCCGACGGTGGGGGCCTGCGCGGTGGTGGCCGGCGGCGGCGAGGGCCGGCGGAGGTGGAGGTGCAGGTCGTCGGTTCGTATGTGGGAAGAAGATCAATTGATTTTGGGTGGGAAGAAGAGGTTGGAAGAGGTTAGAAGATGTTGGTTCACGTCTGCGCCAAGAAGAGGTTGTGCAGACGTTTTTTAATGAAATGTCTTCGAGAAAACAAACAGTCTGCACACCTCTAACCTCTTCCCGCGTCTGCGCGGCGCAGACATAAGAGGTTAGAAGAGGTTTTTTGGAAAAAACAAACACCCCCTAAATGTCTTCAGTGGAATCTGAACATCATGATCTGCCAAGCATTTCTTAAGATTTGATACATGAAAGGTATCGTGAACATTGCTTAGCTCCACTGGAAGTTTGAGCTTGTAGGCTACGGTACCAATCCGTTCCAGGATCTCAAAAGGTCCAACGTACCTTGGCGCAAGTTTCCCTTTCTTCCCGAATCGGGCAACGCCTTTCCAGGGAGAAACTTTGAGTAAAACTCGGTCACCGACTTGAAACTCAAGCGGTTTCCGACGTCGATCAGCATAACTCTTCTGCCGATCTCGTGCGGCCTTAAGCCGTGACTGAATGATTGTGATCTTTTCTGATGTTTCCTGAATATGTTCGGGTCCTACGACCTGTGAGTCACCAACCTCGATCAAGCAGACCGGTGATCGGCACTTTCTACCATATAAAGCCTCGAATGGTGCACATTGAATGCTTGTATGGTAGCTGTTGTTATACGAAAACTCGATAAGTGGAAGATGAGTGTCCCAACTTCCACCGAAGTCAATGACACAAGAACGAAGCATGTCCTCGAGTGTTTGGATAGTCCTTTCGCTTTGACCGTCGGTTTGGGGATGATACGCCGTGCTAAGATTAACACGAGTTCCCAAAGCCTTTTGCAATGACTGCCAAAAGCGAGAAGTGAAACGACTATCACGATCAGAAATGATTGATGTTGGTGTACCATTACGCGCAATGATTTCGTTGAGGTACAATGTGGATAACTTCTCCATCTTGTAATCCTCTCGGATCGGGAGAAAATGAGCAGATTTGGTGAGTCGATCAACGATCACCCAAATCGAATCGAAACCTCGCGGAGTTCTCGGCAACTTAGTTATGAAATCCATGGAAATTTGCTCCCATTTCCATTGAGGAATTTCAGGTTGCTGCAGAAGTCCCGAAGGCTTTTGATGTTCTGCTTTGACTTTTGAACATGTTAGACACTTTCCCACGTACAGTGCTATGTCTTTCTTCATTCCCGGCCACCAGTAAGATGTCCTCAAGTCCTGATACATCTTATCGGCCCCAGGATGAACTGAGTATCGCGACTTATGAGCTTCATCACAGATGAGTGTGCGCAATTCTTCTGACTTTGGAATCCAGATACGACCATTGAGATATAGCACCCCATCAGATCGAGGTTCCAGTTTCTTCTCAATCCTGCAATCTAAGTCTGTTTTCAGCTGATTGTTTGTCACCACTTGTTGCTGTGCAATACGAATCAAATCTTTCAAGTTTGGCTGTGTGTTGATCTCCATGGCTCTTACAAGAATTGGTTTGACTGGTTCCTTGCGACTAAGAGCATCCGCTACCACATTGGCTTTACCCGGATGGTAACGAATCTCACAGTCGTAATCAGTTAGAAGCTCAACCCAACGTCGTTGTCTCATGTTGAGTTCCTTCTGATTAAGGATGTGTTGCAGGCTCTTGTGGTCTGTATAGATGACACATTTAGTGCCATTAAGGTAGTGTCTCCAAATCTTCAATGCAAAGACCACAGCCCCTAACTCAAGATCATGAGTAGTGTAATTCTTCTCGTGAACCTTGAGCTGTCTTGAAGCATATGCAATGACCTTGTCCCGTTGCATAAGTACACAACCGAGACCAAGGTTTGAAGCATCACAGTAGACAATGAAATCGTCACTGCCTTCTGGAAGACTAAGGATAGGGGAATTGCATAACTTCTGTTTAAGAAGTTGAAATGCATCTTCTTGTTTCTGTCCCCATAAAAAGGCTTGACTTTTCTGTGTCAAAGTGGTAAGTGGCAAGGCAATCTTGGAAAAATTAGAAATGAATCTTCTGTAATAGCCCGCCAGACCCAGAAATGAACGAATCTCTGTTGGGGTAGATGGGGTATTCTAGTTCTTAATCGCCTCAATCTTAGCTGGATCTACATGTATCCCATCTTTGTTTATGACATGTCCTAAGAAGTGAACCTCCTTTAACCAAAATTCACCTTTTTAGAATTTAGCATAAAGTTGTTCAGCTCTTAGTAACTCTAAGACTTTCCTCAAATGATCTTCATGTTCTTGTTCCGACTTGGAATAGATCAGTATATCATCAATAAAGACAATAACAAACTGGTCTAAGTATGGCCTGCAGACTCGATTCGTCAAGTCCATGAACACTGCAGGTGCATTGGTTAGCCCAAATGGCATAACCACAAACTCATAGTGTCCATATCGAGTCCTAAACGCAGTCTTTGGTATATCCTCATCATTTACTCGTAACTGATGATACCCGGACCGTAAGTCAATCTTAGAGAAGCAAGTTGCTCCCTGTAATTGATCAAACAGATCATCGATCCTAGGCAGAGGATATCTATTCTTGATTGTCAACTTGTTCAGCTCACGATAATCGATGCACATACGAAATGAACCGTCTTTCTTCTTGACAAAGAGAACCGGAGCTCCCCATGGAGAGAAACTCGGTCTTATGAATCCCTTGTCTAGAAGTTCTTGAAGTTGACTGGACAGTTCCTGCATCTCAGACGGTGCTAATCGATACGGTGACTTCGCCACTGGGTTTGCTCCAAGGACGAGATCGATTCTAAATTCCACTTGCCGGACTGGTGGTAGTCCAGGCAAGTCTTCTGGAAATACATCCGGATAATCTCTGATGACTGGAACGTCTCCAACTGCTTTCTTATCAGGTTTCTTTTCTAACACGTGAGCTAGGAATGCAAAGTATTTCTTTCTCAAGTACTTCCTAGCCTTGATGCAGGATACAATCTTCAATTCGCAGCAGGGTTTCTCGCCATAGATTCTCATCGTTTCGCCGGACAGTAGAGGAATTCTAATAAGTTTCTCCGAGCATACAATATCGGCATTGTTTTTGGATAACCAATCCATTCCTATCACAACTTCGAAGCTTCCGAGTGTCATAGGAATAAGATCGATGAGAAAAGAATGGTCGTTTAATCTTAATTCACACCCATGTATTATAGAATCTACGTGTATGGTATTACCATCAGCTACTTCTACGGTATAGGGGGCAGTAAGTATCGATGGTTGTATGTTAAGTAAAGAAGCAGTATGAGCAGAGGTAAAACTTTTATCAGCACCAGTATCAAATATGATAGAAACGTAATGACAATTAAGGAGAAATGTACCCGTGACAACTGCTGGCTCCTCACGTGCTTCGACAGCTCCGATAACAAAGGCACGAGCAGTAGCAGTAGTGTTGTTGAGTTTTGGACACTGGTTTCTGAAGTGTCCTTCTGCTCCACAATTATAACAGGCCCTTCCACCTGTAGCAGTAGTAGTGGTAGCAGTTGTAGCAGCAGCAAGATGAGCAGATCGGCATGTAACTGCCAAGTGTCCCATCCGCCCACACTTGAGACACTTTTTGCATGGAGTATTGGGTAGGTGATGGTATTGGCATTTGGTGCACAGTGGGTACGTGCCAGTATAAAGTTTTCTGGCATTAGTAGGTTATGGCATAGCAGTAATAGGTGTGGCATGAGTAGGTGCAGCTGTAGTTAGTGCTGCAAAGTTCTTGATTGTCTTTTGCTTCTTGTTTTTGTGATGGTGCTGTTCAGGCTTCTTGCCTTCATCAATCTGTGCTCTCTTGAATCCCTTTCGGGTGAGCACTCCAGACTTAACATACTCCTCAGTAAGTGTGGCACCAAGCTGAATTGCTGCCTCCAGAGTAGTGGGGTTGTTCCCCATAACAGTTCCCCTAACAACTAGAGGTAAGCCTTCAATGTATTTCTCTATCCTGCGGGATAGAGGAGTAACTAAGTGTGGCACCAAAATGCACAACTCATGGAAACGAGTTGTATACTTGGCGTTTTCACCACTGTCTTGCACCAGATTCCACATCTCCACCTCCAGTTTCTTCAGCTCGTGTCGTGGACAAAACTTTTCCACAAGCAGATTCTAGAAACCATCCCACGGTAAGGCTAATGCGACTTCGCGTCCTCTGGTGTTCTTCTCAGAATTCCACCAGGTGAGTGCGCCTTTGTGAAAAGCGCTTTAGGCCATCTTGACCTTTAGATTTTCAGGACATCCAGTGAAATCGAGAATATCTTCAATGCTTTCCAGCCATTGTAGTAGACCGGTAGCTCCTTCAGTACCAGAGTACTTGGGAGGCTTAGCATCGTTGAACTGCTTGAAAGTGAAATTAGCAGATCCTGAGTTGTTGGTGTTTGAGTTGTTTGCTGAGTCACTGGTACTCCCCTGAAGATTTTGAGTGATATCAGTGACCATGCCCGGAATGACATCTCTCATATGTAAAGCGATGGCTCGGGCAATCTTGTTGATCTCATCATCGTTGCCACTTGTTGAACCCCCTCCGTTAGGATCACGTCGGGGAGGCATTCTTCGAATAGAAGCCACAAGCGGGTCAGTAACGAGAAAGGATACAATTGAATTCGCATGATAAAATTTAGTAATATATCCATACTACTAGTATTATCATTCAATTGTAATATGAGTATGTACACGTATAAGCAATCAGCTCATTAGCATACTTCTCATGTGAATGTGTATAACGTTCCATGATCTCACTCCACCAAACCTACACACTGACACTTTCCCGATATACCGAAGATAGCTTATATATAGGGCATACGAAAGGGTCAAGCAAACTGCCAGCCCAGACGCCATCCCACCACCGCTTCGATATACCACGATCATGTCCTTGCTAGCATTTGGCAACATGTTTGTACTGATTTCCAAGTGTGTTCCATTGATTAAGAATCCCATGATCTTTGATCAACTTGAACTATGATTGAATCCATGATTGAATTATGATTGTGTTATGTGTGCACCTAGTAACCGTTGTTAACATGTAGAACAAAGTCATATGTGTGCTCTACAATTTTTCTTGTTAAACTATGTTAGTAAGTACTAATGATGTAATCACTTAAGAGTTTCACTTAAGGTTTACATTGAAAGAATGTTCACAACTTGATTGATTTACCAATGATTGTATCTCGTGTGCTTGACTAATGTTCAATGATTCCAGTTGCTCCCGAATCTTCACTTCAAATACGAAAGCCGGATTCCCCCTGACATACCGAAATAAGCTTATATATAGGGTAAGCTCTCACCGACCCACCACTTACCTCGGCACGTCAGCGTTAATCCGCCGTTTGTACTCGGAGCTAAGATTCCAACTCTTGATTGATTATGATTGTTTCATGATTGCCTCTTGTACTTTGGATATGATTATGACTGTGTAAACCACGGTTCTTAATTTACTTGAAATTAAAACCTTAGGTTTCTGTATATGTGTCCTAGGTTGATTTAACCTAGGTTCCCAATACTTACAGTATTGAGTAATATGATTTCCTGTGAGAACTTCAACTAAAGAATACTGTTACACAGATTCTAAGTTATAAAGTTTCTATGATAATGAACACCTGATAATGATAACATGACAAGGATTTCAAATCAAGATTCTAAATTAATAGATCTTGACCTCTGAATTCCTATGATAAACATGACAAGGATTTCAAATCAAGATTCTAAATTAATAGATCTTTACCTCTGAATTCCTATGATAAACGTGACAAGGATTTCAGATCAAAGATACTAAGAATACAGATCTTTACCTCTAAATTCCTATAATGAACTCTGATGGGGAATTCCAGATCATGGATACTAAGAATACAGATCCTTGCCTCTGGAATCCTATCATGAACTCTGTGTGAGAATTTCAGATCAAGGATACTAAGAATACAGATCCTTGCCTCTGAAATCCTTAAATGAATACGTGTGAGAAATTTAATTCGGTTTCTAAAATTATAGAATTATGATTCAAATTCCTTGACTCAATGCCTAATCTTAGAAAAATATCCCTAAGATCTTTCAAGCTTAATGTAGACTTACTGCTCACTTAAGTTACTTAGATCCTAAGTATCCTCAAGTCTATAGCACTTAGTCCTATTGGGTAGCTTAGGTTATAGTCTAGGTCATTAAACATTGGGTTTTTCCTAGTTCTCTACAACCTTGGCTCTGATACCAACCTGTCACACCCCTGCGACGCGTGCGGAATCCACGGCGCGGTGACGTATGAACAGTTGAATCATGCACAAGTATTGATTAAGAACAACCACAATAGATTACTATGTTTCATAATGTTTAGACAGTTGTTTAGTTACATACAAACTATCTACCAAAATAATGACAACTACAGACCCAAAATATAGTTACAAAATAAGACTTCAAACAAGACAATTAAACAATTAGGATTTTGTGTGTTTCTAATCCATCCTAGCATGTTTCTTCATCTTGTTCTATCTTAGAATGGTCTCCTTAGTTGTCCCTGAGAAAGTCTTAAACCTGATTACCTGAAACACGTGAAAAGTAACTGTCAACTACAGATGTAGTTGGTGAGAACCATAGGTTTAACATATGAAATCATGAATTTGTAATATAAGGCATAGGTATATTAAAACAATAATGGAATTACATGGATGTGTTGCAACCCAAACTAACATCAGGTATGTCAAACGAGTGTAAACAGTCCACAGACTGTTTGCACAAAAACCAACATATAATCAAGTCCCAAACTACGTTTGGAGTCAGAAAATTTTTCAGCAACAATGATAACCATACGTAACCGAAATCTGCAGTTAGTTTATAAAACAAATTTAAAATCTAACTGCAGCAATCGGTCTGCCCAAATGTGTCCGCTTTCCCTTGTTGTGATCACCTAGTACTAACGCTAATGAATATGAAACCTGATGTGTTTATAAGTTTGTTCACAACGATGGACACCATGCTTTTGAACATTGCTTTAAACTAGCGTGTTAATGCCTTATCTGATAACATGATTGAAAACCTTGTTTGAGTACCATGAAATGAATCCTCTGTTTGAATACCATGAAATGAATCCTTGTTTGAACACCATGAAAACCATTGTTTGAATACCATGTTGTGAATCCTTTGATTTAGTACGTAAGATAACATCCTTGTAGAACAACAAGGTTTATAAAAGATTAATTTCAAAAACACGAGTTTAGAGTAAAAGAGTTTATAAATTCCTTTAAAAACAATTGAGAAATCACTTGGATTTCTAAAGTAAACCTGTATTGTTTGCCAAGTAACAGTAATATGTATCATGAAATATGATTGAAGTAAGAGCATTTGATCACGTGTTCCACCCCAAAACAGTTGTAAAAACAGTAAAAAGAGGGGCTAATGTTCTCACCTGTCTGCAGTAGACTCTGAACTACAACAAATAGCAAGTAGCAAACATGACTTCTAACTAGTTCCTATATCATTGTAATCATACATAAGATATAAGATTTATAGTTGTATAGACTTTGATTCATTGGGTGACTTGTGTTATCATGATTTGAATTTGATTAACTCTTGAATAATCATTCTCATGATTGAAAGGGTTGTGTTAACTTGAAAGTCATGATTGTGCTACTTGATCGAGAGTTGTTTCATGTAAAGAAGTGTCATGATCCTTTATGTACAAACTTGTCATGCAAAAAAGTGACATGTATTTATGAATGTGATAACCCTTGTTCAACATGTATTTTGAAAAGATGTTTCAATTGTTTTAAGACTTTGTGATTGTGATTTGGTCTCATAATTAGGTTAAGTTATAAACTTAACTCAATTAAGATAAATGCAAAATTTCCTTTGAGTTGTGGGCCACACTATGGGCCTTAAGCCCATGAAACCATGGTGGACTTATCAATCCCCATGGGCCTCTTGGCCTAGATCTAAACCCATTCAAGTATGATATTTAACCAACTTATGGGTCTTAGCCAACTGAGTCGAATATGAAAACCGTTTCAAGGGTGCCATTGAGTCAAGACAATTGTTATTGGGCCAAGGGTACTATTGAACTTGATAAAATGTGAGCCGGATGCTACTACGTGGGTCAAATGAAATAACATGGGTCGAATGGAATCAAATTGGGCCAAGTATGGAGACTAGACGTTGGTTCCTTATTGGGCCGAATATCCTATTGGGCTTAATCTAATGTGGGCCTAAGTTAATTAATCACTTGGCCCAAGTAAGATCATAATGGGCCGACTAGGATGAAACTGGGCCGAGAGATGGGTTAACTCAAAACATATGATCCAAGGATATGATTGGGCTAAGTACTACGGCCAAAGGAATGGGATTTGACCGAAATGACCAAGATTTTCTCACCATGGCAGTGAACCTATGGCTGCCACCGTTAAAGGTTCGGTTCTTTTATGGTTCGGCTGGTCCAATTGAGTGGTCGAGGGTTCGGTGAAGGCTCGTGGGAACCCCTAGGGTTCGGCTGGTACTACAACGAACCATGCAGGGTTCGTGGGGCTCCATAGGGTTCGCTCCTGCAACTAGGTTAGTTCCAGATGATCTTGAAGGTTCGGACATGGTGATGGTTCGTTTCCTGCAACAAATGGTTCGCAATGGTTCGTGACTGATCCATGAGATTCGTGGCATCAAAAGGTTCGTTGGATGCATAATGGCTTGGTACAGGCTCGTGAGGTCCCCAAAGGGTACCGCTGATGGGCTACGAACCATTAGGGTTCGTGGAGCCTCCTTAAGGTTCGCCAACTGAGGATGAAGGTTCGGCCATCGAACCTGTTACCAGCACCGCTCATCCAACTTGTTTCCTTCGATCCAAATCACTTCTATGCTCTGTCTACTTGCAGAACCCATCCTCGAAATGTTTTAGGTCCACTCGATTAGGCTTAGATCCGGCTAGGGTTTAGGTTTTAACACACACAATCAAAAACCCTATTTTCCCGAAACTTCCTTGGTTCGTACCTCGTTTTTGGCCGGTGAAAACCTCCGAACCATTGTACTTTCTTGTAGTACTCGTTGAGAGCTTCGCGTGGACACCAAGAACACCAAAATCCGTTAAGAAACGAAGGAGTTATACGCGTTTGAAGATCGGTTTTCTAGAGAGAGAGGGGTTGGACGAAAATTCTAGAGAGAGAGTGGGTTGTTGGTGGATTTAATGAGAAAATGACCATCTTTAGGGCTTTTATAGCCCGTGTGGTATTCGGGTTCGTTTCTGTCGCTCGGTTCGCGTTTTAGTCGCGTAACGCGTATTTTACGCGGTTTTAAGTAAAAGAGTTGTTAAACTCAATAAAATGATGAGTTTCAAAATTGTAAAAATATAAAATAATGATTTTAACCATTTTTACTCTTCGTGCGTTGTCAGATCGTTAAACACATACAATTACGTGTATACCCGCAATCGCGTACGTTTTTCGATCGTATTAATTATTTAAAGTCGTTTAATCATAATTATAAGTTCAACATTCGTATCATTATGGATCGTCACCCATAACTATACTCAGTCTCGCTTACGTATTACGATTCTTGTTGAATTAATTGTCATAATATTCGTCTTAACACTACGCACTAACACTATCCTGTTACACCGAATGCAGTATATATATAGGGCTCACTCTCGCTGCCCACCACTGTTTCGATATAACACGATACTGTTCTTGCCTAGTGTAATTGACTGTAAATAATAATACATACTTGTTCTCAAATAATAAAGATTCTAACACACAAGCACATAATGAACATATGAATCACATTGATTAACTGATATGAAAACACATTTGCTCTAACACTGTTTACAACTACCATGACTAAATGTACTGATGTTACAAGTGGTCACTGCTTTCACATGAGTGTTCAGATTAGGCTGTGTGCTGCCCGAAATTGGCCCTGGGCCCTCTCATCCAAACGCTTGGCAATGTCCCTAACTGATCTTTGAAGATCAAGGAAAGCAGGTTGTTGGTTTTTCAGAAGAATGTCATGCTTCGCCAGGGTTTTCTGAGTATTGGCATCCTGAGCAACCAACTGGGTCGGTAACTCCTCTATCTTACTCATGCTACCCCCACCACCACCACTGCTACTACTACTACCCGCCCCCGGAGTATGACTCAGATGACTAACCGAAGAATGACCCTGCCCCTGGTTATGAGATAACCTAGATTGGAAACCAGGGGGATGACCGGAAGAGCGCCAATTAAAATTCGGGTGGTTTCTCCAATTTTGATTATAGGAGTTATTGAAAGGGTTTGTGCTTCCCCTACCTTGACCCCCCAAATAGTCAACCTACTCCTGGTTGACCACCAAACACTCAGATGTGGCATGGCCACCCCTACAGATCTCACACCTGTCTACCTTCATCTTCAACTCCTTCACATCCCTCGACAAGGCCTCGAGAGCAGCTGCAACACTAGTATCCACGTTAACGTGGTGAACTGCTCTCGTGGAAGAGGAGGAACTAGAAATAGGATTGGAATTGCTATTAGCTGATCTCTGCTCATATTCAGCCTGAGCAAAACTCTCAAACATACCGTTGCACTCAGCAACATCCCTTTTACCCATAAGATGACCACCCGCAGAAGTGTCGAAACGAGCCCGAGTCTCATAAGTGAGACCATGCTGGGAGCATCTGCTAAGCAAATTCTGGAATCTCTCCCAAGGAAGGTAGTATGGCTCATCGGGTGCCATACGAAAAGAGTGGATCTCATCACGAAGGCGAGCTGCCTTGGCAGGTGGAAAGTACTTCTTAAGGAAAGTATCCCTAAGACTGCCCCATGTAGTGAAAGATCCGGGTGCATGCGAGTCGAGCCAAGTGGCTGCTCTCCCCGTAAGTGAAAAGGGAAATTGCTGCAGAAAAATAGCATCTTCAGTGGCACCTTGAAGATTAAAGGTACCACAGATGCGAGTGAGGCGAGCTATGTGTGCTGGAGCATCCTCATCATCCCGGCCATTAAACTAAGAGGGAATATGCCACGAATTTTCATTCGTAATGTTTGGCACAGTGATGGGATTATTAAGTCCCGTGAAACCCTCAGTGGATTGCTGGTGAACAGTGCGACGGTTTGCCATTTGTGGAACAACGTGCAAACGAGGACTAGAATGAGTAGAAGAATCAGAAGAGGACGGTGGTGTGTGCTCAGAAAAGTCAGCAGAAATTGGAGTGGAAGCACTTACCTCACTCGTAGGCCCTTCAGAAAAGTCTCGCGAATCGCTCCTTGAAGGCAATGAAAGCTCTTGTGGCGGTCCGTGTGAACATAGGTGTGGCATACACTACCAACCTACAAACAAATAAATGTAAATCAAAAAGAAATAAAACAAAACAAAATAAAACTAAAACTAGAAGCAAATATGCACAGCTAAGACGCAAGAACTAAACTGCACAATCGACTAAGAAGTCCCCGGCAACGGCGCCAAAAACTTGATGTGTGCAAAGTAGTTTAATTAAAACTAATAAAAATCAAAACTAACCTAGACACTAAGTAATACTCTAGACTCTCTGAACTAAACTACTAACAGGCAAGTGAACCTATCAAAAGTACAACAGAAAATTAAGTCCGGATATCGAACCTACAGACTTCTATAGAAAATGCAATACAGACTCAAGGCTTATCTATACAAATTTACTTGATTTAAAAATGATTTTTTGAAGGGGGTTTTTTTTTTACTAATTAATTAAACTAAATTGTTAACCTACATAAACCAGATTACGACTTAATAAAGAAAATTCAACAAAAAGTCACGAATGATGAAACGACTACCTAGGGTTTACTTTATACATGTCTAATGTGTTATGGATTGATTAACTTATTGTGGAACCGGGATCTTTGTATTTTAACTTATTAACAAATTAGAGATTCTTTAACTTTTCTCAATGATTTCAACTAAAGTGTCTATAAGTCTTTTGAATACCGGTTTAGGTTAATTACTCTCACAAGTTAACCAACCCTTCAATGATATATCCTAAAGACTATCTACCTCACGGAAACAAAAGTCTCTAAAAACGACTCTAAAAATGCATAAAACTGTACAGAAACTAAATAAAAACAAATGGAAAAACTGATTTTGGAATCTTTGATAGTCTTTCAGCTTCCAATTTTGCATCTCTATCATCTATCTCTTTCTGCAATTTCATCAACTCAACATACAAGTAATTGACATCCTCCCATTTGCATCCAGAGTGAATTCCTAATGTATAACACATTCTTGCTATCGTCTGAAATTGTACAGCCATGTCTTTGTAGCTAACACCAATATCGTGAAATCCTTCACTTGCATATATTTCAATTTCATTGAGTAAATCAATATCTTTCTTTGAACAGTTCACCAACCAAACAGGATCCAACAATCTAGTCACCCTCCAATTCTCATTTTCTTTCAGTAGAATGACAGCTTCAGATGTTCTTTCATCATAAAATCAAAACTTGAAATAAGAATTGCAATTCTGTTCTGTCCTTCTCAATCTTGGTTCTAGGACCAATTTGGAGCTCGGAAACAATCCGATTCCAATGGATATCTACTCGATAGCCTCTGGAATAGTGCGGAATCCTATTCCAGGGTTTTCCAATCGAAACCAACAACAACCGTGGTGATCCGAAGGTGTAGGATGGACGTTTGAATGAGAATCGAACACCACGGGTTGAGAATCGAACTTGGATGTGCAATGGCCGCTCTAATCTCCTGGGGTTTTGACTCTGGGTTCTTAGGAAAGAAGGAGGGCTCGAAAAAGTCAGGTTTGAAAAGGTTTGGAATTGTATTTATAGGCTGTAATCATTCGGCCGAATGAGTGGGCGAAGCAACTCATTCGGCGAATGACTTGGCCGAATGGACAGGTCGGTCGAATGAGTCATTCGCTAGGGCGTTCATTCGGCGAATGACTTCATTAGTAGAGTCATTCGCCCGAATGGGTCTGTAACCATACCTAAACATTGATAATCCTAATCAAACACACATATACTTAATAATAAACATTAAGAATCAACATAGAAAGACAACTTCTATTAATATCATAAACTTTGTACATAATGGATAGTACAAAATCAAACTAGGGACATTTAATGCATATACAAACTCCCCCTTGGACCTAGTTCAATCCTTGAAAGTGTCTTTCTTGAAGTGCTTGTCAGAGATAGCTTTCCAATAAGCTCCAGCTCGTATTCTAAACACCATACAGATACGAATGACTGTCACGAACTGCATGGCTTGCTCTATATCAGCAACATCGAAAAACATCTGATGAAAGTACAAAGTCTTGACATCGTTGCGAGACAGATTGGTCAACCGCATTGGATCAAAAATACGTTCGGTCTCCCACTTCTTATCTTTGCACAACACTATCACAGCTTCTTCTTCTTCTTCTTCTTCTTCTTCTTCTTTCTCTGCATCTGAATCATCGGAATTGGTTGTGGTGCCTTCGATCCTTGGAGTACCCTCTTTGAGACTTTCAAGCTATTCAGAAAGTCAGGTGTTCTCCTTTTCCAAAGACAGGATCTTGTTACTGAAATCAGTGGCAGTCAAAGCCAACTGATTATGCTCATCAATGTATTTCAGCAGCTGTTCCTCTTGTTGAGCAGAGCGGGCTCTCAAATCAGCTTGTTGATCAGCAGCCTGGAGCAATAAGGCATCCTGAACATTTACCCGCTGTGTGAGCTGGGCTATCACAAGTTCTTGCTCCCTGCTCTTTTGCACTTGCTCCAGATTCCTTTCCATCAATCTAAGAACCATACTGTACAGTGTACTCAGCTGCTCGACAACTGAAACAGTAGGTATAATAAGGTCAGATCGTGTGGTGGAAGGACCAGTAGATGCAGCAGTGTATATGGGATCCTGAACAACAGCGGTGGTCAGAGGGGCGATAGTAGTACGTGTCGGAACTGCCCTTGACCTGGCCAGTGAAGAAACTGCGACTGCTGCCACTGATGTAACAGTCTTTGTAGTAGAAGTCAACAGTTCTGACCTCCTCTGAAAGAGAAACTTAGCTCTTTTCCTCCGGCCTATTGGAGATGATGTAGCCTGAGTAGCAGCAACAGTAACAGCTGCAGTGGCTGTAACAGAAGAAGTGCGTGGAGGAGGAGGGATGTCAAACTCTGGAACAAAGGAAGGATCAGTAATCTCATCAAGCTCGGCTTCACTCCGCTTTCTCTTTCTCTTCACCAATCTCCCTCCTACCCATACACTCTCAAACTCAACATCAGGAGTATCTTCTGAGTCTGAACTCTCAGCACCCTCATCACCAGCCTCACCACCTTCATCCTCTGAGTCATCTGACCCATCCTTGTCTTCAGCAGATGTGGTACCGGTCATATCAAGTAGAGTAGTAACTATGGATGTAGTAGTAGCCATAAAATGCAACTCCAACAGTGAGTCAATATCGACATCCTCTTCATCTGCAGCAGACAAAGCAACTCCATCACCAACACTCACACCAACTCCACCAACATCCATCACACTGGCCTCAATCATACTAACATCAGCAGTAGTAATGATGTCATCAGCAGAAGCGCTTACACTAACAACACTCACAGCTACAGTGCTCATAGCAACAGAGCTTACACCAACACTAGCACCAGCACCACTACCACCTGCACCACCAGCATCACTAACACCTGCACCAGCATCATCATCACCACCATCATCAGGAACAATAATATCCTCCACCTCAGAGTCCGAGTCATCGTACGTCCATCTCCTACCCACTGAAGGTATGTAATCAGGCCTCAGAAGATGCCCAAACAAAGAACGTACTGTAGGCTTCCTATCCTTTCCTCTGTATGACATCACTCTGTTAAGAGTCATGTCATTCATATGTTCCAAGCGAATAATGTCAGTAGTGACTTTCGGAAAATCTGGTAGCTGAGCATCAATCATCTGCTGGAGGAAACGAGGATACATGAGAAATTTCTTGTCTCCTTTGAGCATCACATTTTCCTTCATGTGCGTAAAGATCATCTCTGAGAAATTGAAGGGTCTGTTCAGCACCAAGGCAACGAATGCACACTGTATCGTTTCCCTCATATCATCAAATCCGCCTCTCCTAGATCCCAGGCAGTGAATGAGTAAGTGTGCCAAATACTTGAACTTAGGAGACATGTATGCCTTGTTGAGAATCCCTGCTCCTAAATCACCTTCGTACTTGCACCGCATGAAACATCCACGAACTAAGTAGCGGTCAAGCAGATATGGCTGATCTAGTGTATCCTGGAATCCATAGACTCTCCTGATGTGCGTAGCAGATATAATCACATCATGTCCAAGCACCTTCCCTCGAATCACATGAGGCTCAACCTCACAGTCAATATCAGCAGACGCCCAGAAGTCCTTCTGATGAGACTGATAGGGCACATGCATAGTAGAAATGGCAGCAAAAATCCTGGAACGCCTCAAAAATGTAATAATCTCTGTTAAATGTCGAGCATTCGGCGTAGTAAGATCCAGGTGAGCACAAATGTTGTTCTTTGTCACTGATTTGTATCCAGCCATACTGAAAAACAGAGAAATACACAAGTCAGTATCAATTCAGTTGAACAATAGATTTAAATCAGAACAAATAACATTTAGAAACTTTTGGCCGAATGTACATGATTTGGCCGAATGAGCACATTGGTCGAATGAGTCATTCGCCGATTGATTCAGTCGCCGAATGAGTCACTCGCCGAATGAGTCACTCGCCGAATGAGCCATTGGACTTCTTCGATGGATTGAACAGTTAGAATCGGTGTTTGAGAGGTGCAATTGTCCGGAAGAAAACAAGGTCAGATACGCTATTGGTACTTTGGAGGGTTCAGCCTTGACATGGTGGAACTCTATCGTACAGACACTCGGGTTGAATACAGCCAATGCACTTACTTGGAACGGATTCAAAATCCTGTTGCAGGAGGAGTATTGTTCCCGTAATGAAACGCAAAAACTTGAGGATGAATACGGACAACTCAAGATGAAAGGTTCTAATATTGAGAAATACACTACTCGATTTCAGCAATTAGCAAGACTCTTACCGCACAGGGCAACCCCATCTAGCAAGTGGATCAAGAGATACATTGGAGGGCTGGTATCTCAGGTCCGAAAATTGATCATATCTGCAAATCCTACTACCATACAACAAGCTATTCGACTGGCACACCAACTGACTGATCAAACGATGCAACGGGGAACATTACCCAAACGGACAGTAGCAGCTAAGGTGGGAGACCACAAAAGAAAATGGAATAGCATTGATTCCAAGAATTTCATTCAGCAGTCATTTCAACAGAACCGCAAACTAGAATCAAACAAAACCCATCACAATCCAAACAATAACCAACAGTCATCGGGAGGGTATAATGGTAAATACCCAAAGTGCAACAAATGTGGATTCCATCACTTTGGAAATCAATGTGACAAATACCGATGTCAACGATGCAGAAAGATAGGTCACGTAGCAAAAGACTGTCGAGGGGAACTGCAGGCAAGCTCACTCAACCGGAGCAACACACAGAAAGGATGTTTTGAGTGTGGCATACATGGACATTTCAAGAAGAAGTGCCCACAACTCGAGAAAAGAAGGGCTAATGACATAACTACAAAAGGAAACAACAACAACAACACAAATGTTGCTAGAACAGAGATTTTGTGATTGGAGGATGTCAGGAACGTGAAGATCCCAACGTCGTTACAAGCACGTTTCTCTTGAATTATCACTCTGCCTCTATGCTATTTGACACCGGTGCAGATCGGGGTTTTGTATCTAACAAACCTTGTGAATTGCTAAGTATTAGTTCTACTGTTTTAGAAAACCCATACACTATAGAACTAGCTGATGATATGTTAATTGTTGTAAACCATATTCTTAAAGAATGTGTTCTTGACTTGATGGGTCAAACACATGACATTGATCTTATGCCTATCACTCTAGGCAGTTTTGATGTAGTCATTGGCATGGACTGTTTGTCCAAACACCAGGCTGAAATAGTATGCCATGAAAAGATTGTTCGTATACCTTTTTCGCATGGAGAGACACTGTATGTACAAGGTGAGAAGGGCAGTACGTCACTGCGTCTCATATCTTGTACGAAAGCACACAAATTTCTGCGTAAAGGTCATACAACATTTATAGCACTTATAACTGAGAAGCCGGTAGCTGAGAAGAAGGTTGAAAATATTCCAGTAGTTTGTGAATTTCCGGAGGTATTTCCAGAAGACTTGCCGGGATTAACGTCTATAAGACAGGTGAAATATCGAATCGACCTTACACCAGACGCAGCACCGATAGCTAGGGCGCCTTATCGACTCGCACCGTCTGAGATGCAAGAATTATCTACACAACTGCAAGAGTTGTTGGATAAGGACATTATACGACCTAGTTTTTCACCGTGGGGAGCTCCAGTTTTGTTTGTTAAGAAGAAGGACGGGATTTTCTGTATGTGTATCGATTACCGGGAACTTAACAAGGTTACTATCAAAAACCGGTATCCGTTACCCAGAATTGACGATCTGTTCGATCAGTTGCAAGGTTCGAGTTATTACTCGAAGATTGATCTCAGATCGGGTTATCATCAACTAAGAGTTCAGGAGGAGGATATTCCGAAGACAGCATTCAAGACGCGCTATGGCCATTATGAGTTCTTGGTCATGCCATTTGGGTTGACAAACGCTCCAGCTGTATTCATGGATCTCATGAATCGTGTTTGTAAACCTTACCTTGATAAGTTGTCATTGTTTTCATCGATGATATCCTCATCTATTCACAATCTGAGGAGGAACATGCTGAACATCTCCGATTGCTACTAGAATTACTGAAACAAGAACAATTATACACTAAGTTCTCGAAATGTGATTTCTGGATGCGAGAAGTACAATTCTTGGGTCATATAATTAATGAAAAGGTATACATGTTGATCCAGCAAAGATTGAAGCGATTAAGAATTGGGAAGCGCCAAAGACCCCTACCGAGGTACGACAATTCCTTGGTTTGGCGGGTTACTACCGACGATTCATTAAGGGATTCTCAAGGATGGCTCAACCACTTACAGTTCTTACGCACAAAGGAACGAAGTATAACTGGACGGATAAACAGGAAGCTGTATTCCAGTTATTGAAACAGAAATTCTGCAGTGCACCGATTCTGTCCTTACCGGAAGGGACGGAAGACTGTGTGGTGTATTGTGATGTATCTGCCCAGGGTTTGGGATGTGTGTTGATGCAACGTGATAAAGTGATTGCTTACGATTCACGAAAACTACGACCACACGAAAAGAATTACACTACTCATGATTTGGAGTTAGGAGCAGTGGTATTTGCTTTGAAAAATCTGGAGACACTATTTATATGGAACCAAGTGTGTCATTTACACTGATCATAAGAGTTGCAACATATCTTTGATCAGAAGGAGCTTAACATGAGACAGCGACGGTGGGTCGAGTTGTTGAACGACTACGAATGAGAAATCAAGTATCATCCGGGAAAAACTAATGTGGTAGCTGGTGCTTTAAGAAGAAAAGACACATCAACAAGACGGGTTCGTGCACTTATGATGACGATACATACATATTTGCTTGACAAAGTACGCAGTGCTCAGCTCGAATGTAACATTTGTGCATATAGTCATGTAGTTGTAAACAGTGTTAGAACAGTGTCCATTCATGGTTCAGTTCATCAATGTGATTCGTATGTTCAAAATGTGTGCTTGTGTGTTACAGGATCTTTGTAATCAGAAAACAAGTATGTATTATTTAATTACAGTCGATTTCACTAGGCAAGAACAGTAACTTGTTATATCGAAACAGTGGTGGGCAGCGAGAGTGAGCCCTATACATATACTGCGTTCGGTGTAACAGGTTAGTGTTAGTGCGTAGTGTCGAGACGAATATTATGACATTTAATTAATTCAACAAAAATCGTAATCTGTAAGCGAGACTGAGTATAGTTATGGGTGACGATCCATAATGATACGAATGTTGAACTTATAATTATGATTAAACGACTTTAAATATTTTTTAATACGATCGGAAAACGTACGCGATTGCGGGTATACACGTAATTGTGAATGTTTAACGATCCGACAACACACGAAGAGTAAAAATAATTAAATTAATTATTTTATATTTTTACAATTTTGAAACTCATCATTTTAATGAGTTTGATAACTCTTTTTATTTAAAACCGCGTAAAATACGCGTTACGTTCCGGAAACGCGAACCGAGCGACCGAAACGAACCCGAACACCACCCGGACTATAAAAGCCTTGAGCAAGGCTTAAATGTTCATTTATTACCTCACCAACACTTTCTCTCACTACAAATTCGTTTACCCTCTCTCTCTCTAAGAAAACTCAACTTTAAACGCGCGTAACTCGCTTATTTCTCGACGAAATTCGTCATTCTTGGTGTCCACGCGAAGCTCTCGACGAGTGCTACAAGAAAGTACAGCTGATCCGTGGAATTATCCGGCCAAATCAGAGGTATGAGCCTTACAAGTTTCGGGAAAATAGGGTTTTCATGGGTGTGTTGTTGAAACTTGACTCAAAGCCGGTCCTAGCCTTTTCTTTCGGTTTTCGCAGCCATAACAACCTTTCTAGATGTTAGATCAGCTTAGCTAAGGGCCTGGAATCGACTGAACAGGATGATGATGATGGAGTTTTTACAGGTTCGTCGAAGGTTCGAGGGTCGAACCCCAAACAGCACAGGGCCGAACCCTAATGCAGATCCACGAACTTACAGGGTTCGTTAGTCGAACCTTTAGAGGATCTCACGAACCCTACTTGGCAACGAACCTTCTTCGACATCATCCCAGGCGAACCATGCTCGATCCAGCGAACCCTCCTACTGCTACGAACCCTTGCAGACCTCACGAGCCCTTTTGCCGAACCAGCTATCTCACGAACCATCATGCATGAACGAACCATTCTTTACGACGAACCCTAGTCAGCATCACGAGCCTTCTAGGGTCATGGCGAACCATTGGGGACAGCCGAACCCTGCATGGTTCGGGAATCTAACAGCCGAACCCTAGAGGTTCCCATAAGCCATCACGAACCTTAGTCGAAGTAATTCATGCAGCAAACCTATGCAGATCTTCTCACGAACCCTAGACAGTTGAAACTTGCTAGGACCGTAGGCTTCACGAACCTTGCATGCAAACCATCTAGGAACCCCGAACCTGCATGACATGATCTTAGCCGAACCATGATGGACTCAATTCAGCCGAACCCTTTAGAAAAAGGAACAAGGTTCGTTGCCCAAATGGCAGCCCACCTTCCTTTCGGCCCAACCCAAAGCATACTCGGCCCAATTGCAATGGTATTCAATCTCATAAGTTAAATCAAGCTCAAGGGAGTTAGAGTTGGCCCAACATGATCTTTAATTGGCCCAAATCCATAAACCCATTCGGCCCAATTCCATTAGCAATTTGGCCCATGAACTTAATTCAAACACAATTGAGATGGTTTGGCCCATTAAGATCTTTAATTGGCCCAATGTCACTTTGGAAATCTTAATGGTCTACTTAAGCATTTCTTAGCCCAACTCAAATCCTTTAGGCCCAATCCAAGCCATACGACTCATTATGATATCAATTAGCTCGATATTAACGTGAGCGCGTTACGAGGCCTATATACAAGTTGTTGGGCCAACGTCACATGCAATAGGCCCAACATCACTTTCAGTTGGATCATTATCATTTTAAATGGCCATGGTCTTTGTCTAAGTCCATGATGACTTTCATGGACGTAGGACCTTTTTGTTGGTCATAATGCAAAGTAATTGTAATTTGATCTTAGTTGGTTTAAGTACAACTTAAACTAATCATAGCATCAAATCACAATCTCAAGACTTAAAACAATTGGAACACTTTTTCATAAGTCATGATTAATCAATGGTTATCAAATTATCAAACAAATATCATTTATGCATAAGAATTATGCATCAAAGAGCATTTCATAAGTTTCTTGGACCCATGATCAATCAAATGACTCAAAGCATAACATTCAAGTTTTCACAAGTCAATCAATGAATCAAAGTTATACAATTATAAATCCTATATCTTATGTATGATTACAATGTTATAGGAAACAATTAGAAGTCTTGTTTGCTACTTGCTAACTGTTTAGTTCAGAGTCTACTGCAGACAGGTGAGAACTTTAGCCCCTCTTTTACTGTTTTATAACTGTTTTGGGGTGGAACACGTGATCAAAAACCGCTATTTCAATCTTGTTTCATTGCACAGTATATGTGTATTCATAAACATTACAGGTTTATCTTATGAATCCAAGTGATTCTTCAACTGTTTAAGGAAATTGTCAACTGTTTTAAAGGAATTATTCACTATTAAACCCTTATTACTAAAAAGGATTTTATAATGTTTTCTTGAAATGTTTTATAACAGTTTTACTCAAATGTTCTTTTAAAGGATAAACATTTTTAAATAAATGATTTCATAAACTATTTCTTTTGTTAAAAACCTTGTTGTTACACAAGGTCACTATATCATGGTATTCAAAGCAAGTGGTTCATTTTGTGGTATTCAAATCAAGTGGTTCGTTTTGTGGTATTCAAATCAAGTGGTTCATTTTGTGGTATTCAAATCAAATGGTTCATTTCATGGTATTCAAATCATATGGTTCACATCATGGTAATCAAATCAAGGGATTCATTTTCATGTTACATAAACAAAGGATTCAACTCGTGGAGTTAAATCCAGGTTTTCAATAAGACATTAACACATCCGGTTAAAGTAAGATTCATAAACATGGTGTCCATTGTTGTAAACAAACTTATAAACCCATCAAGTATCATATTCATTAGCGTTAGTACTGGGTGATCACAACAAGGGAAAGCGGACACATTGTTTCTTATCCAGGATGGAGTTAGCTTTTAAATTTGTTTTAAAAGCTAACTGCAGGTCTGGTGTCATTGTTTTCTTATCCAGGATGGAGTTGGCTTTTAAATTTGCTTTTAAAAGCCAACTGCAGGTCTGGTGTCATATGGTTATCAAAACTGCTGACGTATTATCTAACTCCAAACGTGGTTTGGGACTTGATATTATTGGCTGTCGTGCGAACAGTGATTGGACTGTTTACACTCATTTTCTTACTTGATGTTAGTTTGGGTTACAGCTCATCCGTGTGAATCTTATGATGCTTTAACTTACCTATGTCTTATATCATATAACTCATGTTTACAAATGTTTAAACCTATTGTTCTCACCAACTACGTCTGTAGTTGACAGTTACTTTTCACGTGTTTCAGGTAATCAGATTTAAGACATTCTCAGGGACAACTAAGGAGACCATTCTAAGATAGAACAAGATGAAGAAACATGCTAGGATGGAATAGAAACTCACTAAATCCTAATTGTTTGATTGTCTTGTTTGAAGTCTTCTTTTGTAAACTATATTTTGGGTCTGTAGTTGTCTTACTTTTGGTAGATAGATTGTCTGTAACTAATCAACTGTCTAAACATTATGAAATGTAGTAATCCATTGTGGTTGTTCTTATTCAATACTTGTGCATGATTCAACTGTTCATACGTCACCGCGCCGTGGATTCCGCACGCGGCGCAGGGGTGTGACAGGTTGGTATCAGAGCCAAGGTTGTAGAGAACTAGGAAAAACCCAATGTTTAATGACCTAGACTATAACCTAAGCTACCCAATAGGACTAAGTGCTATAGGCTTGAGGATACTTAGGATCTAAGTAACTTAAGTGAGCATTAAGTCTACAATAAGCTTGAAAGATCTTAGGACATTTTACTAAGATTAGATATCAAGTCAAGGAATTTGAATCGGACTTCTATAATTTTAGAAACCGAATTAAATTCTCACACATATGCATTTAAGGATTTCAGAGGCAAGGATCTGTATTCTTAGTATCCTTGATCTGAAATTCTCACACAGAGATCATTATAGAAATTCAGAGGCAAAGATCTGTATTATCAGTATCTTTGATATGAATTTCTTGTCATATTCAGTATAGGAGTTAGAGGCAAAGATTGATATCTTTGATCTAAAGTCCTTGTCATATTCATTATGGGATTTAGAGGCAAAGATCTATTAATTTAGTATCTTTGATCTAAGATCCTTGTCGTATTCATTATGGGATTTAGAGACAAAGATCTATTAATTTAGTATCTTTGATCTAAGATCCTTGTCATATTCATTATAGGATTCAAAGGTCAAGATCTATTAATTTAGAACTTGGATTTGAGATCCTTGTCATATTCATTATAGGATTCAAAGATCAAGATCTATTAACTTAGAACTTGGATTTGAGATCCTTGTCATATCACTATAGGAATTCAAAGGTTGAGGTCAATTAATTTAGAACTTAGATTTGAAATCCTTGTCATTGTTATCATTATCATGGATTCATTATCATAGGAACTTTATAACTTAGAATCTGTGTAACAGTATTCTTTAGTTGAAGTTCTCACAGGAAATCATTATGCTCAGTACTGTAAGTATTGGGAAACTAGGTTGATTAACCTAGGACACATATACATAAACCTAAGGTCTTAGTTTCTAGTAAATTAAGAACCATGGTTTACATAATCATTATCATAGTCACAGAACAAGAGAAATCATGAGACAATCATAATCAATCAACAGTTGGAATCTTAGCCCCAAATATAGACGGCGGATTAACGCTGACGTGTTGAGGTAAGTGGTGGGTCGGTGAGAGCTTACCCTATATATAAGCTTATTTCAGTATGTTAGGGGGAATCCGGCGTTTGTATTTGGAGTGAGGATTCGGGATCAACTGGACACATGGAACATTAGTCAAAACACATGGGATACAATCATTTGGGAAACAATCATTGGTGAATCAAATCATAATGAAATTCAAACTTGGATGAACCAGACATTATGGTGAATCAACCAAGTTGTGAACATATCATAAATGTAAACCTTAAGTGAAATTCTTAAGTGATTACATCATTAGTACTTACTGGCATAAGTTAACAGGAAAGTGTAGAGCACACGTATGATTTAGTTCTACATGTTAACAACTGTTAGTAGGTGCACGCATAACATAATCATAGTTCAATCATGGAATCAATCATAGTTCGAGTTGGTCAAAGATCATGGGATTCTTAATCAATGGAAAACACATGGAAATCAGTACAAACGTGTTGCCAAATGCTAGCAAGGGCATGATCGTGGTATACCGAAACGGTGGTGGGCAGCGAGAGTGAGCCCTATATATAAGCTATTTTCGGTATATCGGGAAAGTGTCAGTGTGTAGGTTTGGTGGAGAGATCATGGGACATCGTACATATTCACATGATAAGTATACAAATAAGTTGATAACTTATACGTGTACTGGATCATATTACAATTGAATGATAATACTAGTAGTATGGATATATTACTGACCTTATCATGGAAATTCAATTGTATCCATTCTCATTACTGACCCACTTGTGGCTTCTATTCGTAGAATGCCTCCTCGACGTGACCCAAATGCTGGGGGTTCGACAAGTGGTAACGATGATGAGATTAACAAGATTGCCCGAGCTATCGCGGTTCATATGCGGGAGGTGATTCCTGGCATGGTCACTGATATCACCCAGAATCTTCGGGGAAGTACCAGTGATTCCGCACACAACTCCAATGCCACTAACGCTGGAACTGCTAACTTCACCTTCAAGCAATTCAACGATGCTAAGCCTCCTAAGTACTCCGGTACTGAAGGAGCTACCGGCCTACTGCAATGGCTGGAAAGCATTGAAGACATTCTCGACTTCACTGGATGTCCTGAGAATCTGAAGGTCAAGATGGCCTCAAGCGCTTTTCACAAAGGCGCACTCACCTGGTGGAATTCTGAGAAGAACACCAGAGGACGTGAAGTCGCTCTAGCTTTACCATGGGACGGATTCAAGAACTTACTTGTGGAAAAGTTTTGTCCACGTCATGAACTGAAGAAACTGGAGGTAGAGATGTGGAATCTGGTGCAGGATAGTGGTGAAAACGCGAAGTATACAACTCGGTTCCATGAGTTGTGTATCCTCGTACCTCACTTGGTTACTCCTCTACCCCGCAGGATAGAGAAATACATTGAAGGGTTGCCCTTGGTTGTCAGAGGAACTGTCATGGGTAATAACCCTACTACTCTAGAGGCGGCAATCCAACTTGGTGCTACTCTTACTGAGGAGTATGTGAAATCTGGTGTGCTCACCCGAAAGGGATTCAAGAGAGCACAGATTGAAGAAGGCAAAAAGCCTGAACAGCACCACCACAAGAAGAAGAAACAGAAGACAATCAAGAACTTTGCAGCGTTGACTGCGGCTGCACCTACTCACGCTACTCCTCTTACTGCTATGCCACAACCTGCTAATGTCAGAAAGCCTTACACTGGCCCGCTTCCACTTTGCACCAAATGCCAGTATCATCATCTACCCAACATTCCATGCAGAAAGTGTCTCAAATGTGGGCGTATGGGACACTTGGCGGCTACATGCCGATCTACTCATCTTGCCGCTACAACAACTGCTACCACTACTGCTACAGGTGGAAGGGCCAGTTATAATTGTGGAGCAGAGGGACACTTCAGAAACCAGTGTCCAAAACTCAATAACAATACTGCTGCTGCTCGTGCTTTTGTGATTGGAACTGCGGAAGCACGTGAAGAGCCGGCAGTCATCACGGGTACATTTCTTATCAATGATCACTATGTTCCTATCATATTTGATACTGGTGCTGATAAAAGTTTTATCTCTGATCATACTGCTTCTTTGCTTAATATGCAACAATCCACACTTACTGCTCCCTATACTGTAGAAGTAGCGAATGGTAAAACCATAGTTGTAGATTCCATCATTAATGCTTGTGAGCTAAGATTAAATGACCATCTTTTCTCTATCGATCTCATTCCTATGACCCTCGGAAGTTTTGAAGTAGTAGTAGGAATGGATTGGTTATCTAAGAATAATGCTGAGATCGTATGCTCGGAAAAGCTCATTCGAATTTCCCTACCGTCCGGCGAAACGATGATAGTCTACGGTGAGAAACCCTGCCGCGGATTGAAGATTGTATCGTGCATCAAGGCGAGAAAGTACTTGAAGAAGAAGTATTATGCTTTCCTAGCTCATGTAGTGGAAAAGAAACCTGAAAAGAAAGCAGTTGGGGATGTTCCAGTTATCAAAGAATATCCAGATGTATTTCCAGAAGACTTGCCTGGACTACCACCAGTCCGACAAGTGGAATTTAGAATTGATCTCGTCCCTGGAGCAAACCCAGTGGCGAAGTCACCATATCGATTAGCACCGTCTGAGATGCAAGAACTGTCTAGTCAGCTTCAAGAACTTCTAGACAAAGGGTACATTAGACCGAGTTTCTCTCCATGGGGAGCTCCGGTTCTATTTGTCAAGAAGAAAGACGGTTCATTTCGCATGTGCATAGATTATCGTGAGCTGAACAAGTTGACAATCAAGAATAGATATCCTCTGCCCAGGATCGATGATCTGTTTGATCAATTACAGGGAGCAACTTGCTTCTCTAAGATTGACTTACGATCTGGGTATCATCAGTTAAGAGTAAATGATGAGGATATACCAAAGACGGCATTTAGGACTCGATATGGACACTATGAGTTTGTGGTTATGCCATTTGGGCTGACCAATGCACCCGCGGTGTTCATGGACTTGATGAATCGAGTCTGTAGGCCTTACTTGGATCAGTTTGTTATCGTCTTTATTGACGATATACTGATTTATTCCAAGTCAGAACGAGAACATGAGGATCATTTGAAGAAAGTCTTGGAACTACTAAGAGAGGAACAACTTTATGCTAAATTCTCAAAGTGTGAATTTTGGCTAAAGGAGGTTCACTTCTTAGGACATGTCATAAACAAAGATGGAATTCATGTAGATCCAGCCAAGATTGAGGCGATTAAGAACTGGACTACTCCATCTACTCCCACAGAGATTCGTTCATTTCTGGGTCTGGCAGGTTATTATAGGAGATTTATTGCAAATTTCTCTAAGATTGCCTTGCCACTCACTACATTGACTCAGAAAAGTCAAGCATTCATATGGGGACAGAAACAAGAAGATGCATTTCAACTTCTTAAACAGAAGTTATGCAATTCCCCTATCCTTAGTCTTCCAGAAGGCAGTGATGATTTCATTGTCTACTGTGATGCTTCAAACCTTGGTCTCGGTTGTGTACTTATGCAACGGGACAAGGTCATTGCTTATGCTTCAAGACAACTTAAGGTTCACGAAAAGAATTACACTACTCATGACCTTGAGTTAGGGGCTGTGGTCTTTGCATTGAAGATTTGGAGACACTACCTGTACGGTACTAAATGTGTCATCTATACGGATCACAAGAGCCTGCAACACATTCTCAATCAGAAAGAACTCAACATGAGACAACGACGTTGGGTTGAGCTTCTAACTGATTACGACTGCGAGATTCGTTACCATCCGGGTAAAGCCAATGTGGTGGCGGATGCTCTTAGTCGCAAGGAACCAGTCAAACCGATTCGTGTAAGAGCCATGGAGATCAACACACAGCCAAACTTGAAAGACTTGATTCGTATTGCACAACAACAAGTAGTAACAGATAATCAACTCAAGACAGACTTGGATTGTGGTATTGAGAAGAAACTAGAACCTCGAGCTGATGGGTTGTTATATCTCAACGGCCGCATTTGGATTCCAAAGTCTGAAGAATTGCGCATACTCATCTGTGATGAGGCTCATAAGTCGCGATACTCAGTTCATCCTGGAGCCGACAAGATGTATCAGGACTTGAGGACATCTTACTGGTGGCCGGGAATGAAGAAAGACATAGCACTGTACGTGGGAAAATGTCTTACTTGTTCAAAGGTCAAAGCAGAACATCAAAAGCCTTCGGGACTTCTACAGCAACCTGAAATTCCTCAATGGAAATGGGAACGAATTTCCATGGATTTCATAACGAAGTTGCCGAGAACTCCGAGAGGTTTCGATTCGATTTGGGTGATCGTTGACCGACTCACCAAATCTGCTCATTTTCTCCCAATCCGAGAGGATTACAAGATGGAGAAGTTATCCACATTGTACATCAACGAAATCATTGCACGTCATGGTACTCCAACATCAATCATATCTGATCGTGATAGTCGCTTCACTTCTCGCTTTTGGCAATCATTGCAAAAGGCTTTGGGAACGCGTGTTAATCTTAGCACGGCGTATCATCCCCAAACCGACGGCCAAAGTGAGAGGACTATCCAAACACTTGAGGACATGCTCCGTTCTTGTGTCATTGACTTCGGTGGAAGTTGGGACACTCATCTCCCACTCATTGAGTTTTCATATAACAATAGCTATCATACGAGCATTCAATGTGCACCATTCGAAGCTCTATATGGTAGAAAGTGCCGATCACCGGTCTGTTGGACCGAGATTGGTGACTCACAGGTCGTAGGACCAGAACTCATTCAGGAAACATCAGACAAGATCACAATCATTCAGTCACGGCTTAAGGCCGCACGAGATCGGCAGAAGAGTTATGCTGATCGACGTCGGAAACCGCTTGAGTTTCAAGTCGGCGACCGAGTCTTACTCAAAGTTTCTCCCTGGAAAGGCGTTGTCCGATTCGGGAAGAAAGGGAAACTTGCACCAAGGTACGTTGGACCTTTTGAGATCCTGGAACGGATTGGTCCCGTAGCCTACAAACTCAAACTTCCAGTGGAGCTAAGCAATGTTCATGATACTTTTCATGTATTTAATCTTAAGAAATGCTTGGCGGATCATGATGTTCAGATTCCACTGGAAGACATACAGATTCAGAATAACATGCAATTCATAGAACGTCCAGTTGAGATTATGGATCATGGGGTCAAGAAACTTAAACGCAGCCGTATCCCGATCGTGAAAGTGCGATGGGAGGGCAAACGCGGTGCTGAGTTCACCTGGGAACGTGAAGACCAGATGAAGCTTAAGTACCCTCATCTTTTTACAGTACCTTCGGCTAGTTAATTTCGGGACGAAATTCCCTTAACTAGGGGAGACTGTAACATTTGTGCATATAGTCATGTAGTTGTAAACAGTGTTAGAACAGTGTCCATTCATGGTTCAGTTCATCAATGTGATTCGTATGTTCAAAATGTGTGCTTGTGTGTTACAGGATCTTTGTAATCAGAAAACAAGTATGTATTATTTAATTACAGTCGATTTCACTAGGCAAGAACAGTAACTTGTTATATCGAAATAGTGGTGGGCAGCGAGAGTGAGCCCTATACATATACTGCGTTCGGTGTAACAGGTTAGTGTTAGTGCGTAGTGTCGAGACGAATATTATGACATTTAATTAATTCAACAAAAATCGTAATCTGTAAGCGAGACTGAGTATAGTTATGGGTGACGATCCATAATGATACGAATGTTGAACTTATAATTATGATTAAACGACTTTAAATATTTTTTAATACGATCGGAAAACGTACGCGATTGCGGGTATACACGTAATTGTGAATGTTTAACGATCCGACAACACACGAAGAGTAAAAATAATTAAATTAATTATTTTATATTTTTACAATTTTGAAACTCATCATTTTAATGAGTTTGATAACTCTTTTTATTTAAAACCGCGTAAAATACGCGTTACGTTCCGGAAACGCGAACCGAGCGACCGAAACGAACCCGAACACCACCCGGACTATAAAAGCCTTGAGCAAGGCTTAAATGTTCATTTATTACCTCACCAACACTTTCTCTCACTACAAATTCGTTTACCCTCTCTCTCTCTAAGAAAACTCAACTTTAAACGCGCGTAACTCGCTTATTTCTCGACGAAATTCGTCATTCTTGGTGTCCACGCGAAGCTCTCGACGAGTGCTACAAGAAAGTACAGCTGATCCGTGGAATTATCCGGCCAAATCAGAGGTATGAGCCTTACAAGTTTCGGGAAAATAGGGTTTTCATGGGTGTGTTGTTGAAACTTGACTCAAAGCCGGTCCTAGCCTTTACTTTCGGTTTTCGCAGCCATAACAACCTTTCTAGATGTTAGATCAGCTTAGCTAAGGGCCTGGAATCGACTGAACAGGATGATGATGATGGAGTTTTTACAGGTTCGTCGAAGGTTCGAGGGTCGAACCCCAAACAGCACAGGGCCGAACCCTAATGCAGATCCACGAACTTACAGGGTTCGTTAGTCGAACCTTTAGAGGATCTCACGAACCCTACTTGGCAACGAACCTTCTTCGACATCATCCCAGGCGAACCATGCTCGATCCAGCGAACCCTCCTACTGCTACGAACCCTTGCAGACCTCACGAGCCCTTTTGCCGAACCAGCTATCTCACGAACCATCATGCATGAACGAACCATTCTTTACGACGAACCCTAGTCAGCATCACGAGCCTTCTAGGGTCATGGCGAACCATTGGGGACAGCCGAACCCTGCATGGTTCGGGAATCTAACAGCCGAACCCTAGAGGTTCCCATAAGCCATCACGAACCTTAGTCGAAGTAATTCATGCAGCAAACCTATGCAGATCTTCTCACGAACCCTAGACAGTTGAAACTTGCTAGGACCGTAGGCTTCACGAACCTTGCATGCAAACCATCTAGGAACCCCGAACCTGCATGACATGATCTTAGCCGAACCATGATGGACTCAATTCAGCCGAACCCTTTAGAAAAAGGAACAAGGTTCGTTGCCCAAATGGCAGCCCACCTTCCTTTCGGCCCAACCCAAAGCATACTCGGCCCAATTGCAATGGTATTCAATCTCATAAGTTAAATCAAGCTCAAGGGAGTTAGAGTTGGCCCAACATGATCTTTAATTGGCCCAAATCCATAAACCCATTCGGCCCAATTCCATTAGCAATTTGGCCCATGAACTTAATTCAAACACAATTGAGATGGTTTGGCCCATTAAGATCTTTAATTGGCCCAATGTCACTTTGGAAATCTTAATGGTCTACTTAAGCATTTCTTAGCCCAACTCAAATCCTTTAGGCCCAATCCAAGCCATACGACTCATTATGATATCAATTAGCTCGATATTAACGTGAGCGCGTTACGAGGCCTATATACAAGTTGTTGGGCCAACGTCACATGCAATAGGCCCAACATCACTTTCAGTTGGATCATTATCATTTTAAATGGCCATGGTCTTTGTCTAAGTCCATGATGACTTTCATGGACGTAGGACCTTTTTGTTGGTCATAATGCAAAGTAATTGTAATTTGATCTTAGTTGGTTTAAGTACAACTTAAACTAATCATAGCATCAAATCACAATCTCAAGACTTAAAACAATTGGAACACTTTTTCATAAGTCATGATTAATCAATGGTTATCAAATTATCAAACAAATATCATTTATGCATAAGAATTATGCATCAAAGAGCATTTCATAAGTTTCTTGGACCCATGATCAATCAAATGACTCAAAGCATAACATTCAAGTTTTCACAAGTCAATCAATGAATCAAAGTTATACAATTATAAATCCTATATCTTATGTATGATTACAATGTTATAGGAAACAATTAGAAGTCTTGTTTGCTACTTGCTAACTGTTTAGTTCAGAGTCTACTGCAGACATGTGAGAACTTTAGCCCCTCTTTTACTGTTTTATAACTGTTTTGGGGTGGAACACGTGATCAAAAACCGCTATTTCAATCTTGTTTCATTGCACAGTATATGTGTATTCATAAACATTACAGGTTTATCTTATGAATCCAAGTGATTCTTCAACTGTTTAAGGAAATTGTCAACTGTTTTAAAGGAATTATTCACTATTAAACCCTTATTACTAAAAAGGATTTTATAATGTTTTCTTGAAATGTTTTATAACAGTTTTACTCAAATGTTCTTTTAAAGGATAAACATTTTTAAATAAATGATTTCATAAACTATTTCTTTTGTTAAAAACCTTGTTGTTACACAAGGTCACTATATCATGGTATTCAAAGCAAGTGGTTCATTTTGTGGTATTCAAATCAAGTGGTTCGTTTTGTGGTATTCAAATCAAGTGGTTCATTTTGTGGTATTCAAATCAAATGGTTCATTTCATGGTATTCAAATCATATGGTTCACATCATGGTAATCAAATCAAGGGATTCATTTTCATGTTACATAAACAAAGGATTCAACTCGTGGAGTTAAATCCAGGTTTTCAATAAGACATTAACACATCCGGTTAAAGTAAGATTCATAAACATGGTGTCCATTGTTGTAAACAAACTTATAAACCCATCAAGTATCATATTCATTAGCGTTAGTACTGGGTGATCACAACAAGGGAAAGCGGACACATTGTTTCTTATCCAGGATGGAGTTAGCTTTTAAATTTGTTTTAAAAGCTAACTGCAGGTCTGGTGTCATTGTTTTCTTATCCAGGATGGAGTTGGCTTTTAAATTTGCTTTTAAAAGCCAACTGCAGGTCTGGTGTCATATGGTTATCAAAACTGCTGACGTATTATCTAACTCCAAACGTGGTTTGGGACTTGATATTATTGGCTGTCGTGCGAACAGTGATTGGACTGTTTACACTCATTTTCTTACTTGATGTTAGTTTGGGTTACAGCTCATCCGTGTGAATCTTATGATGCTTTAACTTACCTATGTCTTATATCATATAACTCATGTTTACAAATGTTTAAACCTATTGTTCTCACCAACTACGTCTGTAGTTGACAGTTACTTTTCACGTGTTTCAGGTAATCAGATTTAAGACATTCTCAGGGACAACTAAGGAGACCATTCTAAGATAGAACAAGATGAAGAAACATGCTAGGATGGAATAGAAACTCACTAAATCCTAATTGTTTGATTGTCTTGTTTGAAGTCTTCTTTTGTAAACTATATTTTGGGTCTGTAGTTGTCTTACTTTTGGTAGATAGATTGTCTGTAACTAATCAACTGTCTAAACATTATGAAATGTAGGAATCCATTGTGGTTGTTCTTATTCAATACTTGTGCATGATTCAACTGTTCATACGTCACCGCGCCGTGGATTCCGCACGCGGCGCAGGGGTGTGACATCGAAGCTCTAGAAAAGGATAACTTGGAACAAGAATCCTTACGAGACATGGAAAAGCAATTGGATGTTATGCCTAATGGAACTCGTTGTTTCACTAATCGATTGTGGATACCTTTGCAGGGTGGTTTAAGGGAACTCGTGATGGACGAAGCGCACAAATCCAGATATTCAGTCCATCCGGGATCAGACAAGATGTATCATGACTTAAGGGCACTGCATTAGTGGCCTCACATGAAAGCCGACATTGCTAAGTACGTTAGCAAATGTTTGACTTGTTCGAAAGTCAAAGTTGAATATCAGAAACCATCTGGTTTACTGCAACAACCAGAGATACCGATGTGGAAATGGGAACAGATTTCGATGGATTTTATTACTTAGTTACCCCGTACACCAAGTGGTTGTGATACGATATGGGTAATTGTTGATCTATTAACGAAATCTGCACACTTCTTAGCAATCAAGGAAACCGACAAAATGGAAAAACTGACTCGCATTTACATCAAGGAAGTGGTAGCACGGCATGGCGTGCCAATCTCTATCATATCAGATCGGGATGCTCGATTTACTTCCAACTTTTGGAAATCACTTCATAAGTCATTGGGGACTCGCTTGGATATGAGTACCACCTATCATCCACAGACCGACGGTCAGAGTGAACGCACGATTCGGACACTCGAAGATATGTTGGGAAAACCATTTACCGTTGGTGGAATTCTCTTACAAATCTGGAACCGTATGGCAGCGGCTCGGGATTGACAAAAGAGATACGCTGACAAATGCCACAAACTGTTGAAATTTCAAGTAGGAGACATGATTCTTCTAAAAGTGTCATCTTGGAGATGACACAATACATAGGACCTTTTGAGATCCTAAAAAGGATTGGTCTGGTAGCGTATCAACTCAATTACCGAATAAACTCAATGGAGTTCATGATGTATTTCATGTTTTGAATTTGAAGAAACGTCTTTCTGATGAGACATTGGTAGTACCTCTTGAAGAAATGCAAGTGGACGAACAGTTACGATTCGTTGAGGAACCAGTCGTAATCATGGACCGAGAGGTCAAACAACTCAAACAAAGCAAGATTTCGATAGTCAAAGTTCGGTGGAATTCAAGACGTGATCCTGAATTCACATGAGAAAGGGAAGACCAAATGATGAAAAAGTATCCCCATTTATTCAAAACAACAACAAACATTAAGAATGCACGTTAAATTTCGGGACGAAATTTCCTTCAACAAGGGGATGATGTGATATTTCACACTTTGACATTTTCAGATTTCAAACTGTAAGCACAAACACATTATACTATTGGAATTAGTAGGAACAATTGTGCTGAACACAAGCGAAGCCTTGCAGAAGGCAAACACAAACATTTCATAGTAGTACATACATAATTGATTTCAAACTGTGTACTACATTTCAAACATTACATTTGATATCGGTTAAACAATGGTGGAGTTACATATAGAAGGAACCAGAATAATTGTGTAAGGTAAATTGACGAATACAGGGGCCCATGTACTCGTGAATTTACAGGTACGCATGAATTTTGGAAGTTTCTATTTTGTCGACTACATTCAAACATTTGCTATGTGTGAGATTACATAGTACAGTATACAAACACTTTATCCAATTGGTTTTGTTACAAACATTTGTGCTACATTACATTTTATGTGCTACATTTCATATGTTACATGTTATGGAAGTACATGCATGATTAGTTACATACATTTTGCTATGTGCGGGGTTGCATAGTACAAACAGTTACAGACACTCACTATGTGTGAGGGTACACAGCACAGTATGATTAAACACAAACAGTCACAGTTAGGTGAACTAACTAGTGTACACGCAAACAGTCACATTGAACGATCACATTTAGTTGTGATGTTGCAAGCATTAGATTTTGTGTGTGAGTACACACAAGCACATGGAATGATCAAACCACACTAACACGTATGACTTAAACTCGTAAGTAGTTCCTAACTACTCCTAACATTTGCTAATTTTCGGGACGAAAATTCCTTCAACAAGGGGATGATGTGACAATCCGACTTTTTGAATTAACCTAGTTAACTGAAAATAGTGAGATCACAGGCCCAACAAGACAATAGTAGGCCCAATGGGGTCTAGGTAGGCCCAATAAGGCAAGTTAGGCCCAATGAAAACAAGGAAGGCCCACTTAGGCCCAAGGTAGGCCCAATGAGGTCAGGGTAGGCCCAATGAGTCCAGGATAGGCCCAGTTGTATTTAAGAGGCCCAATTGGGTTAATCAAGCCCAACAATGTTCTAAGAAGCCCGATTTGTGACAATTTGGGATTTTCGGTTCAACTTTGTTAACCGAAATGTTATGTAATTGAGCGAAACCAAACCTAAGGGATTGGAATTAATTGAAATCAGTTCCAATACACTTTAATTGCAACATTTAGACTTGTAATTGATTTAAAGGTTCAATTTTGACCTTAGAAGTCAAAATTCGCGTGCGTTAATCAATTAAATTCGAAATTGGTGTTATTACACTGCAATTAATGGAATAAACCTTTCAATCAACTCATATTATTGATCATTAGCAGTTATCATACGTTACTAAACCATTAACCATCGAAATTAATCAAGAATTTGTATCAAAAGTTGAAACCGTTGCTATTTATTAACCAAAATCGCATCATTCGGCTTCATTACATCAAATTGAAGTTTCATACTCCCTAATCGGCACTTTTAGCACCTTTTACACATCACAATCGGAAACATTAGCTTCGGGATTGAAGAACTCGATTAAGCTCGACCGAATCTCAACACACAAAGCGAACTACATCAATCGGGGATCAAACGAGGTAAGAATTTACTCCCATACAATCTAAATAGGCCGACTAAGAATAAGCCCATAGTAATTTGTCGTTCTAGCATCAAATTATATGGATTCAATAGCTAGGGTTCATCGTTTGAACCGATTTGGGGGTTTTGTATCAAACGAGCTTTAAAATCAAATTAATGTACATGGGTAGTTTCAGAAGGTCTCGACTAAGCTAAACCATGTATCAATTTTGTTGAGTTACAACGATTTGATGGATTTCAATTCTAGGGTTCATATTTAGAAACCGAATTGGGGGATTCGTAGCAAACGTGAATTGGAATAAAATCAAATGGTACCATTAGTTTCAGAATGTTCCGATTAACAAAAGCCCTATATCAATTTAGAGTTTTTATATCGAATTACACGAATTTAATAGCTAGGGCTTTTTGATTTAAATTATTTGGGGTTCTTATTACAATCGGGTATGAAAATCAAATTAAAGACAGCTATGAAGTCGTTTGAACCTGTGAAAACAAAGCCCTATGGTTTTAGGGTCGATCAGATTCGAATCGTGGGTTAATCGGGCTTACATTTGGTTCGGTTAAGATTAAATCAATGGGAACCCGACCATTATTGATTAAAACCATTTGAAATGTGATCTGTTAACAAAAAGTGATCCAGATGAGTTGGTAGATAGTGTATGCGGTGGATGGGGGGGGGGGGGTCGCAGGTTCGAATCCGGCCCCAACCATTTTTGGGCTTTTAATATTATCTTAGTATTTTAACCATATCTCATTCGTTATAACTCCGATTCAATCCATTTCAGTTGCGTTGGAACTGTAACGAGATTTCGAACGTATTGGAATAATAAAATTTATATTTTAATCCGGAAACGAAATCGCATATAATTACGGTTATTTAAATAAAATCAGATATGATTTTATTTAAACGATTTCAAAGTCACGCGTATTCACGTATGCACATTTCTAACACTCTAGTATACGTGTGTTGACACGTATGTGATTCCAAGCACAAAACAACAATTCGAATAACACTAAGTTATTGTTTAAACACAGATTCTTAGTAGAGGATTTTCTATGTGAATTCACGAGTGTTTGATCATTCTGCAATACTCAAAGGTGCGTACACGGCCCCTTTTTTATTTTAACTGTTTTGGGGGAGAAAACATGTGCAACAAACATTTTTAGATACATATAACTTGCATGAGTTAGCTGTTTACATGAAGTGTAAACATAGCATTACAAAGCCTTCCATTTCGAACCGTTTAGTTTGCCGTAGTGCAAAGCGTGGTAGTTGAAGATAGATCTATTGGGTTTGACAAACCTCACTTGGTAGATGGGATATACGCAGGTGTTTGACTTACCAAACATACATTCCTATTGTTTGTGCTAGACAATAGTGACAAGGCAAAAACATGCTATAGCATGGCAATCGTCAGCTTCGGTGTCGACCACTTATGTAAATAGTACAAATGACTAGCTATCATGACTATGCATGTGTGATTATGTTATCTGTAGACTTTATATTCAAACTGTGGTTTCAATATTTGTGAATGCTTAAACCTGTGTATGCACCAACCTTTGTGTTGACTTGATTTACATGTTTTCTCAGGACACTAAGGCACAAGCAAGGACAAGCAGGGACTAGGATATTGAGTCTCATGCATACATTTCAGTTCAAGTGTTTTAGTTTTGATCAATTAAGACATTGAATGCTATTGGATTTGTATTTTACATTTTCAAACCTTTGCGTTTTGTTATTGGTTTTTAAAACGCTTCCGCAAACTTTGAAAACTTTGATTTTACAGATTTTGACCAAAGTATGTTTTGAAATTCATATAGAGGTCTTCGTTATGTCTAATGATCTGAGATCCTGGTTTGTCACGTTCCCAAATGGTATTATTCCGTTAGTTGAAAATTGGGGGTGTGACATGGCAATGGATATGATTCTAAATTTATTTAGTCACGCATTCAAGGACGCAAACTTGCCGAAGAACCATTATGAGGCGAAAAAGTATTTGCGTACTCTTGGACTGGGATATGAGTCTATTCATGCATGTAAACATGATTGTGCGTTATTTTGGAAAGAATATAAAAATTTAGAAAATTGTCCGGTGTGCAGCACTAGTCGTTACGAAGAAAATGTTAAAGGGAAGAAGAAACCGGTAAATGTCTTGCACTACTTTCCCATCACAAGTAGACTTAAACGATTATATGCCTCGAGACACACTGCCAAGGAAATGTTGTGGCATGATCAACAGAGAATCAAAGAGGAGGGGATTCTTAGGCATCCAGCAGATGGAACGGCCTGGAAACACTTTGACACATTGTATACCGATTTTGCAAATGATCTTAGAAATGTTCTCCTAGGACTTGCTAGTGATGGTTTCAATCCTTTCGGAGCAATGAGTCTCTCATATAGTATGTGGCCTGTTGTGCTCATACCCTACAATATGTGTCACACCCCGAGCCGACGGGGTTGGATCGGATTCCCCGTCTGGTGAAGGATCCCGGGGCGCGATATCGTGAGTGATAATCGTGATGATCAGATTGTTTTCATTGCACATGATATAAATAAGAAATGCTAAATAAAATAGAATTACGAAGTTAAATTACATCAGTATCGTTTATAATTTAACAATGTAAATCTACCATCAACATCATAAATTTACTGTCTTGTATCTACACAAGATATACAAAATATATTGTATAATGACGTTCCCCAAATATGCAGGTCCAAAAATACGAAGTCTTCTATCTGAAGTCCTAGTCCAAAAGCAATAACTTCTTAATTGAGCTGTTCGTCACCTGGGAAGTCATGCAAAAAGATCAAGTTAACACATGGTTGGTGAGCTCATATAGTTTAACTTTTGAAAAATAGTTCTGCAAAAAGCCTTCTTCGGTAACAACCCTAACCTCATTAACATCACCTGTATGATCCAGCTCGGTATGCTTATATATAGGGCATACCCCTGAGTCGAGCCTACAACCTGCCCAGATGCTATCCCACCACATACTAAGCCACATAGGACATTGATGTTACTGATAATTAGGCATTTTACCTACCCTTTTATTCCATCTCTGTCAGAGTTCAAAACATGTACATAAAACATTTGTTTAACCCTCGGGTATAACCTTAATCTCATTAACATCACATGAAATATCCAGATCGGTATGGTTATATATAGGGCATACCCCTGAGTCGATCCTACAACCCGCCCAGACGCCATCCAACCACATACTAACCCACACATGTCATTGTTGTTAATGATAATTAAGCATTTTACCCCTACCGTTTACACAATAGTTATTCAGTTCTTCATGTCATTGTTCCTGTAAATACCCCTTGAAATCTATGTTGATTTCTTAAGTTCATCATTTAATCATAATCCACCAAAACATTTGTAGAAACAATTCCATAAATGCTTAAATAAGTAATTAAATAAACATTTAATAAAATCTAAGATCTAATGATTGGGCCTTGGACATACTCGAGTAGACTAGTCTAGCAACCTAAGTTCTTAGTAGTGGAGGAAAATACGTAAACATCATCAAGCATGCGACCTATACTCAATCAGTCTAGCTAGGACATCTTTTGAGATATAAGATTTCATTGACCGTTCTTGACTGTTATTGACCGTTCTTGACCGTTCACATGCTATCTTTGAATGTTTCCCATATATTCCTTTGAAAATAGACCGTTGATATAGACCGTTGAAAATAGACCGTTGATAATAGAAAATAGACCGTTGATAATAGATCGTTGAAAATAGACCGTTGAAAATAGACCGTTGAAAATAGATCGTTGAAAATAGGTCGTTGAAAATAGACCCTTGAAAATGTATATATAAAATGAAACAATTATCTACTCATGATAAGTAAATAATCCTTTATGAAACCTGAAATAAGTTTATCTAGACATAATCTAGGTTAACAATTATACATACAAAACGTATGTTAAGTAAAAGCAATGAAGTAAATATAATTCAAAAGAATAATTTATAAATGCTTCTCAGCCCCGCGTTTGAAAACAAAAATGTTTAGAAAAGGGGCAATGAACTCACCTGTGTTGTTGTGCAATAGAAGTATCACAAAATGCACGCTCTTTGTTTGTAGGTTATGTTTCTTCAGTTCCTGAGTTGTTTTAAGAGAATTCGAATGCGATAAGTATGTATAATAGTCGTCGTATCTCGGGTTCGGTCTCGGTGTGCAACTAAGTGTCCTATTTTACTAGTGTGTTTCTAGAACTCCTTCTATCTAAGGTAGCTCATTACCCGTTAATAACCCGTACCCCAGGATTATTCATAACAAGTCTTTAAATAAAACATCTTTAAGTTATTCCATTTTATATTAAAGGTTTAGGAAACATAATTTATTGTAGTTTAGCAAAGTTTATAAATCATTTCCTTTATTAAAACCTAATTATTTAAAAGATGAATATAAGTACCATGATGAGCTTAAGTTAAGCCCATTGGGCCAACCTCGGGCCCATTACTCGACTTTGATCTTTAAACGCTTTCGTGTTAGTTCTTTGATTAACTAAGCCGTGATGGTTTTAAATAAACCATCTAGGTCATTCACATGTCTTTATAGATTTCCCAAAGGTTTAAGTGTTAATATTTAAATTAACCCTATAACCTTTAGGTTATTGTTTTGATCCCCAAAGTAGTGTTTGACCACCTTTGTTTAGATGATGCACGATTTTATGTACCGCTTTCATTATTTGAAACCTTTGTTCTTTATCTTATCGAAATGAATTCGTATCATTAATCATTCCACATGAAATGACCTCGTAGTCATTCAATGGAACTCAAACTTTTGATTCCATGAATAAAACCCTTGTGTTAATCCCATGCACACACCCATGCACTCCCACATTCTTCCCAAGTGTTTCGTGCATCCCTAATCCAACCTGAATCGACTTGTTCTAATACCCATGGGCCGAATAAGTGTTGGGGTCTAGCGAATAACATCTGGGCCAAAAGAGTGCCTACCGAACCAAGACCTTAAGCCGACTGACCCTTGGCCGATCGAATGGCTGATGGCCGACAGAATGGTGGCCGGCCTAACGAAGGAGGCCTGGTCGAATGGTTCTATCCGAAAGGCCTGAGTCGAATGAAGGACTGGGCCTGGTGAATGAGAGCTGCTTCGGTTCTGGTCATTCGGCGAATGGAGGTGTGGGTTGGCTAAAGCCATTCGGCCTTAGCTCCTTCGGCGAGCTGGACTCTTGGCCATTCGGCCTGTCGAACTCAACCACCAAGGCAGCCATGGTTTCTCACCAATCGGCTAGGTTGGATGAGAGGGTTTGTTCCTAAGCACCCGAAACATGTTCATGTGTAAGTCCTAGGGTTAGGGTTTTAAAAACCCCAAAACCGACCAAGAACATGGATTTTACCTCAAATCGGCTGGATAAAACTTCAGATCTGTTGTACTTTCATGATCTACAAATTACAAGGGTCATTTTGACACCAAGAACTCAAGATTTCATAAAGAGATGGGTGAGAAATCTTAGAGAGAAGGTAGAGAGTTCTAGAAAGAGAGAGTGACGAACATTTCTTGAATGAATTGGGTAGGTGATGGTGGTTGTCGCTGGTAGTTGTGGCATAAATGCCACAATAAATGATTCAAAAATACACGGGTTTGTTCGGTTTCGCTCGGTTTCGCGTAGAAGCGTCGGTTTTTCGCCGTTTTCGTAACGAAACAACTCGGTTTTAAAATATGACTTATAAAATTATTTTAGGTGGTTATTCCTAGTAAATTAACTAAATATCTTTTGTTTATTTTAAAATTTTCAGAATTATTTAAATACCGTTTAAAATTGAATCGTACAGTCATCGCGCGTATTCGTTCGAATCGTCACCCGTACGAACACGACGATAACTATACTTTTCAATATTGTTTTCTAATTATCGGATATCATTCAAAACGTTAAACTTTCAGATTTATTCGTATTGATCATCATCTATACGAATAATCCGTCAATTTAGCATTCACGTAACAACATCCGTGTTGTTTTGTTCTATAAAGCCTCACATACGGTTATACATAATAAATCCTAACAAATAATCATATGAGGGTTCTGTGTTGCTAGATAATTATCTGACTGATGAACCCTGTTTTCTGAGTTCTGTTTCTCTAAAATGATTATGAATTCGCTCTTTGATAACATGAAATAATAACGAAACATGATATGAATATGACATAAAATGAAACACATATAGTTCGTACCTGATTACTGTTCAAATCACTGTTGAGATCACTGTTCCGGTGACGTTTCTGGCACTGCTATTGCAGTCTCCCCTTGTTAGAGAAATTTCGTCCCGAAATTTAAAAATCGTTATCAGGTACGGCTTCCTCTGTAAACAGTTGGGGATACTTGGACTTCATGTGATCTTCACGTTCCCAAGTATACTCAGGTCCGCGCTTTGAGTTCCAACGAACCTTTACAATCGGAATACGGCTTCACCTTAGTTGTTTAACCTTGTGATCCATAATCTCCAAAGGTTCTTCGATAAAATGTAACTGTTCATCAACTTGAATTTCTTCGATTGGAATGACGAGTGATTCGTCAGCAAGGCATTTCTTTTAATTTGAGACGTGAAACAGGTCATGCACTCCACTGAGTTCATCCGTTAATCTCAGTCTATACGCCACCGGACCAATACGCTCGATGATCTCGAACTGTCCCACGTATCGTGGCGCTAACTTGCCTTTCTTTCCAAAGCTTACTACACCTTTCCATGGGGATACCTTCAACATTACTCGGTCTCCCACTTGGAATTCCAACGGATTGCGCCGTTTGTCGGCGTAGCTCTTTTGTCTGCTCCTGGTAGCTTGTAATCTTTGTTGAATCTGGGCAATCTTGTCAGTAGTCTCCTGAATAAGCTCTGGCCCAGTTATACGGTTATCTCCAACTTCAGTCCAACAGATCGATGATCGACATTTTCGACCATACAAAGCCACAAATGGTGCACATCCGATGCTACTATGTTAACTCTTGTTGTAGGAGAATTCAATCAGTGGCAAATGAGAATCCCAGTTCCCACCGAAATCCAACACACATGTTCTCAACATGTCCTCCAGGGTCTGAATTGTACGTTCGCTTTGACCGTCTGTTTGTGGATGGTAAGCTGTACTCAGATTTAACTGCGTCCCTAGAGATTTCTGTAATGATTGCCAGAACCTTGATGTAAATCTGCTGTCTCTATCAGAAATAATGGACAATGGCACACCGTGACGTACCACTATCTTATTGATGTACAGTCTTGCTAGTTTATCCATCGTGAAGGTCTCACGCATTGGCAAGAAGTGAGCAGATTTCGTCAAACGATCAATGATAACCCAAATCGTATCATGGCCACTGGAAGTGCGGGGTAGCTTGGTAATGAAATCCATAGCAATTTGTTCCCACTTCCAGAGCGCAATCTCAGGCTGTTCCAGTAAACCAAACGGTTTTTGGTGTTCCGCCTTTACCATCGCACACGTAAGACATCGACCGACGTACTTGGCTATGTCTTTCTTCATTCCGGGCCACCAATAAAATCCACGCAAGTCTTGGCACATATTATCAGCGCCTGGATGAACATAGTATTTAGTCTTGTGTGCCTCATCGAAGATAAGTTTTCTCAATTCGTCTACCTCCGGAATCCATATATGATCCCGGTAGTAGATCACTCCATCAGGCTTAGTCTCAAATTGTTCTCTGCTCCGCAATCGAGTTTTTTGTTCAGATTTCCTCTATCAACTGATTCTTGTTGTGCCTGAATAATCTTGTTTCGTAAACTGGTCTGCACAGTCATTCCCATTGATCTAACGCACAAGGGTTTGACTCTTTCCTTCCAGCTCAAGGCATCGGCTACAACGTTCGCCTTAGCCGGATGGTACTTGATTACACAGTCGTAATCATTCAGAAGTTCAACCCAACGTCGCTGTCGCATGTTGAGCTCCTTCTGATCAAAGATATGTTGCAGAATTTTGTGATCAGTATATATGGTACACTTGGTGCCATATAAATAATGTCTCCAAATCTTCAAGTCGAAGATTACAGCTCGCAGTTCAAGATCATGAGTAGTGTAGTTCTTCTCATGAACCTTTAACTGTCTTGATGCATAAGCGATAACTTTGTCCCGTTGCATCAATACGCAATCAAGTCCCTGATGGGAGGCATCGCAATAAACAACAAAGTCATCATAGCCTTATGGGAGTGATAGAATTGGAGCATCACATAACTTCTGTTTCAACGTCTGAAAAACATCTTCTTGTTTCTGTTCCCAGACAAACGGTTCACTTTTCTGGGTTAACTTGGTGAGAGGCAGGGCTATCTTAGAAAAGTTTGAGATAAACCTTCTATAATACCATGCCAATCCCAGAAAAGATCGTATCTCCGTCGGCGTCCTCGGAGTATCCCAGTTCTTAATAGCTTCAATCTTGGCAGGATCTACATGTATTCCCTCGCTGTTGACTACATGACCCAGAAATTGAACTTCTCTTAACCAAAATTCACACTTAGAAAATTTGGCATAAACTTTCTCTTCCTTCAACAGCTCCAAGATCTTTTTGAGATGTTGCCCGTGCTCTGCTTTGCTCTTGGAATAAATCAGTATGTCATCAATAAAGACAATAACAAACTGATCTAGGTATGGCTTGCACACTTGGTTCATGAGATCCATGAAAACCACCGGTGCATTCGTCAATCCGAAAGGCATCACCATGAATTCGTAATGCCCGTATCTAGTTCGGGACGCCGTCTTCGGTATATCTTCGTCTTGAACTCTGAGCTGATGATACCCAGACCTCAAGTCAATCTTCGAGAAGTATTGAGCTCCTTGCAGTTGGTCAAACAAATCATCAATCCTCGGCAATGGATACCGATTCTTGATGGTTAGCTTGTTCAGCTCCCTGTAATCTATGCACATACGAAATGATCCGTCTTTCTTCTTCAGGAATAAAACCGGAGCTCCCTAAGGTGAGTAGTTCGGTCTGATGAAACCTTTATCAAGTAGCTCCTATAACTGGTTTGACAATTCCTGCATCTCTGAAGGTGCTAACCTATAAGGAGATTTCAAAATAGGAGTGGCTCTAGGAACCAAGTCAATACGAAACTCTACCGGTCGCGCAGGTGGCAAACCTGGTTGGTCTTCAGGAAATACTTCCGGATACTCTTTCACCACCGGCACATCTCGAATCTTTTTCTTATCCTTCTCCTTTTCCACCACATGAGACAGGAAAGCTACGCACTGCTTCTGTAAACAATTATGTGCCTTTATGCAACAGATGATTTTGACACTTCGTTTTGCTTGATCCCCTCTGACTTCCAATACACGATCATTCGGCAATGGAATTCGAAGTAGCTTTTCAGAACAGATGACTTCCACTCGATTAGAAGAAAGCGAATCCATTCCAACGATAATGTCGGAACTTCCCAACTCCATCGATATCAAATCGATGGTGAATGTATGACCATTAAGTGTCAATGGACAATTCCTGTAAACTATACTAACCGTGATTTGTTTCCCATTAGCTACTTCTATGAGGTAAGGGGAATCTAACTGTTCCTCTATAGAATCTAGTTGGCATGCAAAATCGGTAGAGACAAAACTCTGATCCGCACCAGTTTCAAATAGAACAGATGCATAAAAGTCATGTAAGAGAAATGTACCAGTGACCACGTTCGGGTCTTGGCGTGCAGCTGGAACTGCCTGTTGTGCTTTCTTCGGGCAGTTCTTTGCATAGTGGCCAATTTCGCCACAGTTGTAGCATCCACCGTTGTTCTGGTTATTGGGTGGAGGGAGAGCTAAGGCAGCATTGTTGACTGCTTGATGAGGTGTCATCCGGAATTGTTGGACCCAATGGCCCTTTCGTCCACATCCTGTACATTGCTTGCAGGGAGTGTTAGCAGTATGATGATATTGACACTTGGTACACAACGGGTATGCACCAGCGTAGGGTCTCTTCTTAGGGTTCTGGGGTGCAGCAACTACTTGTTGGAGAGGGGTGGCCAGCGTGTAGTTCTTGATGACCTTTTGTTTCTTCTTCGGGTGATGGTGGGGTTTCTTTGACGACTCTTCTTTGTTCTTGCTGGAGTTGTAACACCCCGACCGATGGCGGAAACGTCGGGATGCCATGAGGGATGTGTAGATTGTTCAAAAGCTCGTGGGCATCTAAATATATACCATCACATATCAATCAAACCAAATAAATGTTTACACAAAAATCATGTTTATCATGAATTAAATACATCAATTACACAAAAGAATTAGCTAAACTAACTAAACTCTAATCGCCAGAATTTTAGTTAATTAGCTAAGTCCAAGATCCTATGTGATGATGTCCAAAAGTGAGAATTCATCTTCTTCAACATACTTAGCTTCATCACCTGAAACATGCAAAGAAATCAAGTGTCAACTATTAATTAGTTGGTGAGTAATCATAAGTTTTTATACTTTAAAATTGTTTTACAAAATGGGTATAAAAGTTTGTATTTTTAAAAGATTTTATAAAAAAAAATTTAGAAAAAATGAGTATAAGAACTTATGGTCTTTCTGAGGAAATCCACAAGAGTACCTGTGTGACAATCCAATACATATCCGAACACAATCAATCAAACACATAATCACATATCAATTCAGTCATAGACAATCAGAGATAATCATAGTCAGTAATAGATAATCAAACACATAACCATTCAACAAATCTCAACATCAATATTCTCAAATAATATCTGTGACAATACATGGACATTATGTAATTAACATAAGTTAAAAACATGATCCATGGAGTGGAAGCTATGCACGTGACAATACATGAAACCAATGCAATTAACCAAGGTCAATTGCAATGTTTCACGGAGTTGTGATAATCCAAGTGGCAACACATGTAATCTTTGTTATTGACCAAAGTCAATGACAATGTTACACGGATATATATTAATCAGTGATAATCCATAATAATGATAATCCATAATATGAATATCATATTGATCCATGTGTTATCAAAATAATATTTATAAAATTGGTATACATGTTCCACCTCCGAGTTTTAAAACAAAACAGTTTAAAAGAAAGGGAGGTTATGAGAACTCACCTGAGTCCTTAGAGTCAGTGTGTTCTTAGAATGCGTGCTCACGTAAGAGAACTCAAAATAACTCAATCACCTGTAATTATTGGATGTTTCATATTTATAAGTTTTCTTGTTTCATCCAAATCAATTTCCCATAAGTGTTAGCCTTTAGTTACTAAATATTAACTTACCTTAGTTTATTTATTCTAAGTTAAAATGTACAAATCTTCATCTTACAATTAACCAATATTAATTTATAAGTGGAGTTTGTTTGTTCTTTTTTTTTATCGCTTCATAATAAGGAATAGGTCTTGAAATCTCATGTACCCATTCACAGGTATACATATGGAAGGTAATATTTCCATTCCTACACATACTATCATTTCGTGCATGATTTAAGTTAAACAACCACCATCATTTAAGTTATGTCAAGTCGCTTAGGTTTTAGGAAAATTGTGTTGAGAGTGTCCACCTAATTTGTTAAATTCTAATCATTGAGTTCAATTCCATCATCGTTAGAAGAATTTAGGTTAAAAGAGAAAAGGTGGTGGTTGTCATAGTATATCATGCATGCCTAGTTATATTTGTGTGTATATATATAACTATGTTTCCCATTTACCCTTAATCTCTTAGTTAATTGAAATTAGGTTTTGAGTTACATGGAGGCAGCGAACCTATGGCCTTGTGGTGCCTAGGTTCGGCTGTTATATTAGGTTCGTAGTGCATCCTAGGTTCGCCGGCCACTATGGTTCGGCTAACACAAGTCCAGCAGGTTCAGCCAAAGAGGGAGTAGGGTTCGGCCCATGTAGATTTGTCTAACAGGTGAAGGTTCGTCCCATCCAGATGGTTCGCCGAGTGCATGGTTCGGCCAAAGCTGCAAGGTTCAGGGTTCGGGGCTTCATAAGGTTCGGTTGGTATGATGAGGGTTCGGCTGGAACAAAGGTTCGGCCACCCAAAGGTTCGGCCACTTTGTTTCCCGCCCAGCAAGGGTTCGCGAGGAGAGGGTTCGGCCCTTGATGGCTGTAACAGGTTCGTCGACCTGTACCCCCTACCCACGACTGAACCTGTTCAACATCTTCATGATCATTGAGTTTTCTGTAAATTCGCAACTATACATAGCTTCTACATGTTACTACCAACCTGTTTAACAAATTACAAGAACCCTAATCTCGATTATAAGTTGTTAACCATGTTCCCATCTTGTTTCTAACAAAACCGAAAAGAAAACTTAGATTTACCTCGGTTTGTGGTCCGAATGTATGGTTTCTTCGTATCTTCTTGTTCCTTTTGATCACACGAACGCGTAGGCATGAAGATCTCGCGATTTCGTTCAGAAATGAAGAAGTTAAGATAGAGAGAAGTTGAGTGGTATGTGGGTGACGAATTTGGCTAGGTAGAGAGAGAGTGGAATATGGAAAATGAAGTAGAAAAGAGGAAGTGTTATCCCTTATAGCGCGTATCATTTTCGCCGTGCTCGGTCTCGTTTTTATCGCGTTCTAATTAATAAAATGCTCGGTTTTTCTCGTATTTTATATTTAAACAATAACCATTTAAAACAAATACATTTCATTTCAATAACATGATTTTAGTTAATATTTTCTCATAATACGTTTTCAAATAAAATGGTTTAGTAAAATAGTTTCGTTTCATCGTCCTTAAATTTATTTATTTAAACAATCAATTCATTCGGATTTAATCTAGGTTGTGATTCTAGATAAACGTTTTAAGTTTTCATTTATTAATTTACTATCGTTAGATATTATTTAATTATTTCGTCGAAACACATTACTTACGTATGTATTCGTAAAGATCGTCATCCTTCCGAATCCGACGCTCGTATCGTATTTCGATTCGATTTAAGATTTATGGAATATCGTTTCAGAATATTACTCTTAATAATTATATTCGTGTGAATCGTCACCCACGCGAATACATTTATTAAGTTACTATTTCTGAATTAATATTCACGTTTAAATTATGTTCGTAACCTCGTTGTCGCGTAATAAATTTCAATTATACTTTCTGTTATTTTATTAAGTTTAATATTATCAATCCCAAACCAAAACCCTCTAAACCAAGTCACTGACACATCCATGATAGACCGAAATATGCATATGTATAGGGCATATGCATGTAGATCGCAACCTCCCCTACACCGTCCCACCGCTATTTCGATAAACCATGACCATGTGTCCTTGACTATGTTTAGCAATCCAAACCATAACCAACTAACTCAAACTCCTTTCCATTTCAACCCAAATCCATAATCATCAACAATATAACCGCGATAAACTCTCTGGTCCTGTTTAGTTGAGTTACAACTAAACTTCCCACAGTTTACGCGTATAATAATATGTTCTATGCATGTATACCAATAACAGTGATAATTATCAAATAATGCATCCAATAATTCATTTTCATTAATATTAGTAAAATCTCAGGTTGTAACAGTACAATCGTACGGACGTACGGATGTACGGAAAACCGGAAGTACAGTGATGTTATAGTCTCCCCTAGTTAAGGGAATTTCGTCCCGAAATTCAACTTGGAGTGACCGTAGTAAATAAATGTGGGTACTTAAGCTTCATCTGATCTTCCCGCTCCCAGGTGAATTCTGGACCCCGCTTCGATTACCAACGTACTTTGACAATTGGAATTCTACTACGTTTGAGCTTTTTAACCTCACGATCCATTATCTCCACTGGTTTTTCAACAAAATGCATGGTATCATCGACGCGAATGTCATCGAGTGGTACCTGAAGATCCTGATCAGCTAAGCACTTTCTTAAATTGGACACGTGAAACGTCGGGTGCACATTACTAAGTTTAGGCGGAAGTTCCAACTTATAAGCAACCTTCCCGATCCGTTCAAGGATCTTAAAAGGGCCAACATATCGTGGAGCAAGCTTACCTTTCTTCCCGAATCGCACAACGCCCTTCCAAGGCAACACTTTAAGCAATACCATATCTCCCAATTCAAACTCTAAAGGTTTTCGTCGTTTATCCACATAACTCTTCTGTCGACTACGTGCAACTAACAGATTTTCACGGATCTGGCGGATCTTGTCAGTCGTCTCCTGTATAATCTCGGGACCAGTGATCTGCGATTCGCCGACCTCGGTCCAACAAATAGGTGACCGACATTTCCTGCCATAAAGAGCTTCAAACGGTGCCATACCAATGCTCGCGTGATAACTGTTGTTATACGAGAACTCAACCAATGGAAAATGGCTATCCCAATTTGTAACATCAGTGCCGGAACCGCCACCGGAACAGTGATCTCTACAGTACAGGAACAGTAAAACAGGTATGAATCATACACATTTCAGTAATTTCATATTCATATCAATTATCATTATCAGGGTGAGTTGTCATAGAACAGATTCAGACACGTTTAACAGAAACACAGTTCAGAACAATGGTTCTGGAGTCGGATAATTATCTGGCAATACAGAAACATCATGTGACTATTTGTTTAGGATTTATTATGTATAAACGTATGTGAGGCCTTACAGAACAAAACACACGAATATTGTTATGTGAATGCTAAATTGACGGGTTATTCGTATAGGTGACGATCTGTCCGAATATATCTGAAAGTTTAACGTTCTGAATGATATTCTATAATTAGAAAACAAGATTGAAAAGTATAGTTATCGTCGTATTCGTACGGATGACGATTCGAACGAATACGCGCGGCGACTGTACATTTCGATTTAAACAGTTAATTTTGTTTTAAATTTTTAATAAATGTGAAGATATTAGTTAATTTATTAGGAATTACAACTTTGAATAATTAATTTATTTCTAATTTTAAAAATCATATCGTTATGTCGCGAAAACTACGCGAAACCGGCACGTTACGCGAAACCGAACGAGACCGAGCAACCGGATATCTTCCTAAACAATTAATGAACCATTAAGGCTCCAACCACCACCACAAGACCCAACCCACCCCTCTCATTTCGTCCACCTTCTTTCTCTCTCTAAAAAGTGTGCTCTCCACCTTCTCTCTAGACGATCTCATTCGTTTCAAGGCGGATTCAAGTCATTTTGGTGCCATTACGATCCTTTCGACTTGTAGATCACGGAAGTAGAAGCATTTCGAGGTTCTATTTACACGATCTAAGGTAAATAACCATTTTTAAATTCGGTTTTTATAGTGTTTTCACGAATTTTGTAGTTTTGTGATTATAATCAATGTTAGACACTTACAACACGTAGACGAAGGTATTATACACGATTAGGTATTGCTAGGAATGAATTGTGACAGGTTTGAGGTCTCGAGAAGGCGGATGGAAGCCATGGAAACTTGCAGGTTCGTGATGAACCCTCGGCTGCGCCACACAGCCCTTAGCCGAACCTTTAAGGTCACCGAACCTTAGGGTTTTGAAAACGAACCCTTGGAAGTGAATGGGACGAACCCTGCACCGAACCATCTTCTGCACCGAACCCTGGTGGGTTTGATTCACGAATCTGTCATCATGAAATGATGCCTGCAACGAACCTGCATGGGGCAGCAACGAACCCTGTTTCATTATGAGTGTGCAGCATCGAACCCTGTGGCTCCTATGTACCGAACCTGTGACCATCCACCTATCGACCGAACCTTAAAACCCATGTCACGAACCCTTACTCTCCGAACCCTGCAAATGAAAACCCACGAACCCTCAAATCAAATCAGTAGCCGAACCGAGGGGTTCGTTGGATACAAGTGATAGCCGAACCCTACCCGGAACATGTAGATTCTTTTAACTTCCATTAGGGCCGAACCTTTGGTCAATTTAGCATAGGTTCGCTGCCCTATACACCCTAACCAACCTAAAAGTTGTTAATCGAAATAATATGGGTCCATAATCAACAAGACTAGTGTTAAGAACATAAGAGATGGTTAGCTAGTCATTCTTCTAAGTTTCTATCAAGGATTGGGTTCCATAAGTTACATGCATGCATAAACATTTTGTGTGTGCATGGGTTAGGGATACCCATAACAAAATAATAAATAACATGCAATAACAACGCAACGTGAGTTGTTAATGGACATGAGATGGTCATGTAACCGAATATCATGTTCATGGAATCATGGGAGTCAAAAGTTCATGTCTTGAAATCAAATAGAAGTTCAAGGATATTCAATTGGACCAGAGTGGGCCCAATGGGGCTTAATAAAGCCCATCATGTATTAATTGATTGGGAACTTGTTATAAAATAGACGATTTAATTGTCTGGAATTGTTTTAAAAACAAAGGAAACTCTGCCGAAATTTTCTAAAATTTTAAGGTAAGTTAGTAACTAATCATGGGAATTGGGATCATAAGAAGGGTAATTAAGATAGAGTAGATCTTAGATACACTTAGTACTAAGACACTTAGTTGCACACACAATAAGACTCAAGGTTTTAGGCACAACGACTATTACGCGTACTTATTATATTCGAATTCTTATAAAATGACTCAGGAACCGAAGAAACTTAGCTTACATACAGGAGCGCATATTTTGTGTTAGATCAAATTACATAGCAGCACAGGTGAGTTCATTGCCCCTTTTCTAACATTTTTGTTTTAAAACGCGGGGCTGAGAAACATGCGTAAACTGTTATTTAAATTGTTTACTTAAATGCTTTTAAAGTTATATGTTTTACATATATATAAATGTTACCCTAGACCAGGTCTAGAAAGATTTTATGCAGGTTTACCAATGATTTTACTTATATATTAAGTGAATAATCGAGTTAAACTAAACTTTTCAATAAGTCAAAACATTTCAAAGGAATCAAATCAAACATTTTGACAAAACAAGTGGGTGAATTCAAGGGATCAAATCAAACATTTTGACAAAACAAGTGGGTGAATTCAAGGGATCAAATCAAACATTTTGACAAAACAATTGTGGGACATCAAGACATTAACAAAACAATCTTTGCAAAGACAACATTCAATGTTCTACAAACCAAGTGTTTGTTGAACAATGAATCAAGTGTACAACCGATCAATGAATCTTGTATTCTATGATCAACACATCAAGTACATCTTGTGACAAAATCAGAAAATCATTAAATCATTTTCAAGGGAAAGCCTGGGAAATATCAGAGATAGCATACGCCAAAAACATTGACGAAACATAAATCCTGCATTTCAAGAAGTCCTAGCTAGACCGTTTGACGTGTAGGTCGTATGTTTGAGGATATTTACAGTTTCCCTAACTACTAAGTACCTAGATTGACAGAATAGTCTACTCGAGTATGACCATAGGCCCCAATCATAAGGACTTAGATTTTATTAAATGTTTATTTACTTGTTTAATTAAGCATTTATAACTGTTTATACAATTGTGTGGTTGATCATATTGTGTGATGAACTTGTGAAATCAACATGGATTTCAAATGATTGTAATGACAGGGACAACAAGCAGAAGAGCTTATGGGATTGTGTTAAGGGTAAAAATGCTTAATTGTCATTAACAGCAGTGTCATATGCATATTAGTATGTGGTGGGATGTTGGCTAGGGCTTGTCCCTTACATATGCCCTATATATAAGCATACCGATGTGGATATTACATGTGGTGTTAATGAGGTTAGGGTCTTTACCAAAGGAGGTTTTCAAAACATTTTCAAATCATGTTCAAATCAGTTTCAAATCATTTTCAAATACTAAACTACATGAACTCACCAACCATGTGTTGATTTTATTTTTGCATGACTTCTCAGGTGACGAACAGGTCAACTAGGAAGCTTATGCTTTTGGGCTAGGACTTCATATAGAAGACTTAGTATTTTGGACCTGCATATTTTTGAAGACATCATCATACAATTTATTTTGTATATCTTGTGTAAATACAAGATAGTTATTTTATGATGTTTACAATAGATTTACATTGTTAAATTATAAACTATACTGATGTAATTTAACTTTGTAATTCTATTTTAATTAGCATTTCTCATTTATATCATGTGCAACGTAAACAATCTGATCACTTCTGATTATCACTCCCGATATCGCGCCCCGGGAACCTTCCGCCCGACGGGGACTCCGATCCTACCCCGCCGGCTCGGGGTGTGACAGATTGGTATCAGAGCCATGGTTATAGAGAAATATAGGTCACTTATTTAAATGGTTTGGCCTAGACTATAACCTAGGGACCCTGCATGTAGAGAACGTAGGACTTAAGACTTATTTGCATATTGTCTTCTGTATTCGATCATTGCACTAACCGGTGACTTTATTGGTTATGATCAGAATGCCTCCACGAAGACAACCTCCCTTGATACAGCTACCACCACAAGACTTGGCTCCACACTCCTCCACACCGTCTCCGAATGACTCTCCACCACCACCTCCTCCTCCCCCTCCTCCATTGATTACTCAAGCATCTGGTTCAGGCACAACACCGATTATGGACCCTGCTACGATCGCTCTGGTGACGTTACTGAGTAGCCAGATGACGAATCAGATGAAAGAAGCTATACCGGAGATGTTCCTTCGTCTTCGTAATGAGATCCTCAATACTGGCAACACATCAGGGGAAACCAGTGGAAATACTGGAGATTCATCTCATTACTCCTACAAGTCCTTCGTAGGATGTAAACCACCCAGTTTTAGTGGGTCTGAAGGTGCCGTTGGATTAATCCAATGGATTGAGAAGATTGAGGCAACATTGGATCTTTGCAGCTGCCCCGAACACCACAAGGTCCGTTACTCTGCGGGAACATTCAAAAAACGGGCTCTGACCTGGTGGAATGGTCAGATCAACGCCCGGGGAAGAGAGGAAGCAATGGCAATGTCATGGGAAGACTTCAAGGCACTGCTGCGAACAGAATTTTGTCCCAAGAATGAGCTGCAGAAGTTGGAGGTTGAACTATCCAATCATGTGATGAAGGGGGCTGATCACATGGGATATACAACTCGTTACCACGAGTTAGTTGCTTTGGTACCGGATATGGTACCAAATTTGGAGAAAAGGATAGACCGTTATGTGGGTGGACTTCCCGCCTGCATCCAGGGCATGGTTGTTTCAGCCAACCCTACTACTGTTGAATCTGCAGTGAGACTGTCTGGGAAACTCACTGACCTCATGGTAGCCTCTGGAGTCCTAAAGAAAGAGACTGAACCCAGTAAGAACAAAGCTGAATCTTCAAAGAAACCCTCCCATCATCAGAAGAAGAAACAGAAGACCATCAAGAACTACACGGTGGCCACACCTCTGCAACAAGTGGCAGCAACACCACAGAACCCCAACCGCAAACCTTACACTGGCACGTTTCCTCTGTGTGCCAAGTGTCAGTATCATCACCCTGCTGACACTCCCTGCAAGCATTGCACGGGATGCGGACGGAAGGGCCATTGGGTCCAGTACTGCAGGATGACTCCTAATCAAGCAGTCAACAATGCTGCTTTGGCTCTCCCTCCACCAGCTAATCAGAACCATGGTGGATGCTATAACTGTGGCGAACAAGGCCACTTTGCGAAGAACTGCCCAAAGAAGGCTCAACCAGCAGTTCAAGCACCCCGTGGACGAGCCTTTGCTATCGGAGCACCAGCTGCACACCAGGACCCAAATGTGGTCACTGGTACGTTTCTCTTACATGACTTTTATGCATCTGTCTTATTTGATACTGGTGCGGATCAGAGTTTTATCTCTACCGATTTTGCATGCCAACTAGATTCAGTAGAGGAACAGTTAGACTCCCCTTACATTATAGAAGTAGCTAACGGGAAACAGATTACAGTTAGCACAGTTTATAGGAATTGCCCATTGACACTTAGTGGTCATACATTTGCCATCGATTTGATACCGATGGAGTTGGGTAGTTTCGACATCATTGTTGGAATGGATTGGCTTTCCTCTAACCGAGTGGAAGTTATCTGTTCTGAGAAGCTGCTTCGAATTCCATTGCCGAGTGATCGTGTATTGGAAGTAAAAGGGGATCGAGCAAAACGAAGTGTCAAAATCATTTCTTGCATAAAGGCGCGTAAGTGTTTACGGAAGCAGTGTGTAGCTTTCCTGGCTCATGTAGTGGAAAAGGAGAAAGAGAAGAAAAAGATTCAAGATGTACCGGTAGTAAAAGAATACCCTGAAGTGTTTCCTGAAGACCTATCAGGTTTGCCACCTGTGCGACCGGTAGAGTTTCGTATTGACTTAATTCCTGGAGCAACCCCAGTTGCTAAATCTCCTTACAGGTTAGCACCTTCAGAGATGCAGGAATTGTCTAATCAGTTACAGGAGTTACTTGACAAGGGTTTCATCAGACCGAGCTACTCACCTTGGGGAGCTCCGGTTTTGTTCGTGAAGAAGAAAGACGGATCGTTCAGAATGTGCATAGATTACAGGGAACTAAACAAACTAACCATCAAGAATCGGTATCCACTGCCGAGGATTGATGATTTGTTTGACCAACTACAGGGAGCACAGTACTTCTCAAAGATTGACTTGCGGTCTGGATATCATCAGCTGAGAGTTCAAGACGAAGACATACCGAAAACGGCCTTCCGAGAACTCAAAGATTGACTTGCGGTCTGGATATCATCAGCACAGTACAATTTATTTTGTATATCTTGTGTAAATACAAGATAGTTATTTTATGATGTTTACAATAGATTTACATTGTTAAATTATAAACTATACTGATGTAATTTAACTTTGTAATTCTATTTTAATTAGCATTTCTCATTTATATCATGTGCAACGTAAACAATCTGATCACTTCTGATTATCACTCCCGATATCGCGCCCCGGGAACCTTCCGCCCGACGGGGACTCCGATCCTACCCCGCCGGCTCGGGGTGTGACACAATTGCCATCAAAGACGATGACACAAGATCTCAACATGTCTTCCAATGTTTGAATCGTTCGCTCCGTCTGTGCATCCGTTTGAGGATGATAAGCCGTGCTAAGATCCAATCGTGTTCCAAAAGCTTCATGTAGTGATTCCCAAAATCGTGCCGTGAAGCGAGCATCACGATCCGATATTATGCTTAAGGGAATACCATGTCGGCTAACGATTTCATCAATGTAGATACGAGCTAACTTCCGCACAGGGTACGTTTCGCGTATCGGTAAGAAATGAGCCGACTTGGTCAATCTATCAACAATCACCCATATGCTATCTTTACCGTTTGCGGTTCGTGGAAGTTTGGTAATAAAATCCATGGAGATATTCTCCCACTTCCACATGGGTATTTCTGGTTGTAATAACAATCCCGAAGGTCGCTGGTGTTCTGCCTTGACTTTAGCACAGTTAAGGCACTTGGACACATACTCAGCAACATCCTTCTTCATTCCAGGCCACCAGTACAAGCCCCTGAGGTCTTGATACATCTTGTCAGCACCCGGATGGATTGAGTAACGAGACTTATGAGCTTCATCCATAATCACCATCCTAAGATCATCCCGGTTCGGTATCCACAACCGATTCAAGTAATACATCAAACCATCATCCTTAGTTTCCAATAAAATCTCAGCCCCGCAGGACATCTCATTTTTCAAGTTATCTTGAGCTAATGAGTGTTGTTGGGCTGTGAGAACATCATTTCGGAGGCTAGTGTGCACTCGGACACTATGGATCTGAACTTGACTTTTGCGACTAAGCGCATCTGCTACTACATTCGCTTTACCAGGATGTTAGCGAATTTCACTGTCATAATCATTTAACAGTTCAACCCATCTCCGTTGTCTCATGTTAAGTTCTTTCTGATTGAGAATATGCTGTAAGCTTTTATGATCAGTGAACACTACACACTTCGTGCCGTAAAGATAATGTCTCCATATCTTCAAAGCAAACACGACTGCACCAAGTTCCAAGTCGTGTGTGGTGTAGTTCTTCTCGTGAATTTTCAGCTGTCTCGATGCATAGGCCACAACCTTTCCCCGTTGCATGAGAACACAACCGAGACCTAGGTTGGATGCATCACAATAGACTACAAAATCATCATTTCCATCAGGCAGTGTCAAGACAGGAGCATCACAAAGTTTCAGCTTCAAAGTCTGAAATGCCTCTTCCTGCTTCGGTACCCAGTCGTATGGTTTATTTGTCACACCCCCACCTCCGCGTCACCGGACGACGTCATTTTTAAAGGTAGCGGAAGCATAGCGGCGAAGTCTCGAAGGTGAGGGGTGACTTACTTGATCCGGTATCATAACACACATAGTTAAGAAAAGCACTAATTACAAATCACGACAAATATTTATTACATGTCCTGAATGTCCGTTCACAACTTAAGTTCCTTCTATTACATCCCAAGTCCTAATTACATGGTGCGTGCACAGGTGTTTCCTCACCGTTGGTACTGATTACCTGTAAAAGATTTAAAGTTTAAAATATCAGTATAAAACTGGTGAGTTCATAAATAAGACTCGATACAATATGATATGATAGTAAAGTCAATGATACACATTAACATAAGTGAATAATCATGTGACCCGTATCCAGATCCTTTCTGACAGTCCAGTCTAGAAAATAACTGAAGTTAAACTCCGTGCCTCTAACTCAATGTCTCACAACATCAAGTCGATACCAGGAATGGTGACAAGCATTCACACAAGGGTAGACGCTATCTATCCATGAATGGGGTTGTCAGCCCGATAGTACTATCTTTGTCCACACATTCGGCCCCACATGGGTTAACCAGATACAGTTGGTTTTGAGGACTTTTGTTGTACACAGAAAATAGTCATAATCCCATGACACCCACATGCAAGCCGGTATTGCAATTGTTACTAAACATATCACACGTTTGATAAAGATTTCATAATAGTCACCCCGATGTTAAGAAAACAGTAAAAGAAAAGGGGTTGTATGAAACTCACCTGAAGTTTATGAAAAGATAAAATCACACGAACGGTGGCTAAAAATGCTATTCTGCATTAGTTTATTTATAATTAATTATTTGTGTTTTAACTTGCTGATTAGATCTGTCTGAACGTTCAATGTCACCGACATTGTAATGAAAAGTCATCGAACTAACATTAGATGTTTAATTAATTATTTAGTCTAATATTATACAATGTACTATAATGTAGGTACCTATACTCGTTTAGGTACCTTGTGTTAAGTTGATGACTCATTGGATTAGCCGTAATAATCTCCGACTAATTAGTTAGGTAATGCTGTTGATTATATTACTTAAACAGTCCCTAGATGAAATCTCGGCTTAGGAATGATTAATTCTTGTCACTAATTGTCCATGTATCACAAAACATAACAATATGACATTTAAATAGGTTAAACAATCGTGTTTAACATATTAATCCGACTGTTATCATAAAACCAGACAGTTATTCCAATTGGTAGGATAATAACTGTGATTAGTTTGAAACACTTGAGATTAACCTTGCATTTCAAAGATTAACCAAAATAATCACTTACATTGTCATAATCCAATGGTTTAAACCATTAGAAGTATTGTTATGGTTTAGTGAAAACCGGGCATTATAACGGATTAAAACAGGCATTTACCCGTTAACAAGACAAGTTATCCGTCAAAAATCATTCCTAGCTATCATCTAAGCAATAATCAACAATCCTAACTATATCATTACGTTCAAAAACACGATCTAATCAATGAAAATCAAGTCAGAAGGTTAAAAAGGATAGTTACCCAAATCAGACGATTCTACGGACAAAATCACGATCAGGACGCGTATACACGTTCACCGGTTCGAGCTGAACGTTCTGGTGGTGTCAAATATGAGTTTTGGAGATTATACGATCGAGCTCTGGAGTTGCAGGAGGTTTTTGGTCGAAGGAAGAAGAATTATGAAGGTTCTGCATGATTCTGTGATTTAAGAAACTGATTCAGCAGACCGACCTACTCGTCGCGTATCGCGACGAGTGGCCCACATGTCGTCGCGTACCGCGAGGGATTCCGGATAAGATTTGATATCGTGGTTTGTCGCGTATCGCGACAAGACTCCAAGGAGTCGTCGCGTATCGCGACAAGACTCCAAGGAGTCGTCGCGTACCGCGAGAGATCCAATTTCAAGATTTTTCTTCGTTTCGCGATTCCGGACAATCCGTAACTCGGTTTCACGCACGGTTTTCTCCCATGTTCCCAATTTCTCGCATACTTTAAACCTGTAATGATTAAAATCATCAATTTAACACAAATTCCTAGAACGACCAAACGTGCTCGTGTTATTGATGACGTAATGTTTACCTGCAATTGTCACAGTCTCCTCCTGTTACAGAAATTTCGTCCCGAAATTTGCTTTAACTCCTACAGTTTGATCGCCTATGTAAACAAATGAGGATACTTCTGTTTCATGCGGTCTTCACGTTCCCAAGTGTACTCTGGCCCTCGTTTAGAATTCCATTTGACTTTTACAATTGGTATTCGACTTCGTTTGAGGGTCTTTTCATCTCGATCCATTATTTCAACTGGTTCTTCCGTGAACTGTAGGTTTTCGGCAATGTGTATCTCATCAAGAGGTATGACTAGTGACTCGTCCAATAGACACTTTTTCAGATTCGAGACATGAAACACATCATGTATGTTACTAAGTTCTGAGGGTAACTCTAATCTGTATGCTACCATTCCAATCCTTTCAAGAATTGTAAATGGTCCTACAAATCTTGGTGAGAGTTTTCCTCGTTTTCCGAATCTGAAAATACCTTTCCAGGGAGAGACTTTTAGCATCACTTTATCACCAATCTGGAATTCGAGTGGTCTACGTCGATTATCAGCATAACTCTTCTGTCGATCGCATGCTGCTTTAATTCGTTCCTGAATGAGCGCGATCTTATCAGTCGTTTCCTGGATCAGTTCCGGGCCAATAATCTGACTTTCACCTACTTCTGACCAACACACAGGAGATCGGCATTTGCGCCCGTACAAAGCTTCAAATGGAGCACATTGGATACTAGTATGATAGCTGTTATTATAAGAAAATTCAACCAATGGCAGATGAGTATCCCAGCTACCTCCAAAATCAATTACACAGCTTCGAAGCATGTCTTCTAATGTTTGATTTGTACGTTCAGTCTGCCCATCCGTTTGTGGATGATAAGCTGTGCTCATGTTGATCTGCGTGCCCAAGGCATGTTGAAGAGTTTGCCAAAAACGTGACATAAATCGACTATCTCTATCAGAAATAATAGAGATTGGCACTCCATGTCGCATTACAATTTCGTTGATGTAAAGTTTAGCTAGACGGTCCATGGAATAGTCTTCCCGAATTGGTAAGAAATGTGCTGATTTGGTAAGGCGATCTACGATGACCCAAATAGCATCATGGTTATGCGCCGTTCTGGGTAATTTAGTGATGAAATCCATGGAAATTTGTTCCCATTTCCACATAGGGATTTCTGGTTGTTGCAATAGCCCAGATGGTCTTTGATGTTCTGCCTTAACCTTAAGGCACGTTAAGCATTTATTCACATATTCTGCTATTTGTTTCTTCATACCAGGCCACCAGTAGAAGTCTTTGAGATCTTTATACATCTTGTCAGCACCTGGATGAATAGAATATTTGGATTTGTGAGCTTCGTCCAAGATAATTGGTCTGATATTACCAAGTACTGGGATCCATGCTCGGTTTTTGAAATATAATATTCCATCCGTTTTGGTTTTAAGTTGTTTATCTAACCCTCGTAATTTCTCATCGGTGTAATTTGTTGTTTGCAAGGCCTGCCGTTGAGTTTCACGTATTTGAGGGTTTAGACTAGTTTGAATCGTCATTTCCAGTGCTTTCACACGTATGGGTTTGACTCTCTCTTTGCGACTTAAAGCATCGGCTACAACATTTGCTTTACCTGTGTCACACCCCTGCGCCGCGTGCGGAATCCACGGCGCGGTGACGTATGATCAGTTGAATCATGCACAAGTATTGAATAAGAACAACCACAATGGATTACTACATTTCATAATGTTTAGACAGTTGATTAGTTACAGACTATCTATCTACCAAAAGAAAGACAACTACAGACCCAAAATATAGTTACAAAATAAGACTCCAAACAAGACAATTAAACATTTAGGATTTAGTGTGTTTCTAATCCATCCTAGCATGTTTCTTCATCTTGTTCTATCTTAGAATGGTCTCCTTAGTTGTCCCTGAGATTGTCTTAAACCTGATTTCCTGAAACACGTGAAAAGTAACTGTCAACTACAGACGTAGTTGGTGAGAACAATAGGTTTAAGCATTTGTAAACATGAGTATATGATATAAGACATAGGTAAGTTAAAGCATCATAAGATTCACACGGATGAGCTGCAACCCAAACTAACATCAAGTAAGAAAATGAGTGTAAACAGTCCAATCACTATTTGCACATGAGTCAACATATAACATCAAGTCCCAAACCACGTTTGGAGTTAGATAATATGTCAACAGTTTTGAATAAACCATATGTAACCGAAATCTGCAGTTAGTTTATAAAACAGATTTAAAAACTAACTGCAGCAATCGGCCTGCCCCAATGTATGTGTCCGCTTTCCCTTGTTGTGATCACCCAGTACTAACGCTAATGAATATGATACTTGATGGGTTTATAAGTTTGTTTACAACAAATGACACCATGTTTTCTGAATCTTACTTTAACCGGATGTGTTAATGTCTTATTGAAAACCTGGATTTAACTCCACGAGTTGAATCCTTTGTTTATGTAACATGAAATGAATCTCTTGATTTGAATACCATGTTTTGAACCAATGAGTTTGAATACCATGTTTTGAACCAATGAGTTTGAATACCATGTTTTGAACCAATGAGTTTGAATACCATGTTTTGAACCAATGAGTTTGAATACCATGTTTTGAACCAATGAGTTTGAATACCATGTTTTGAACCACTTGATTTGGATACCATGTTGTGAACCACTTGTTTTGAATACCATGATGTGATGACCTTGTGTAATAACAAGGTTTATAACAAAAGAGTTTGTAAAATCCTTTAAAAGAACATTTGAGTAAAACTGTTATAAGACACTTCAAGAAAACATTATAAAATCCTTTTAGTAATAAGGGTTTAATAGTAAATAATTCCTTTGAAACAGTTGACAATTTCCTTAAACAGTTGAAGAATCACTTGGATTCATAGGATAAACCTGTAATGTTTATGAATGCACATACACTGTGCAATGAAACAAGATTGAAATAGCGGTTTTGATCACGTGTTCCACCCCAAAACAGTTATAAAAACAGTAAAAGAGGGGCTAAAGTTCTCACCTGTCTGCAGTAGACTCTGAACTAAAACAGTTAGCAATTAGCAAACAGGACTTCTAACTTGTTCCTATAACATTGTAATCATACATAAGATATAGGATTTATAATTGTATAACTTGATTCATTGATTGACTTGTGATAACTCTTGATATTGTTCAACACTTGAAAGTTATGATTTAGATTACTTGATTGATCATGGGTTCAAGAAACTAATGTGAAATGTTTATTTATTTATGCATATCTTATGCATAAAATGATAAGTATTTGTGAAATTGAGAACCATTGTTTAACATGTATTGTGATATAGTGTTCAATTGTTTTAAGCCTCGTGACTTTGAATTGATCTTGTAATTAATATAAGTTGTAACTTAAACCAAGTATGAACAAACTCACATATACTTAGAGTTTGTAACCACACTATGGGCCTCAAGCCCATAAAACTATAATGGGCTTAAGTATAGGTCCATAGGCCTCTTAGGTTAACAATTGAACCAATTAGTTGTGGTGTTAGCCCAATCAACATGTAATCAATTCTCGTAGCAAGCCCATCCTTATGTCAACCCACTTAACCATCTTAGTGGACCAATGGAATTCGAGGGGCCTAAGGATTTAAATGGGTCAACAATTGCTACTGAAATCTAAGTAACGTTTCAAAGTGTTATCGAGCTAATTAAGACTCCATTGGACTTAACCCACACTCATGGGCCTAGTATGAATGAAATTTGGCCAAATGAATTGAAGTTGGGCCGAAAATGGGTGAGCTGCCAACCTTAGGCAGCGAACCCTTTGGCTCCAGTCAGGGTTCGGTTCTTAGGATGTAGGGTTCGTTGGTCATGGCCTCAAAAGGGTTCGTCATAGATTGCCAGGGTTCGCCACAGGTTGATGGTTCGCGAATGCAAGGGTTCGGCTGAGGATGATTAATAATTCGTCTCCCATGCATCACGAACCATGCAGGGTTCGTTACCCTGAACATAGTTCGGCTATCTACTGGTTCGTGTAAGACATTCAGGGTTCGTGGAAGGCTTGATGATCGACCACAGGCTCGTGAGATCCCTTAAGGGTTCGGCAGCATGTTACACGAACCATGTAAGATTCGTGAAATCCATTAGGGTTCGGCCAGCTGCAAACGCAGGTTTGGCTGGCGAACCTGTTAACATCATCATCATCCTCATCAAACACCTGCAATCCAATCATCGATCTAAGCTATCCTATCATCAGGAAATGTGGTTGAAGGTGCGAAAACCAGTTTTGTGATGTCAAGATCGGCCGAATGTTTGGTTCTATGAACACACACACAAAAACCCTCTTTTCCCGAAACTTTCTTGGATCATACCTCGAGATTGGCTGGATAAAACTGCAATATTCTTGTACTTTCGTGTAGAGTTCGTCGAGAGCTTCGCGTGGACACCAAGAATGTCGAAATCCGTCGAGAAATAAGCGAGTTACGAACGTTTAAAGATCGGTTTTTAGAGAGAGAGAGGGTTTGCGAAATTTCTAGAGAGAGAGAGGGTTTGGCTGATAATAAATGAAGGAAATGGCCTTCTTTAGGGCTTTTATAGTCCGGGTAGTGTTCGGGTCCGTTTCGGTCGCTCGGTTCGCGTTTCCGGAACGTAACGCGTATTTTACGCGGTTTTAATTAAAAATAGATGTTAAACTCATTTAAATGATGAGTTTCAAAATTGTAAAAATATAAAATAATTAATTTAATTATTTTTACTCTTCGTGTGTTGTCGGATCGTTAAAACATTCGAAATTACGTGTATACCCGCAATCGCGTACGTTTTCCGATCGTGTTAAAATATTTAGAGATGTTTAATCGTAATTATAAGTTCAACATTCGTATTATTATGGATCGTCACCCATAACTATACTCAGTCTCGCTTACAGATTACGATCTTGGTTGAATTAATTAATTGTTATACTATTCGTCTCAACACTACGCACTAACACTAACCTGTTACACCGAACGCAGTATATGTATAGGGCTCACTCTCGCTGCCCACCACTGTTTCGATATAACAAGTTACTGTTCTTGTTTAGTGAAATCGACTGTAAATAGATAATACATACTTGTTTTCTGACTACTAAGATCCTGTAACACACAAGCACACATTATGAACATACTGAAGCACATTGATGAACTGAACCATGAATAGACACTGTTCTAACACTGTTTACAACTACATGACTATATGCACAAATGTTACAGTCTCCCCTAGTTAAGGGAATTTCGTCCCGAAATTAACTAGCCGAAGATACTGTAAAAAGATGAGGGTACTTAAGCTTCATCTGGTCTTCACGTTCCCAGGTGAACTCAGCACCGCGTTTGCCCTCCCACCGCACTTTCACGATCGGGATACGGCTGCGTTTAAGTTTCTTGACCCCATGATCCATGATCTCAACTGGACGTTCAATGAATTGCATGTTGTTCTGAATCTGTATGTCTTCCAGTGGAATCTGAACATCATGATCCGCCAAGCATTTCTTAAGATTCGATACATGAAAAGTATCGTGAACATTGCTTAGCTCCACTGGAAGTTTGAGTTTGTAGGCTACGGGACCAATCCGTTCCAGGATCTCAAAAGGTCCAACGTACCTTGGTGCAAGTTTCCCTTTCTTCCCGAATCGGACAACGCCTTTCCAGGGAGAAACTTTGAGTAAGACTCGGTCACCGACTTGAAACTCAAGCGGTTTCCGACGTCGATCAGCATAACTCTTCTGCCGATCTCGTGCGGCCTTAAGTCGTGACTGAATGATTGTGATCTTGTCTGATGTTTCCTGAATGAGTTCTGGTCCTACGACCTGTGAGTCACCAATCTCGGTCCAACAGACCGGTGATCGGCACTTTCTACCATATAGAGCTTCGAATGGTGCACATTGAATGCTTGTATGGTAGCTATTGTTATATGAAAACTCAATGAGTGGTAGATGAGTGTCCCAACTTCCACCGAAGTCAATGACACAAGAACGAAGCATGTCCTCAAGTGTTTGGATAGTCCTCTCACTTTGGCCGTCGGTTTGGGGATGATACGCCGTGCTAAGATTAACACGCGTTCCCAAAGCCTTTTGCAATGATTGCCAAAAGCGAGAAGTGAAACGACTATCACGATCAGATATGATTGATGTTGGAGTACCATGACGTGCAATGATTTCGTTGATGTACAGTGTGGATAACTTCTCCATCTTGTAATCCTCTCGGATAGGGAGAAAATGAGCAGATTTGGTGAGTCGATCAACGATCACCCAAATCGAATCGAAACCTCGCGGAGTTCTCGGCAACTTAGTTATGAAATCCATGGAAATTTGCTCCCATTTCCATTGAGGAATTTCAGGTTGCTGTAGAAGTCCCGAAGGTTTTTGATGTTCTGCTTTGACCTTTGAACATGTAAGACATTTTCTCACGTACAGTGCTATGTCTTTCTTCATTCCCGGCCACCAGTAAGATGTCCTCAAGTCCTGATACATCTTGTCGGCTCCAGGATGAACTGAGTATCGCGACTTATGTGCCTCATCACAGATGAGTGTGCGCAATTCTTCAGACCTTGGAATCCAAATGCGGCCGTTGAGATATAACAACCCATCAGCTCGAGGTTCTAGTTTCTTCTCAATACCACAATCCAAGTCTGTCTTGAGTTGATTATCTGTTACTACTTGTTGTTGTGCAATACGAATCAAGTCTTTCAAGTTTGGCTGTGTGTTGATCTCCATGGCTCTTACACGAATCGGTTTGACTGGTTCCTTGCGACTAAGAGCATCCGCCACCACATTGGCTTTACCCGGATGGTAACGAATCTCACAGTCGTAATCAGTTAGAAGCTCAACCCAACGTCGTTGTCTCATGTTGAGTTCTTTCTGATTGAGAATGTGTTGAAGGCTCTTGTGGTCTGTATAGATAACACATTTAGTACCATACAGGTAGTGTCTCCAAATCTTCAATGCAAAGACCACAGCCCCTAACTCAAGGTCATGAGTAGTGTAATTCTTCTCGTGAACCTTAAGTTGTCTTGAAGCATAAGCGATGACCTTGTCCCGTTGCATAAGTACACAACCGAGACCAAGGTTTGAAGCATCACAGTAGACAATGAAATCATCACTGCCTTCTGGAAGACTAAGGATAGGGGAATTGCATAACTTCTGTTTAAGAAGTTGAAATGCATCTTCTTGTTTTTGTCCCCATATGAAAGCTTGACCCTTCTGAGTCAATGTAGTGAGTGGCAAGGCTATCTTAGAGAAGTTTGAAATGAATCTTCTATAATAACCTGCCAGACCCAGAAATGAACGAATCTCTGTTGGAGTAGATGGAGTAGTCCAGTTCTTAATCGCCTCAATCTTGGCTGGATCTACATGAATTCCATCTTTGTTTATGACATGTCCTAAGAAGTGAACCTCCTTTAGCCAAAATTCACACTTTGAGAATTTAGCATAAAGTTGTTCCTTTCTTAGTAGTTCCAAGACTTTCTTCAAATGATCCTCATGTTCTCGTTCTGACTTGGAATAAATCAGTATATCGTCAATAAAGACGATAACAAACTGATCCAAGTAAGGCCTACAGACTCGATTCATCAAGTCCATGAACACTGCGGGTGCATTGGTCAGCCCAAATGGCATAACCACAAACTCATAGTGTCCATATCGAGTCCTAAATGCCGTCTTTGGTATATCCTCATCATTTACTCTCAACTGATGATACCCGGATCGTAAATCAATCTTAGAAAAGCAAGTTGCTCCCTGTAATTGATCAAATAGATCATCGATCCTAGGTAGAGGATATCTGTTCTTGATTGTTAACTTGTTCAGCTCACGATAATCTATGCACATGCGAAATGAACCGTCTTTCTTCTTGACAAATAGAACCGGAGCTCCCCATGGAGAGAAACTCGGTCTAATGAACCCTTTGTCTAGAAGTTCTTGAAGCTGACTAGACAGTTCCTGCATCTCAGATGGTGCTAATCGATACGGTGATTTCGCCACTGGGTTTGCTCCAGGGACGAGGTCAATTCTAAACTCCACTTGTCGGACTGGTGGTAGTCCAGGCAAGTCTTCTGGAAATACGTCTGGATAGTCTTTGATAACCGGTACGTCTCCAACTGCTTTCCTGTCAGGTTTCTTTTCCACCACGTGAGCTAAGAATGCATAATATTTCTTCTTCAGATACTTCCTCGCCTTGATGCACGATACAATCTTCAATTCGCGGCAGGGTTTCTCACCGTAGACTATCATCGTTTCGCCGGACGGTAGGGGAATTCGAATAAGTTTCTCCGAGCATACGATTTCAGCATTATTCTTAGATAACCAATCCATTCCTACTACAACTTCGAAGCTTCCGAGAGTCATAGGAATGAGATCGATAGGGAAAAGATGGTCATTTAATCTTAGCTCACAAGCATTTATGATGGAATCTACAACTATGGTTTTACCATTCGCTACTTCTACAGTATAGGGAGCAGTAAGTGTGGATAGTTGCATATTAAGAACAGAAGCAGTATGAGCAGAGATAAAGCTTTTATCAGCACCAGTATCAAATATGATAGGAACATAGTGATTATTGATAAGAAATGTACCCGTGATGACTGCCGGCTCTTCACGTGCTTCAGCAGTTCCAATAACGAAAGCACGAGCAACAGCAGTATTGTTGTTGAGTTTCGGACACTGATTTCTGAAGTGTCCCTCTGCCCCACAATTGTAACAAACTCTTCCACCTGTAGCAGCAGAAGTTGTGGCAGCAGTTGTTGCAGCAGCAAGATGAGCAGATCGGCATGTAGCCGCCAAGTGTCCCATACGCCCACACTTGAGACACTTTCTGCATGGAATAGTCGGTAGATGATGGTACTGGCATTTGGTGCAGAGTGGAAATGAGCCAGTGTACTGCTTTCTGACATTAGCAGGTTGTGGCATAGCAGTGAGGGGAGTAGCATGAGTAGGTGCAGCCGCAGTCAACGCTGCAAAGTTTTTGATTGTTTTCTGTTTCTTCTTCTTTTGATGGTGCTGTTCAGGCTTCTTGCCTTCTTCAATCTGTGCCCTTTTGAATCCCTTTCGGGTGAGCACCCCAGATTTCACATACTCCTCGGTCAGAGTAGCACCGAGTTGAATCGCGGCTTCCAAGGTAGTGGGGTTGTTCCCCATAACAGTTCCTCTAACAACTAGAGGTAAGCCTTCGATGTACTTCTCTATCCTGCGGGTAGAGGAGTAACCAAGTGAGGTACGAGAGTGCACAACTCATGGAACCGAGTTGTATACTTAGCGTTTTCACCACTATCCTGCACCAGATTCCACATCTCTACCTCCAGTTTCTTCAGTTCATGACGTGGACAAAACTTTTCCACAAGTAAGTTCTTGAATCCATCCCATGGTAAGGCTAGAGCGACTTCACGTCCTCTGGTGTTCTTTTCAGAGTTCCACCAGGTAAGTGCGCCCTTATGAAATGCACTCGAGGCCATCTTGACCTTTAGATTTTCAGGGCATCCTGTGAAGTCTAGAATGTCTTCGATGCTCTCGAGCCATTGTAACAGACCGGTAGCTCCCTCAGTACCAGAGTACTTTGGAGGCTTAGCATCATTGAACTGCTTGAAAGTAAAGTTAGCAGTTCCAGCGTTTGTGGCATTTGAGTTGTGTGCAGAATCACCGGTACTTCCCCGAAGATTCTGGGTAATATCAGTGACCATGCCTGGGATTACATCCCTCATGTGAACAGCGATAGCTCGAGCAATCTTGTTGATTTCATCATCATTACCGCTTGTCGAACCCCCAGCATTTGGGTCTCGTCGAGGAGGCATTCTACGAATAGAAGCCACAAGCGGGTCAGTAATGAGAATGGATACAATTGAATTTTCATGATAAGGTCAGTAATATATCCATACTACTAGTATTATCATTCAATTGTAATATGTTCCAGTACACGTATAAGTTATCAACTTATTTGTATACTTATCATGTGAATATGTACGATGTCTCATGATCTCTCCACCAAACCTACACACTGACACTTTCCCGATATACCGAAAATAGTATATATATAGGGCTCACTCTCGCTGCCCACCACCGTTTCGATATACCACGATCATGCCCTTGCTAGCATTTGGCATCACGTTTGTACTGATTTCCAAGTGTGTTCCATTGATTAAGAATCTCATGATCTTTGATCAACTTGAACTATGATTGATTCCATGATTGAACTATGATTATGTTATGCGTGCACTTTCTAACAATCGTTAACATGTAGAGCTAAATCATACGTGTGCTCTACACTTTACTGTTAACTTATGCCAGTAAGTACTAATGATGTAATCACTTAAGAATTTCACTTAAGGTTTACATTTATGATATGTTCACAACTTGGTTGATTCACCATAATGTCTGGTTCATCCAAGTTTGAATTTCATTATGATTTGATTCACCAATGATTGTTCCCCAAATGATTGTATCCCATGTGTTTTGACTAATGTTCCATGTGTCCAGTTGATCCTGAATCCTCACTCCAAATACAAACGCCGGATTCCCCCTAACATACTGAAATAAGCTTATATATAGGGTAAGCTCTCACCGACCCACCACTTACCTCAACACGTCAGCGTTAATCCGTCGTCTATATTTGGGGCTAAGATTCCAACTGTTGATTGATTATGATTGTCTCATGATTTCTCTTGTTCCTTGATTCTGTCTATGATTGTGTAAACCATGGTCCTTAATTTACTAGAAACTAAGACCTTAGGTTTATGTATATGTGTCCTAGGTTAATCAACCTAGTTTCCCAATACTTACAGTACTGAGCATAATGATTTCCTGTGAGAACTTCAACTAAAGAATACTGTTACACAGATTCTAAGTTATAAAGTTCCTGTGATAATGAACACCTGATAATGATAACAATGATAACAATGACAAGGATTTCAAATCTAAGTTCTAAATTAATAGACCTCAACCTTTGAATTCCTATAGTGATATGACAAGGATCTCAAATCCAAGTTCTAAATTAATAGATCTTGACCTTTGAATCCTATAGTGATATGACAAGGATCTCAAATCCAAGTTCTAAATTAATAGATCTTGACCTTTGAATCCTATAATGATATGACAAGGATCTCAAATCCAAGTTCTAAATTAATAGATCTTGACCTTTGAATCCTATAATGAATATGACAAGGACTTTAGATCAAAGATAACCATCTTTGCCTCTAAATCCCATAATGAATATGACAAGGATCTTAGATCAAAGATACTAAATTAATAGATCTTTGCCTCTAAATCCCATAATGAATATGACAAGAAATTCATATCAAAGATACTGAAACTACAGATCTTTGCCCCTGAATTTCTATAATGATCTCTGTGTGAGAATTTCAGATCAAGGATACTAAGAATACAGATCCTTGCCTCTGAAATCCTTAAATGCATATGTGTGAGAATTTAATTCGGTTTCTAAAATTATAGAAGTCCGATTCAAATTCCTTGACTCGATGTCTAATCTTAGAAAAATGTCCCTAAGATCTTTCAAGCTTATTGTAGACTTAATGCTCACTTAAGTTACTTAGATCCTAAGTATCCTCAAGCCTATAGCACTTAGTCCTATTGGGTAACTTAGGTTATAGTCTAGGTCATTTAACATTGGGTTTTTCCTAGTTCTCTACAACCTTGGCTCTGATACCAACCTGTCACACCCCTGCGCCGCGTGCGGAATCCACGGCGCGGTGACGTATGATCAGTTGAATCATGCACAAGTATTGAATAAGAACAACCACAATGGATTACTACATTTCATAATGTTTAGACAGTTGATTAGTTACAGACTATCTATCTACCAAAAGAAAGACAACTACAGACCCAAAATATAGTTACAAAATAAGACTCCAAACAAGACAATTAAACATTTAGGATTTAGTGTGTTTCTAATCCATCCTAGCATGTTTCTTCATCTTGTTCTATCTTAGAATGGTCTCCTTAGTTGTCCCTGAGATTGTCTTAAACCTGATTTCCTGAAACACGTGAAAAGTAACTGTCAACTACAGACGTAGTTGGTGAGAACAATAGGTTTAAGCATTTGTAAACATGAGTATATGATATAAGACATAGGTAAGTTAAAGCATCATAAGATTCACACGGATGAGCTGCAACCCAAACTAACATCAAGTAAGAAAATGAGTGTAAACAGTCCAATCACTATTTGCACATGAGTCAACATATAACATCAAGTCCCAAACCACGTTTGGAGTTAGATAATATGTCAACAGTTTTGAATAAACCATATGTAACCGAAATCTGCAGTTAGTTTATAAAACAGATTTAAAAACTAACTGCAGCAATCGGCCTGCCCCAATGTATGTGTCCGCTTTCCCTTGTTGTGATCACCCAGTACTAACGCTAATGAATATGATACTTGATGGGTTTATAAGTTTGTTTACAACAAATGACACCATGTTTTCTGAATCTTACTTTAACCGGATGTGTTAATGTCTTATTGAAAACCTGGATTTAACTCCACGAGTTGAATCCTTTGTTTATGTAACATGAAATGAATCTCTTGATTTGAATACCATGTTTTGAACCAATGAGTTTGAATACCATGTTTTGAACCAATGAGTTTGAATACCATGTTTTGAACCAATGAGTTTGAATACCATGTTTTGAACCAATGAGTTTGAATACCATGTTTTGAACCAATGAGTTTGAATACCATGTTTTGAACCACTTGATTTGGATACCATGTTGTGAACCACTTGTTTTGAATACCATGATGTGATGACCTTGTGTAATAACAAGGTTTATAACAAAAGAGTTTGTAAAATCCTTTAAAAGAACATTTGAGTAAAACTGTTATAAGACACTTCAAGAAAACATTATAAAATCCTTTTAGTAATAAGGGTTTAATAGTAAATAATTCCTTTGAAACAGTTGACAATTTCCTTAAACAGTTGAAGAATCACTTGGATTCATAGGATAAACCTGTAATGTTTATGAATGCACATACACTGTGCAATGAAACAAGATTGAAATAGCGGTTTTGATCACGTGTTCCACCCCAAAACAGTTATAAAAACAGTAAAAGAGGGGCTAAAGTTCTCACCTGTCTGCAGTAGACTCTGAACTAAAACAGTTAGCAATTAGCAAACAGGACTTCTAACTTGTTCCTATAACATTGTAATCATACATAAGATATAGGATTTATAATTGTATAACTTGATTCATTGATTGACTTGTGATAACTCTTGATATTGTTCAACACTTGAAAGTTATGATTTAGATTACTTGATTGATCATGGGTTCAAGAAACTAATGTGAAATGTTTATTTATTTATGCATATCTTATGCATAAAATGATAAGTATTTGTGAAATTGAGAACCATTGTTTAACATGTATTGTGATATAGTGTTCAATTGTTTTAAGCCTCGTGACTTTGAATTGATCTTGTAATTAATATAAGTTGTAACTTAAACCAAGTATGAACAAACTCACATATACTTAGAGTTTGTAACCACACTATGGGCCTCAAGCCCATAAAACTATAATGGGCTTAAGTATAGGTCCATAGGCCTCTTAGGTTAACAATTGAACCAATTAGTTGTGGTGTTAGCCCAATCAACATGTAATCAATTCTCGTAGCAAGCCCATCCTTATGTCAACCCACTTAACCATCTTAGTGGACCAATGGAATTCGAGGGGCCTAAGGATTTAAATGGGTCAACAATTGCTACTGAAATCTAAGTAACGTTTCAAAGTGTTATCGAGCTAATTAAGACTCCATTGGACTTAACCCACACTCATGGGCCTAGTATGAATGAAATTTGGCCAAATGAATTGAAGTTGGGCCGAAAATGGGTGAGCTGCCAACCTTAGGCAGCGAACCCTTTGGCTCCAGTCAGGGTTCGGTTCTTAGGATGTAGGGTTCGTTGGTCATGGCCTCAAAAGGGTTCGTCATAGATTGCCAGGGTTCGCCACAGGTTGATGGTTCGCGAATGCAAGGGTTCGGCTGAGGATGATTAATAATTCGTCTCCCATGCATCACGAACCATGCAGGGTTCGTTACCCTGAACATAGTTCGGCTATCTACTGGTTCGTGTAAGACATTCAGGGTTCGTGGAAGGCTTGATGATCGACCACAGGCTCGTGAGATCCCTTAAGGGTTCGGCAGCATGTTACACGAACCATGTAAGATTCGTGAAATCCATTAGGGTTCGGCCAGCTGCAAACGCAGGTTTGGCTGGCGAACCTGTTAACATCATCATCATCCTCATCAAACACCTGCAATCCAATCATCGATCTAAGCTATCCTATCATCAGGAAATGTGGTTGAAGGTGCGAAAACCAGTTTTGTGATGTCAAGATCGGCCGAATGTTTGGTTCTATGAACACACACACAAAAACCCTCTTTTCCCGAAACTTTCTTGGATCATACCTCGAGATTGGCTGGATAAAACTGCAATATTCTTGTACTTTCGTGTAGAGTTCGTCGAGAGCTTCGCGTGGACACCAAGAATGTCGAAATCCGTCGAGAAATAAGCGAGTTACGAACGTTTAAAGATCGGTTTTTAGAGAGAGAGAGGGTTTGCGAAATTTCTAGAGAGAGAGAGGGTTTGGCTGATAATAAATGAAGGAAATGGCCTTCTTTAGGGCTTTTATAGTCCGGGTAGTGTTCGGGTCCGTTTCGGTCGCTCGGTTCGCGTTTCCGGAACGTAACGCGTATTTTACGCGGTTTTAATTAAAAATAGATGTTAAACTCATTTAAATGATGAGTTTCAAAATTGTAAAAATATAAAATAATTAATTTAATTATTTTTACTCTTCGTGTGTTGTCGGATCGTTAAAACATTCGAAATTACGTGTATACCCGCAATCGCGTACGTTTTCCGATCGTGTTAAAATATTTAGAGATGTTTAATCGTAATTATAAGTTCAACATTCGTATTATTATGGATCGTCACCCATAACTATACTCAGTCTCGCTTACAGATTACGATCTTGGTTGAATTAATTAATTGTTATACTATTCGTCTCAACACTACGCACTAACACTAACCTGTTACACCGAACGCAGTATATGTATAGGGCTCACTCTCGCTGCCCACCACTGTTTCGATATAACAAGTTACTGTTCTTGTTTAGTGAAATCGACTGTAAATAGATAATACATACTTGTTTTCTGACTACTAAGATCCTGTAACACACAAGCACACATTATGAACATACTGAAGCACATTGATGAACTGAACCATGAATAGACACTGTTCTAACACTGTTTACAACTACATGACTATATGCACAAATGTTACAACCTGGGTGGTAACGGATTTCGCAATCATAGTCGTTCAGAAGTTCCACCCATCGCCTTTGTCGCATATTTAGCATTTTCTGATCTAGAATGTGTTGAAGACTTTTGTGATCTGTATAGACCGTACACTTCGTCCCGTACAAGTAATGTCTCCATATCTTGAGTGCAAACACTACTGCACCAAGTTCTAGATCATGAGTGGTGTAATTTTTCTCGTGTACTTTTAGCTGCCGAGAAGCATAGGCAATCACCTTGTTGTTCTGCATCAGCACACACCCGAGTCCTTGACGTGAGGCATCACAGAAAACTATGAAATTCTCGGTGCCTTCTGGTAGTGCCAGAATAGGTGCATTGCAGAGTTTATGCTTCAACAGTTGAAATGCCTCCTCCTGTTGAGAGTCCCATATGAACTTTTGATCTTTCTGGGTTAGATTAGTTAAAGGTAAGGCTATCTTTGAAAAGTTCTTGATGAATCTTCTGTAATAGCCCGCTAACCCTAAGAATTGACGAATCTCTGTTGGGGTTTTCGGTGTCTCCCATTGCTTTACCGCTTCAATCTTGCTGGGATCCACTTGTATACCATTTTCATTTACTACATGCCCAAGAAACTGGACTTCCCGTAACCAGAACTCACATTTGGAAAATTTGGCATAAAGTTTCTCATGTGCTAAAAGTTCCAAGATCAGTTTTAAGTGTTGCCCATGTTCTTGTTGACTGCGGGAGTAAATGAGAATGTCATCAATAAAAACAATCACAAATTTATCCAAGTAAGGTCTACACACACGATTCATCAGATCCATAAACACTGCAGGCGCATTAGTCAGCCCGAAGGGCATTACTAAAAACTCATAATGCCCGTATCGAGTTCGAAAAGCTGTTTTAGAAACATCATCATCATGGATTCGTAGTTGATGATATCCGGATCTGAGATCGATTTTTGAAAAATAAATAGCACCTTGCAATTGATCGAATAGATCATCTATACGGGGTAGTGGATAACGATTTTTGATTGTCAATTTATTGAGTTCCCGATAGTCGATACACATCCTGAGAGTACCGTCCTTCTTTTTCACAAAAAGGATAGGTGCGCCCCAAGGTGAGTAACTCGGTCTAATGAAACCTTTGTCTAAAAGTTCCTGTAATTGACTTGATAGTTCTTGCATTTCCGATGGAGCCAATCGGTAAGGAGCTTTAGCTATAGGTGCTGCTCCTGGTACTAAGTCAATACGAAACTCAACTTGTCTCACTGGGGGTAATCCTGATATATCGTCAGGAAAAACTTCAGGATATTCTCGAACTACAGGAATGTCTTCAATACGTTTTTGATGTGGTTTGTTTTCAGTCACGTAAGCTAAAAAGGCTTGACAGCCCTTTCTTAAGCACTTTCGAGCTTGCATACATGATATGATACTCAGTTTCCTGCCAGCCCTTTCACCTTGTATCATAAGTGTATCACCATTTGGTAATGAAATACGAATCATCTTATTTTGACATATGACTTCCACTCGATTTTCTGAAAGCCAGTCCATACCAATAACAACATCAAAGCTTCCCAATTCAATAGGAAGAAGATCAATATTAAAAAGATGATCGTTTAGATTCAATAAACACCCTTGAATCACATTGTTAGTCATAATTGACTTGCCATTAGCAAGTTCAATGATGTAAGGGTTTGTTAGGTTATCAACGGCCAATCCGAGTATTGAAGCAAAATCAGAGGAAATAAAACTTTTGTCCGCTCCGGTGTCAAAAAGAACAGATACATAGTGATTGTTAAGAAGAAACGTACCGGTAACGGTGTTGTTATCACGTCGAGCCTCTTCCGCCCCTATCTGGAAGGCTCTTCCTCTTGCTTCATTGCCCTGGTTGGTGTTGTTGGTAGGGCAGTTTTTCATGAAGTGATCCGGGCTTCCACATCTGAAACACGACCGGTTGATTTGTTGTGGTTGTTGTTGTTGAGTTCCTTGGTTTGATCGGCGAACAGGGAGATTGCAATATTTGGAGAAATGCCCGACCTTGTTACAATTGTTACAAACAGGGCAGGGTCCCACATGATGAAATGGGCACTTAAGACATTTAGGTGCTTGCCCTACATAGGCTTTTCTCTCCAAAGTTGTGGCAATGTATCCCTTTGCCATTTGCACATTCCGGCTGGGTTCCACCGGAGCCCCTGGTTTGCCTTTCCCAACCCATTTTCGTTTCACCCCTTTAACAGTGCTGGGGGTAGTAGTTGCCAGACTGCTGCTTGACTCACCTTTCACTGTCAATGTACCACTTCTTACTGCAACATCGGTAAGCCTGGTGGTTAAGGTGATAGCATGTTTCAAAGTACGTGGTTCAGCTGCCGTGACCATTCCCTTGATTTGAGGTACCAGACCTTTGATATATTTTTCTATCAAAGCCTGCTCAGTTGGAAACATGTTTGGCAGCAGACATGTTAATTCGTGAAATCGATCGGTATATTTCAAACAATCAGCACCGATCATAGAATGGTTCCAAAATTCCTCTTGGAGCTTTTGGATTTCAGTGATGGGACAATATTCTGACAGAATCAAAGTTTTAAACTCGTCCCAAGTCATAGCATCCACAACAGCCGTGGTCAAGGTTTTTGCCTGGGTATTCCACCAGGTCAATGCTGAGTCTGTCAGTGAACAAGCTGCATAAGACACTTTGTGTTCAGCCAAACACTGGCTGATCTTGAGCTTAGTCTCCATGCTCTCAATCCATTTCAAAAGTCCTGACGCTCCTTCCTTCCCCGTAAAAGTAGGGGGATTGCAAGAAGCGAAGTACTTATAAGTGCATCCTCGTTGTGGAGGATCCGGATTGATTGTGTTGGTACTAGTCGTATGGCGGGTTTCAACATGTCCGCCTGTAGCATTATGCTCCGTATGGACTCTACCCGAGCCAGGAGCACGATTTGTTTGATATTGGGCCAACATGCCCGTAAGAACAGCGGATAATTGGTCACCTGCTATACGAGCAACGTCCGCTTCATTTAGACTAGGTCCACTCACAGGTGGATCCTGAATGGATTCTTGAGTTTGAGGATTTTTAGCAGAACGACCTCTTCTAGGGGCCATAGTCTGATCATACACAGATAAAGTAAAGTCAAAACAAGAATCCATAGTCGTAATAAAGACAAATGTTGTATAACTACTTCGAGTTTTTCACAGTTATATTGTACACCACTAAGTCATGTTCATAGTTGCAGTTATACTAGTACGTCTGTTTGTCTTGCCAAGCGTATACTAGTATCATTTTATAGTCTACCAAAATGACACCGATTTAGACATGTTACTACACTGATATGTACTAGTATTACATTATTTCACTATAATGTAGTACCGATATTAATATGTTTCTACACGTGTTTGTTATGTACTAGTATTACATTATTTCACTATAATGTAACACCGATATTGATATGACCCTATCACAAATTTTGTTACGTACTAGTATTACATTACTTCACCGCAATGTAACACCGATATTGTTATGACTCCACGAGTCTTGTTATGTACTAGTATTACATTACTTCACCGCAATGTAACACCGATATCGTTATGACTCCACATGAGTCTTGTTATGTACTAGTATTACATTACTTTACCGCAATGTAACACCGATATTGTTATGTTTTCGCACAAGTTTTCTTTTTATATGACTTGAAAAGTTAGCACCGGCTATAATGTAAAGACACAATGTTGCACATACAATGTTAAAAGAAAACTTTTATTATAACTGTCACAGTTGTACATTAGGATTAGTACATATACAAGAAAATATCCTAATGCAATTGTACCCATTATTACAACCTAATCGTCCGAGGCCTATTTTACAAGTCAAAACTTCCTCGGAGTAGTACAGTCCAGCCTATTCGATTCCTTTACCGTAGTAAATACAGTAAACATGTGATAATGATGGCCACCGCTGCCATCACTATTGCTACGTCCAACAGTCGTAGCTCCATCCTCATATTGCCTAACCCTACCATCCATCCCCTAACTCTCTCTACCCCATTCCTACACATACCACCTAAAGTCCACTGGAGTCTACCCTCAATCACCTCTCTCCATGCCCTGGCACCTGCCTCCAGGACAGCAACATGTTCAGCTAAACTCTCATAAGCCGTGCGAGTTTCCCACAGAGTGTCACGTGTTTCCTGCAATGAAACACGCGATAACTGAAGATCCAATGTAACCCGTTGCAGCTGAACTCTCATCTCAGCCTGCTGAGATGACTCGCCTTCCTCATGTATGGAATGAGGTACATCCCGAGGTGCTAGTGGTCCTCTCGGAACAGGACCTGTCGAGATGCGGGCTCGTCCCCGCCTTCCCCCAAACCCTGTAAATACTGGTACTTGCTGTGGTGGTGTAGGGCTTTGTGCCCTCCTGATAGCTGGTGAGTCAGCATCTAACAGATGCTGAGGTATAGGTGGTGTAGGTGGTATTGATGGTAAAGTCTGGTGGGACATTTGAGATGACGGCACTGTCTGTGTTGATCCTGAACTTGTTTCCGTGCCAAATGAATCACTTTCTGAGTCTGACATTGCTGTATCGACACACAAGTTCGTATTAGTAACATAAAATAAATAAATAACAACAACATTTATTTGAGTGTTTATATTTGTTAACTATGTTCGGTGCTCTCAGTGTAACTATTCGAGCCTATGGTTATAATCTAGGTTTCTAAGTCCGCCTAAATTCTATAACCTGGCTCTGATACCACCCTGTCACACCCCCACCTCCGCGTCACCGGACGACGTCATTTTTAAAGGTAGCGGAAGCATAGCGGCGAAGTCTCGAAGGTGAGGGGTGACTTACTTGATCCGGTATCATAACACACATAGTTAAGAAAAGCACTAATTACAAATCACGACAAATATTTATTACATGTCCTGAATGTCCGTTCACAACTTAAGTTCCTTCTATTACATCCCAAGTCCTAATTACATGGTGCGTGCACAGGTGTTTCCTCACCGTTGGTACTGATTACCTGTAAAAGATTTAAAGTTTAAAATATCAGTATAAAACTGGTGAGTTCATAAATAAGACTCGATACAATATGATATGATAGTAAAGTCAATGATACACATTAACATAAGTGAATAATCATGTGACCCGTATCCAGATCCTTTCTGACAGTCCAGTCTAGAAAATAACCGAAGTTAAACTCCGTGCCTCTAACTCAATGTCTCACTACATCAAGTCGATACCAGGAATGGTGACAAGCATTCACACAAGGGTAGACGCTATCTATCCATGAATGGGGTTGTCAGCCCGATAGTACTATCTTTGTCCACACATTCGGCCCCACATGGGTTAACCAGATACAGTTGGTTTTGAGGACTTTTGTTGTACACAGAAAATAGTCATAATCCCATGACACCCACATGCAAGCCGGTATTGCAATTGTTACTAAACATATCACACGTTTGATAAAGATTTCATAATAGTCACCCCGATGTTAAGAAAACAGTAAAAGAAAAGGGGTTGTATGAAACTCACCTGAAGTTTATGAAAAGATAAAATCACACGAACGGTGGCTAAAAATGCTATTCTGCATTAGTTTATTTATAATTAATTATTTGTGTTTTAACTTGCTGATTAGATCTGTCTGAACGTTCAATGTCACCGACATTGTAATGAAAAGTCATCGAACTAACATTAGATGTTTAATTAATTATTTAGTCTAATATTATACAATGTACTATAATGTAGGTACCTATACTCGTTTAGGTACCTTGTGTTAAGTTGATGACTCATTGGATTAGCCGTAATAATCTCCGACTAATTAGTTAGGTAATGCTGTTGATTATATTACTTAAACAGTCCCTAGATGAAATCTCGGCTTAGGAATGATTAATTCTTGTCACTAATTGTCCATGTATCACAAAACATAACAATATGACATTTAAATAGGTTAAACAATCGTGTTTAACATATTAATCCGACTGTTATCATAAAACCAGACAGTTATTCCAATTGGTAGGATAATAACTGTGATTAGTTTGAAACACTTGAGATTAACCTTGCATTTCAAAGATTAACCAAAATAATCACTTACATTGTCATAATCCAATGGTTTAAACCATTAGAAGTATTGTTATGGTTTAGTGAAAACCGGGCATTATAACGGATTAAAACAGGCATTTACCCGTTAACAAGACAAGTTATCCGTCAAAAATCATTCCTAGCTATCATCTAAGCAATAATCAACAATCCTAACTATATCATTACGTTCAAAAACACGATCTAATCAATGAAAATCAAGTCAGAAGGTTAAAAAGGATAGTTACCCAAATCAGACGATTCTACGGACAAAATCACGATCAGGACGCGTATACACGTTCACCGGTTCGAGCTGAACGTTCTGGTGGTGTCAAATATGAGTTTTGGAGATTATACGATCGAGCTCTGGAGTTGCAGGAGGTTTTTGGTCGAAGGAAGAAGAATTATGAAGGTTCTGCATGATTCTGTGATTTAAGAAACTGATTCAGCAGACCGACCTACTCGTCGCGTATCGCGACGAGTGGCCCACATGTCGTCGCGTACCGCGAGGGATTCCGGATAAGATTTGATATCGTGGTTTGTCGCGTATCGCGACAAGACTCCAAGGAGTCGTCGCGTACCGCGAGAGATCCAATTTCAAGATTTTTCTTCGTTTCGCGATTCCGGACAATCCGTAACTCGGTTTCACGCACGGTTTTCTCCCATGTTCCCAATTTCTCGCATACTTTAAACCTGTAATGATTAAAATCATCAATTTAACACAGATTCCTAGAACGACCAAACGTGCTCGTGTTATTGATGACGTAATGTTTACCTGCAATTGTCACATTTTTCTTTTGTGTCAAAGAAGTGAGAGGGACGGCAATCCTGGAGAAATTCGATATAAACCACCGATAGTAACCGGCAAGTCCGAGACACGATCGAATCTCCGTCGGTGTCTTCGGTGTACTCCAATTCTTCACCGCATCAATCTTCGCAGGATCTACGTGAACACCATTTTCATTGACTATGTGTCCCAAGAACTGAACTTCCTTAAGCCAAAATTCACATTTAGAGAATTTGGCATACAATTGTTCTTTTCTCAAAACCTCCAAAATCAACTTAAGGTGTTGCTCGTGTTCCACTTTGCTCTTAGAGTATATCAGAATATCATCAATGAATACAATCACAAATTTATCCAACTATGGCCGGCAAACTCGGTTCATGAGGTCCATGAAAACCGCCGGTGCATTGGTAAGGCCGAAGGGCATTACCAGGAATTCATAATGTCCATATCTGGTTCTGAAAGCTGTCTTGGGAATATCATCATCATGTAAGCGAAGCTGATGATACCTAGACCTCAGATCGATCTTTGAAAACCATGCCGAGCCTTGAAGCTGATCGAAAAGATCATCGATGCGCGGCAGTGGATATCGATTCTTAATTGTGAGTTTGTTCAATTCGCGGTAATCGATACACATTCGGAATGACCCGTCCTTCTTCTTGACGAACAGGACCGGTGCACCCCATGGCGAATGGCTCGGGCGAATAAATCCTTTATCGGTCAGTTCTTGCAGCTGGCTCGCCAATTCATGCAACTCCGAAGGCGCAAGTCTGTAAGGAGCTTTGGCGACAGGATTCGCACCAGGTACTAAGTCAATTCGAAACTCTACTTGACGTTCTGGTGGAAAACCCTGTAAGTCATCTGGAAATACTTCAGGAAAATCTCGTATCACTGGAACGTTTTGAATGCTCTTTCCTTTCTCCTTTTTCTCCACAATATGGGCTAAAATTGCTATACACTTCTTCCTAAGGTACTTGTGTGCTTTAGCACATGACATCAGCTTAAGACCTTTGTTAGAAGTTTCCCCAAAAACTCTTAAAGTTTCACCCGAAGGTAAGGGGATACGAATATATTTTTCATGACAAACTATCTCCGCTTTGTGGGTGGCTAACCAGTCCATGCCTATCATAACATCAAAGCTACCAAGATGCGTAGGTATGAGATCAATTGGGAAAACGTGATCACTTAAGTTCACAGTACATCCAATACTAAAAGTGTCAATATCAATAGTGTTTCCGTCAGCCACCTCCACGTTAAACGGTTTATCTAAATATGTACGTGTTCTACCAAGCAAGCATTCAAAATCATATGAAACGAAACTCCTATCGGCACCAGAATGAAATATGACAGATGCATAAGAGTTGTTGATCAGAAATGTACCATTGACCACGTCCTGGTTGGCTTGAGCAGCTGGAGCATTCAGCTGAAATGCTCTACCACGAGCCACCTGTTGATTGTTTCCGGTCAATTTCGGGCATTGATTTCTGAAGTGACTCACTTCGCCACACTCATAACAGGCTCTTGCCTGTGCAGGAAGTACCTAGTGAATGGGTACAGCTGGAATTGGTTGTGCATGCGGAGCTGGCAGTGCAAGCGGAGCAAGTTGCATCCTTTGTGCTTGCGGTGCACTCCGACAGACATTGGCATAGTGACCATACTTGCCACAGTTGTTGCAGACGCGACAAGGCAAGTTAGGTGCGTGATGATATCGACAGGTATTACATTGGGGAGTATTCCTAGTGCAATTTCTGGCAGTGGTGTTGTTGGATGGTTGCTGCGCAGGCTTTGCAGCAGGAGTAGTGACCATGAAATTTCTGGTCTTCCACTTTTTGTTGCTGCTCTTCGATGAACTAGCAGCCTCAGTCTTGGCTTCAGTCATTATCTCCTTTGTAGCATTCTTCACCTTAGTCTTCTTCGTTCCTTTTCTCGTGAGAGTTCCAACCTTTACATGATTGTCCGTTAAAGTTGCAGATAAACGGATCGCAGCCTCAAGTGTGGTAGGGTTGCTACCATAGACTGTGTCCTGAATGTGCATAGGCAGACCGCCTATGTACTTCTCAATTGCTCTCTCTAACGGTGTCATTAGATGAGGCACCAGTAGACTATACTCGTGGAAACGAGTATTGTAGATGACGTTTTCCTCGCTTTCCTGCTTGAGTTACCAAAACTCAGTCTCAAGCTTCCTCATTTCGCTGCGAGGACAGAATTCAGTGGTCATCAACTTTTTGACCTCTACCCATGTTAGTGCATGGGCAGCATCAACTCCCCTAGTTCGTTTCTCCCCATTCCACCATGTTAGTGCTCTCTTTTGGAAAACAGTAGTGGCATAACGAACTTTCAGGTTCTCGGGGCAATCGCTGTTGATGAAAGTGTTCTCCATACTCTCGAACCACTGCAGCAGACCAGTGGTAGTTTCAGAACCCGTAAACTTCTGTGGATTACAGGAGTTGAAGTGTTTGAATGTGCAAGTTGGAGGGTTTGCACCACCTCGGTTCTGATTGATGTTCTGATTGGCTTGACTCAGTTGATTCACCAATCCAGAAATAAGGTTTGCTAACTCTTGTATGCCGGAGTTGGCATTACCGTTAGCATCCTCTGAGTTTGTATCGTCTCCGTTGTGACGGCGTGGCGGCATTTTTCTGAGGAAATTAGAAACAAATTACTACCGTTTACAACGTAAGTCATACAAACAATGGTCAAATGAGTTCATTTAAACAGTTAGGATTACATATAGGAACTATATTTCTCTCCTATCTGTCTTTAAACTCATAAAAATTTTAAATTTCCTAGAATTATACTAAGTGTCCTAGTTGGTCATAACTAATATTAACTAACTATTCCTAAGTTTCATACATTCTCCACCCTATACCAACACTAACAACCTCCCGATGCAATGCAACAAGCTTATATATAGGGCATATGCAGGGGTAGATCGCAACCTCCCCTACACCGTCCCACCACCGTTGCATTGCATCACGATTATGTCCTTGTTAGAGTTTAGGGTGCATCATGTATTTTACCATAGTCCCACTTCACAAACCTTATCCTAAGTAGGATAATTTTGAGTGAAGTGGTCTCTAGTTCCCTTGGACAATTAGGTTCGCCTAATGTCTAAGTTCACCTGACATGTAGGTTTGCCTATTTCTAAGTTCACCTAATGTCTAATTTCACCTGACATTAAAGTTCCCCTAATGTCTAAGTTCACTAAAATTCCATACTAAATCTCAATGTCCATAATCATCAATAAGGGTTCATATCATCACTGAGTGCTCTTATTGTCACTAAGTGTTCATATCCTCCCTATAATTTATTCTCATCAAGTGTCCATACCATCACCAAGTGTTAGTATCATCACTATGCGTTTATATTTTCACAAGTGTCTATATCATCTCCCAAGTCTACAGTCCATCGCTAAGTATTCGTATCGTTCGTTGATCCTATGCACCCTCACGTGTCCAATAAGTGTGTCTATTAATGAGTTTATAAATGTTTATCAAGTGTGATCATCCATGAGTCAATCCAACACCAACCTTTACCACGTTCCATCAAAAGTCCATCAATCACAACTTCACAACAGTTCCTAGTACATCCTAGTAATATCCTAAGCTCCTGACAACGAATACCCCCAGTATACTACAAATGGTTTATATATAGGGCATATGTCGGGGTCAATCGCAACTGCCCCAGCCAACATCCCACCACCTTTGTAGTATACCAAGAGTGTGTCCTTGTCTGGAAATCCTATATCAAACAAGTAATTTCTAAAGCAAATAAGTTCTTAAACAGTTAATTTCCAAAACAGTTAATTTCCTAAACAGGTAAGTTTCCCAAACGGTTAGTTCCCACATTCTTCAATACTGACATCCACCTAATGTACCGTAAATGGTTTATATATAGGGCATATGCAGGGGTATATCGCAACCTCCCCTACACCGTCCCACCACCTTTACGGTACACCACGTGTATGTCCTTATTGAATCATTAGGGCACAAATAAACAAGTAACACATAAGCATGAAATCCTGAATATACTAATTAGTGTATGAATTTTTTCATACTAAGGTATCCTACGGTTATAGACTAGGTCAACCATTTCTAGTAACCTAATTCCCTATAACCCAGGCTCTGATACCAATCTGTAAAACCCCGACCGATGGCGGAAACGTCGGGATGCCACGAGGGATGTGTAGATTGTTCAAAAGCTCGTGGGCATCTAAATATATACCATCACATATCAATCAAACCAAATAAATGTTTACACAAAAATCACGTTTATCATGAATTAAATACATCAATTACACAAAATAATTAGCTAAACTAACTGAACTCTAATCGCCAGAATTTTAGTTAATTAGCTAAGTCCAAGATCCTATGTGATGATGTCCAAAAGTGAGAATTCATCTTCTTCAACCTACTTAGCTTCATCACCTGAAACATGTAAAGAAATCAATTTTCAACTACTAAGTAGTTGGTGAGTAATCATAAGTTTTTATACTTTAAAAATGTTTTATAAAATGGGTATAAAAGTTTGTATTTTTAAAACATTTTATAAAAAAAAGTTTAGATAAAATGAGTATAAGAACTTATGGTCTTTCTGAGGAAATCCACAAGAGTACCTGTGTGACATTCCAATACATATCCCAACACAATCAATCAAACACATAAAGAAACACATAATCACATATCAATTCAGTCATAGACAATCAGAGATAATCATAGTCAGTAACAGATAATCAAACACATAACCATTCAACAAATCTCAAAATCAATATTCTCAAATAATATCCGTGACTATACATGGACATTATGTAATTAACATAAGTTAAAAACATGATCCATGGAGTGGAAGCTATGCACGTGACAATACATGAAACCAATGCAATTAAGCAAGGTCAATTGCAATGTTTCACGGAGTTGTGATAATCCAAGTGGCAATACATGTAATCTTTGTTATTGACCAAAGTCAATGACAATGTTTACATGGATGTATATTAATCAGTGATAATCCATAATAATGATAATCCATAATATGAATATGTTGGACCGATCGGGAGCTCGGAAACAATCCGAATCCAATAGAAAACTACTCGACAGCCTCTGGAATAGTGCGGAATCCTATTCCAGGGTTTTCCAATCGAAACCAACAGAAACCGTGGTGATCCGAGGTTGTAAGAACAACGTGGAAGCAACAATCGAACACCACGGGTTGAGAATCGAACTTGGATGATCAAGAACCGCTCAAATCTTCTAGGGTTTTGACACTGGAGTCTCTGGGAAGAAGGAGGGCTCTGGAAAGTTTTTTAAAGTTGAAATGATTTGAACTTCTATATATAAGCTGTAGTCATTCGGCCGAAAGAGTGGCCGAAGCAGCTCATTCGGCGAATGACTAAGCTCGAATGAGCTATCATTCGAATGAGTCATTCGGCGAATGACTCATTCTCAATCCAGACATTCGCTATAATCTTCATTCGGCGAATGACTTCATTCTAGAGTCATTCGCCGAATGAGTAACCTTCATACTCAATTCAGTTTATAATCAAATCAACTAAATAGATAAACATTAATAGACATTAAGGAATAGAAATAAAGACAACTTCCATTAATACTTTGAACATTTACATGATAAGAGTTACAAAACTGAACTAGGGACAAAAACATGTATCAACAAACTCCCCCTTGGACCTAGTTCAACTCTTGGAAGTTTCTTTCTTGAAATTCTTTGCTGAAATAGCTTTCCAATCTGCTCCAGCGTGTATCTTGAAAATGCTGCAGAGACGGATCACTCTCATAAACTGTAAGGCTTGAACCATGTCTGGAACATCAAAGAAGATCTGATTCCTGAATAGAGCTTGAACATCTTTATGAGACAGGTTCGTCAGCCACATGGGATCAAAAATTCTGACAGTCTCCCACTGTTTGTCTTTACATAGAACTATCACAGCTTCACCAGTGCGCCCGTCATAGTACCACCATCGGAAGCCATCCATAAAGTCTTGTCGCATTTTCCGCAAGGGAATCTTCTTCAAAACTCTAGGGGGAAGCCACTTCAGGATCACTTTATGCTTGCGGGTATCACCATCAATCTCTGGCAAATAGTATCGTTCTGGCTGTTGTGGTTGAAAGTTCACCCATCTCTTCCGGTATTCATACTTGATCTGTCGAGAAAACCAAGCAGACATCCCAGAGTCACCACTGTATAGCATGTTCAGACGTGCTAGCTGATTGACTTCGAATCCAGGCAACGTCTTGAAATCATGTGGGTGTTTGAAGTAGTCGATCCCTTTCTCTCTTTTCACAGCATAGCACCCAAGATCATGGAAGTATGCCCAGCTAAGGATCTGACCTCCAGCTTTGTAGCCTTTGGTCCTGTAAACCTTCTTGTGCGTGGCTGGCATCTTCTCAGTGCTTTGCTTCTTTAAGACTTCCCAGTAAGAAGCCCATTCCTCTTTCCTCTTCTTTTGATCATCGGCTTCAGCCTTGCTTGCCTCTACTTGTTCTTCTAGATATCTGACCAAGAGATCCTCTGTTTCCTGATCAAATGGCTCAGTGAATGTAGGCAGCTCGTCTTCGGCCGATGTATACTTTGGATATTCTTCATCTGTGATGTCTTCCAGAATAACCTCATCTATATCATCAAAAGGTTCTGGTTCGGGCTCTTCAAAACTGGGAACTGAGGTGTCATCAGTAACAACCTCGTCAGGATTCAACCTGAATAGCTCGGCTATTTGTTCCTTTGATAGACAGTGTATAATCTCTCCCTCCTCCTTGTCATAGCTCACTGAGTGCTGTATAATGCCCTGAGCGTCCAAAATCATGGTAAGTGTCTTATCAAGCTGACGTCTCAGAGGCACAGCTTGAACTTCCTCAGTAGCTTCTGGTTCTGCTGTCTTTGATGGAGACGAGGGAGGAGGAGCCTGAGCCTTCTTGTCGTTGACTTTCTTGGATCGGATCTCTGAAGAGGGAGGGGCTTGATCATCATTGCCATCATCATCATCGTCATCAGTACCAGATGATTCAGCAGACCCACTCCAAGATCCGTCTTTGTCATCATCTTCAGCATCATCATATTCATCAGATTCTTCATCCTTCTCAGAATCTTCATAGTCCACTTGTTCCTCATCAGACTCTTCTTCATCTATCTGCTTGTCTGAATCATCGGAACGATCTTCTACACCCTCAAGTCTGGGAGTGCCCTCCTTTGAACCCTCGACAAGTCCAGCGAGGCGAGCATTCTCAGCCTCGAGTAGAAGAATCCTCTCATTGAAACCAGAGGCTGTCAGAGCCAACTGGTTGTGCTCGTCAATATACTTCAGGAGCTGTTCCTCCTGCTGAGCTGAACGAGCTCTAAGATCAGCTCGTTGATCAGCTGCCTGCAGCAACAAGGCATCCTGATCGTTGATCCGTTGAGTGAGCTGAGCGATCTTAGACTCTTGCTCCAAGTTCTTCTCCATCAGCCTGAGAACCATACTGTTCAGTGTGCTAAGCTGATCCACAACTGACACAGTAGGTATATGCATATCAGCTCGAACTGTAGATGGGCTCGAAGAAGCAGCAACATAAACTGGCTCACGAATAACGGGAGTGGACAGAGGGGCAGTAGTAGTCTGAGTATGAATAGCCCTTGTCCGTGTCAGTGAAGAAACTGACATAGCTGCTACTGATGTGACAGTAGTTGTAGCAGCTGATGTCAGTTCTGACCTCCTTTGGAAAGAGAACCTCGATCTCTTTCCCCTTCCTGCTCTAGAGGATGTGGGCTGAGTAGCCGCAACAGCAACCACTGCTGCGGAAGCAGGAGCAGAAGACCTGGGAGGAGGAGATAGATCAAACTCTGGAACGAATAAAGGATCAGTGATCTCCTCTCTCTCTTCCTCTGTCCTCTTCCTCTTTCTAACAACCATCTTCCCGGCCACCATCACCTTCTCATACCCTTCCTCCATGAAATCATCTGACTCAGTGCTCTCCTCATCACCGTCACCAACAACACCCTCATCACCCGAGTCCTCTGACTCATCATCATCATCAGACATGTGAGGAAATGAAGTATCAGCAACAGTAGAGGTGGAAACAGTAGTAGTAGTGGTGGTCAGAAAGTCTAGATCCATCAAAGAATCTATATCTACATCCTCCTCCTGTGCTGTCGAAACAACAGCATCACCACCAGCAACAGAATCAACAACATCAACCATGCTCACTGAAGCAGCAGTGGTCATGTGTCCAGAGATCATCTCACCTGCACCAGTACTCATCAACACTGTGCTTTCACCAGGTCCAGCACCACTAGGGCCTGCACCATCACCACCATCACCTCCATCACTATCATCCCCACCAGCAGGTACAACAATGTCTTCCACATCCGAGTCGGAGTCATCATGCCTCCATCTCCGTCCGGCAGGAGCCCTATAATCAGGTCGAGAGAGGTGACCGAATAAAGACCTAGTGGTAGGCTTCCTCTCTTTCCCTCTGTATGACAAAACTCTATTAAGAGTAATGTCATTCATATGCTCTAATCGAATGATATCAGCATTGATCTTCGGAAGATCTAGAACTTGGGCGTCTATGATTTGCTGGAGAAACCTCGGGTACATGAGGAACTTCTTGTCACCCTTGAGAACCACGTTCTCCTTCATGTGAATGAAGATCATCTCTGAGAAGTTGAAGGGTTTGTTGAGCACCAAAGCAGCAAATGCGCACTGGATGGTCTCACGCATATCATCAAAACCCCCTCTCCTAGATCCAAGACAGTGTACCAGCACATGAGCTAAGTACTTGAACTGTGGAGACATAAACGCCTTGTTGAGGATGCCAGCTCCAATATCACCCTCATACTTGCATCGAAGAAAACATCCACGAACCAGAAATCGATCAAGTAATGCAGGCTGATCAGGAGAGTCTTGAAATCCACAGATTCTCCGGATGTGCTCAGCTGAGACAACCACATCATGTCCTTGCACTTTGCCCCGTATAACTGTAGGCTCGGCCTCGCAATCAATATCAGCCGATGACCAAAAATCCTGCTGATGTGATAGATAGGGCACATGTACAGTAGATATAGCTGTGAATATCCTAGAACGCCTCAGAAATGTGATGATGTCTGAGTAATGCTTCGCGTTCGGAGTGGTCAAGTCTAGATGAGCACAGATGTTGTGCTTGGGAACTGACTTGTATCCTGCCATACTGCATAACACAAGAAATAAACATGTCAGTACGAGATACTCAATCAGTAAACTGAAATTAGCCAAAAATCAGATTAACTGTTAATCTGATATGCCGAATGAAAGACATTCGCCGAATGAGTCATAGGATCGAATGAGTCATTCATCGAATGAGTCATTCGTCGAATGAGGTTCATTCGTCGAATGACTCTCATTCGTCGAATGAGACATGAGTATGACTGGTCATTCGTCGAATGAGCCATTCGTCGAATGAGGTTCATTCGCCGAATGAGTCATTCGCCGAATGACGACATTCGGCGTCTGATTTGAATTCAAAATCCCCCTTTTTCAAAATCACAAATCAGTCCATAAAACCTGTTCATTAACACTCAGAATCGACCGACTAACACTTTTAATACTTGACTAAGTTAGTTTCAAGTCCATTTCAATGGTTTATTTACAAGGTGAACGTTGAAACCCTAAAACCCTAAGTTATGATCTGATTGACACGATTCCATGGTTGGAATGATCTGAAATTTGATCCCCATATACCTGAGATGAAGTGTAAAAAGATTATCAGAAGCAGGATCAATAAAGATCAAAAGAAATCAAAGAGACGGGCACTGTGTGTGAATCGCCGAATGGGGTTCTCTCTGATGTCGCGAAATAGTTTTTGGTCGAATGACCCTCATTCGGCCGAAGGACCGTTATATAGTCCCTTCTCATTCGCCGAATGAGCTAGGCGAAAGGTCACCTGACATTCAGTCTCATTCGCCGAATGAGTGGCGATTGAGTCATTCGACAAAGTTCATTCGCCGAATGAGAATGTCGAATGAGTCATTCGACACTCTTCATTCGTCGAATGATGTTCATTGTGTATGATTGATTCGGTCGAATGACTCATTCGCAGAATGAGTTCATTCGGCCGAATGAGTTCATTCTACCTCTCATTCGGACGAATGAGAGATGAAAATCTCCAAACCTCAAATTTTTCAACATTTGACATTATGAGCAACAAACTTTTAACAATTTATGAAGATATGTCTGGTTGGTTCAGGATTCAGATATGACAGACATCCGAATCTACAAATGATCATCTAAAACAAAATTGAAAATAGAAAATCTTTTTGTATTTTTCTGAAGCAACCACTACAACTGTACAAACAAGAATTTAAAACACATAAACACATATTTTTGTGAGAAGTCCATTAATAAGATAACACATATCTCTAATCACATCATATTGCCTTCAATGAATGCTTCACTTCAACCACAATTTCATTTTGATACGATTACTGATATATTTGTCCAAATTTAAACTGAACAATACATAACTCCTAAACAAACTATATGATCACTCATATTTTCTGATTGAGTTCCCCAATTCATTTCATCAATCAAGATCAAAATCAGTTCAAAACTCATTTCAGCATATCTTAAAACCAGTCATCATGAATTCAATAAGATTCAAACATTTATTATCTTTTTGTGTTTTTCTTGTTCTATCCAAATGGATGGCTTCAGCTAGGTCCGTCCCAGCAATATGGCACATGTATGGAATCGAACTTTAATTGTTTAAGTATTTCTCAAGCTTAATACCAGCTTGCATTAGGTTTTCTTCAAGCTTAATACCAGCTTGTTTTTAGTTTTTCACCAAGCTTAATACCAGCTTGTTTTTGATTTTCCTCAAGCTTAATACCAGCTTGTTTTTAATTTTTCTTTGAATGAAACCTCATTTGATTCCATGATGACAGGTGTATGCTTGATTTGAGTCAAAAACCGTTTTTCACTCAAAAGATTTAATAAAATGGATCCCACAAATCAAACTTTCTAAGTTATCATAAGTTGTTTATTTATTTTGTACAGCCAGCCTATCAGTACATCCCATCACAATTCTCTTGTGATTTTAGTTCACACATTCATTTCTGCTTCTATGACATAATGAAATCAATGTACTACTTTATTAAACAAGACCATCTCATTTTTTTTAATTTTTCTATTGTTTTTGGTTTTTCAAATTTTCTAATGTTTTTGATTTTTTTTAAATTTTCTAATGTTTTTGGTTTTTCAAATTTTCTAATGTTTTTGATTTTTTAAATTTTCTAATGTTTTTGGTTTTTCAAATTTTTTATTGTTTTGGATTTTTTAAATTTTCTAATGTTTTTGGTTTTTCAAATTTTTTATTTCTCCCCCTAAAAACCTAAAAATAGAAAATCTTTTTGTGTTTTTGGTGATAAAAAATAACTGTACAAGAGAAAATGAAAATACTGAAATAAAATAAACAAAGCAAAGACTATCTAAGTAAAATGATGATCATTTGTGAGACTCAGATGAGGATTGAACTTCATCCTTTTGGAAAACACCATTAGCCGATAACAGATATAGAAATCTGGGTTTGTCAAAAGCTTTTGTAAAAAGATCGGCTTTTTGGTGATCGGTGTGAATTTTAACAACATCGATTAATTTCTTTTCAAAACAATCACGTATAAAGTGATATTTTATGTCGATGTGTTTGGTCTTGGAGTGCTGAACTGGATTTTTAGTGACAGCAATGGCGGCAGTATTATCAACATAAATAGGAGTGTTAGAAAAATGTAACCCATAGTCCCTGAGTTGCTGTTGAATCCAGATGATTTGTGAACAACAACTAGCAGCAGCAATATATTCAGCTTCACCGGTTGAAGTACCACCGACGTCTGCTTCTTGCACTGCCAGGTGACCAATCGGTTTCCAAAGAACTGACATCCCGCAGATGTTGACTTGAAATATCTTTTGCATCCACCATAATCTGAATCACTGTAGGCAGTAAGCTCAAAGTTATCTTCATTAGGGTACCATAAGCCAAGTTCCGGTGTACCCTTCAGATAATGCATAATCCTTTTGACAGCAATAAGGTGAGATACTCTTGGTTTGGATTGATAACGTGCACACAAGCAAGTGGCGAACATGATATCTGGCCGAGAAGCAGTAAGATACATGAGAGATCCGATCATTCCCCGGTACAGAGTGGCATTAATTAACTCCCCCTTTTCATCTGGAGTAATCCCGTGATTAATCGCCAGTGGGGTACCAGCAGGCTTTGCATCAGACATACTGAACCGGCTCAGAATGTCACCAACGTATTTGGTTTGATGAATAAAAATCCCTGCCTCAGACTGATCCACCTGCAAACCCAAGAAAAACTTCATTTCTCCCATCGAACTCATTTCAAATTTTTCTTTCATAACATTCTCAAATTCCTTGCACAGATCATCATTTGTGGAACCAAAAATTATGTCGTCCACATACACTTGCACCAAGAGTAAATCACTGTCCTTCTCACGGATAAATAAAGTGCAGTCAATGACACCTCTTCTGAACCCGTTGTTCAGAAGGTGAGTGGAAAGTGTCTCGTACCACGCTCGCGGAGCTTGATGCAATCCATACAGGGCTTTGTCTAACTTGTAGACTTGGTCACGATGCAATGGATCCTCAAATCCGGGAGGTTGACTGACATACACTGTTTCACTAATAACTCCGTGAAGGAACGCGCTCTTTACATCCATTTGATAAACCTTGAATTTTTTAAAGGATGCATAAGCCAAGAAAATACGAATGGCTTCCAGTCGAGCAACTGGAGCAAACACCTCATTGTAATCCAATCCTTCTATCTGTCTGAATCCTTGAACCACCAGACGAGCCTTATTTCTCACTATAATCCCGTGATCATCTTTCTTGCACCGAAGAACCCATCTTGTACCGATGACTTTTGCACCTTTGGGTCTATCAACTAATTGCCAGACCCCCAACTTTTTGAACTGTAAAAGTTCCTCTTGCATGGCATCGACCCATGATTCTTCTTTGAGGGCTTCAGTGACTGTACGCGGTTCAACTTGAGAGATAAAGCAGGAATGAGCACAAAAGCTTACATCTGCAAAATCAAGAATGTCTGCAAGACCACCTGAAGAAATCTGACTTCGAGTCTTCACTCCATCTAGAGGACTCCCAATAATGTTATCTTGAGGATGAATACGATTGATTCTTCCAACAGGATGAGCGGGAACCTCAACCTCAGGATCTAAGTTATTCAAATTCAAATCCTCAAGACCAGGTACAAGATTATCAACAACTGGTTCAGGAGCAGCTGGAGGATTGTCATCTGTGTCTGAGCTGTCATCATTTATCTGTGTAGTAGGAACAGATGCAGATGAAGGTTGCATAGGTTCATCAGGTGCATTTTGTACATCATACAACATCTGAACAGCAACATCTTCATCTGAATACATGGGGGGCATATTGAATGAATCAAAGAGACTGGAATAATCAAACATCCAATCTGGCCCTTTTCCAGGTGGGGGCATTGTATACTTCTGAACGTCTACATGGTACCACTCCTCCACATTATGAGTTGCAATGTTGTAAACTCGTTTGTTTGGAGTGCTATACCCAAGAAAGTACCCTTCTTCCACCTTTTCATTGAACTTGCCCTGCTCATGTTTCTTAAGCATAGTGCATGGAGCACCAAACGGTTTAGATACTTAAGATTTGGCTTTCTGTTATGGAGCAGTTCAAAGCAAGTCTTCCCATGTCTCTTCACAATAAGAACCCGGTTCAATGTATAACAAGCATTAGCAACAGCTTCGTTCCAGAATTGAACCGGCAGAGAAGAATCAGCAAGCATAGTTCTAGCAGCCTCAATCAATGTCCTATTCTTGCGTTCAGCAACACCATTCATCTGTGGAACGTATGGAGCACTAAATTGTTGCACAATGCCTCTTGCATTACAAAAATTCTCCATGTTGTGATTTTTGAACTCCGTTCCATTATCAGTTCTAAACTGACGAATCTTGAGCTTATAAAGCGATTCAAGTTTAGTAACCAGAACTTGAATACAATCAAACGTTTCTGATTTCTCTTTCAAAAAGAAGACCCAAGAGTATCTGGAGTATTCATCAGTGATAACAAGGCAGTATTGATCTCCAGCTATACTCTTCCTATTCACTGGACCAAACAAATCCATGTGGAGAAGCTCAAGAGGAACATTGATTGAATGATACTTTTTCAGCTTATGAGACTGCTTAGACTGCTTTCCCTTCTTGCACGAAACACAGATATCAGACAGCTTAAAATTTTTCAAGCTAACTCCCTCAACCAGACTGTTGTGTACCAAATGATTCATCTTGCGCAAACTCAAATGGCCCATCCTCTTATGCCAAAGGATTGAATCTTTCTCAGTTGCCTTTGTCATAAAACATGAAGCTGTGGAGGATGTAGTTGAAGCTGTGGCCATATTGAGAACGTACAAGTCTTGCTTCCTCGGAGCAGACATCAAAATCCAATCTTCAGGTATCTGCACACCTTGCTTGAGAATGTAACACTTGGAGTCATCAAATAGAACCTTGTACTCTTTGTCACAAATCTGAGAGACTGACAGGAGGTTGTTTTCCAACTGTTTGACATATCTGACATTATCGAACGAAACCTGTCCATTTGTCAAAATTCCCTCTCCAGTAATAAAACCACCTTTGTCTCCAGCAAAGGCAACATAGCCACCTCGAACTGCATTCACATTGGTGAGCAGAGAAATATCACCAGTCATGTGTCTGGAAGCCCCACTATCAACGATCCAATTGCTGTTCACTCCAGCTTTTGGGGCAACCTGCACAATAAAGAGACAATCAGTTTACTTTGGGAACCCAAGCCTTTACAGTCTTGGGTTGACCCATAGAGTCTCGGATCCAAACATCGATCCATTTTCCCTTAGGAATAGTTTTATCTGAAATTGGGGGAACAGACTCCTCAGATGATTTTACTTTCCAAATTGCATTTTTATCAAAAGAGGTTTTCAGATAGATGGATGATGATTTTGATTGATTAACTTTGACTACATTTGGAACTTTCAAAGTTTCCAATTTTCCTTTTCCCTTGTCTGAATTTTTAGACTGAATGGGTGGTTTAAACTTTTGCTGAAAAGACTTAGGGACAGACTTTACCGGTTTTGGTAAAGCAGATTTTAAGTTTTTGAAAGGCACAACTTTAGGTCTGATCAACTGAGGGCAGAATCTCACAATGTGCCCTGACTCACCACACTCAAAACAAACTTTATCACCTTTTTTATGAAAATGTTTTAAATCAGAAAATGACTTTTTAGTTGATTTAAAAACATTTAATTTCTGATAATCTGGCTCAAACCCCAAACCCTTTCTTCCTTTGTTACCAAACTGAGCTGATTTGGTAACACAGTCAGCTTCAGACCCCTGTGAAGCTTTAACAAAGCATAATTCTTTGTAAATTTTTGATTTGGAGATTGGGTCACCTTTCATGACAACAGAAGTTTGATTCCGAGGAATGCTATGCTTAGGTGAATACTCTGATTCATCCTCGGAATCGGAAACCCAATCTTCAACAACTCCATCCACCCTTGACTCCTTAGTCTGAGATGAACTCTGATTTGCACTCAGACTAACTGGATCAATTACTAACGGAGTAGTAACTTGAAAATCCTTTACATCTTTGTCATTTGGAGTATTGACAAAGGCATTGAGGATTGGTGGAGGACAATTTTGATAATTAACCTGTTCTTCCCCTGATCAGCACTCCTACTGATCATGTGCTCAATGATATAAGAAGAGCTTTCATAACTCTTGAGCTTCTGACCTAAAGTCTCATAATCACATTCAACTATTGCTAACTTCTTCTTGATCTCATTGATGGTATTGAGATAAGAAGTGATAGCATCTTGTTTGTTCAGAACAGCGATCTCGGCCTCATGCAATTGTCGATTTAAAAGATCAATTTTAATCTGAAAATCTTTTTCATTAGATTTTAAAACTTTGTTTGCCTCAATGCATAGGTCGAGATCGGTCAGCAAGTCACTGTTATGCTTCTGATAAGCAAGAACCTTACTCCTAAGGTCAACACAATTAAAACAATCAGATTGAGAAGATGAACAATCAGTGTATACCTGCTCAGAAGAGTCTGTAGAAGCAGAAGAATTTGCCATCAAAGCAAATTGAGTTGAAGAGTCATCAGCTTCACCATCAGATTCTTGAGTTTCAGAATCTGTCAGACTGTCTGATTCTGAACTTGATATCTTATCATCAATCACCAAGGAATCCTCCTGACTGCTTTCTTCATCATGATCTTCAGAATGCTGAATTTCTGCCACACAAGCTTTATCTTGATCTTCCTTATCAGCATTAAACCTGAAGTCCCAGTTCACCCCTTCATCCTGTTGAACCATTAAAGCTTTACTAGCAGAGGATGAAGATCCAACTTGAGAAGGAGAATCAATGGGAACTAATCTCCTTTATGGATTGGCAGTAGAGGATTTCTGATGCTGAAATGGATTCTTGTTGCCAGCTTTCTTAGGCTGCTTGCATTGTCTGGCAAAATGACCCTTCTCACCACAGTTGTAGCATGTGACAGATGCCATATCAAATCCAAACTTGGACTCCTTGTTTAGATTGATATCCTTCCCAGTCCTTTTTACAAACTTCTTTGCTCTTCTAACTGCACTAGCCAATGCCCACATAATGTCAATCCTCTCCATATCATCTGGATCAATCTGAGAGTAGTCATCATTGGTCAAATATGGATTGCCGATCTGACCAGCAACTAATCCATCATATGAGCTAACCAATGTTGACAGAAGACCCATATGCTCTTTAGCAATCTCTACTGTGACCTTGTCAAAATTCTCTGTTTTCAGACTTGCAGTAGGCTGATGATGCTCTTGTTGTGAGCTTGATGAAGAAGATGGACTGAAATGCATCTGAGCTGCAGATGGAGCTTCAGATGCTTTAGAAACAAAAGCAGTCTTCAAAGGAGCATGAGTTGTAGATTTATCAACTGTAGGAGTGGAGTAGTATAGAGAAGGATCTTGAACTTGCACAACCCTCTTGGCTTTTCACTTGTTCTCTATCTCCTGTTCCTTCAACTTCTGAATGAAATCATTGATGTCCATATGAGCCATCATCTGATTTTGCTTGAATACCATCAAGAAGGACTCCCACTTTGGAGGTAGGGCATCTGCTAAACACTGAATCTTCTCTTGAGTTGTAGTTTTGACCTCGTGGTTGAACAACTCACTCAACAGATGATAGAACCTAGCAATCAGCTCATCAAGGGACTCATTGCCCACATACATAAAGCTGTTGAACTCTTTCCTTAAAGCTTTAGACTTAATGCTCTTCAATGCATCATTCCCTTCATATCTTTTTTGCAAGGCATCCCAGAGGTATTTGGAAGATGTAAACTGTCTAAATTGATGAAAGATATCTGTAGCAATGGACTGTGACAGAATGGCATATGCTTTCTTCTCATAGTCATACAGCTTTCTTTGAGGCTCGGTCATCCTTGTAACAAGCATAGGAGTACCATCCTCGTTTAAAGGCCTCAAGTAACCTCCCTCTATCATCATCCACAGATTTGTATCCACTCCATTGATGTGGATTTCAAATCTATACTTCCAGTGAGGGTAGTCATCTAAAGTCAACAACTTAGGAGCTTTGTTTGAGTTCCCGGTTTCATTTTCTGTCAACAAGAGAGTCTTAATGCGATGGTTTTGGTTAGCCATGAGTGCTAGATCCTCCATTTGATCAGAAGTAATAAGATTCAACACTTAGAAAGATTTCAGAAGTGACTGGCGAATGAACTGATATTGGACGAATGTCGGGGTCCGAATGTCTTGAAACTGGCGAATGGAGGCTGAGAATGACAACTGGCGAATGGGTTGGTCGAATGACCTATTCGGCGAATGGCAGATCGAATGAGTTCTTTCGCCGAATGAGTGTGAGAATGAGGCTTATTCGGCGAATGAGAATGGCGAAGGAGCTATTCGCCGAATGAGACCTATTCGGCGAATGAGGGGCTATTCGGCTGAACTTATTGGCCGCCAGAGTCATTCGGCAATCTGGGGTTTTCAGCAACGAAAATCGTGATAACTTGAGATTTTGACCAGATCTAACCACCAAATTTGGTACAGAAGTTCAAGACATGATAACAAACCAATTGGGAAAGAATTAGAACAATCAAACCACAAAAAAACCTTGATATTTCAATGAAATAGTAACTTGGGATGCAAGAAGAATAGGGTTTTTGAAAGTTACGAAAATCAGGGTTTTGGGAATCTCAGATCTGTTGATTTTGAGTGAAAATCGAGTAGAATCAAGAGCCAAAGCTCTGAAACCACTTTGTTGGACCGATCGGGAGCTCGGAAACAATCCGAATCCAATAGAAAACTACTCAACAGCCTCTGGAATAGTGCGGAATCCTATTCCAGGGTTTTCCAATCGAAACCAACAGAAACCGTGGTGATCCGAGGTTGTAAGAACAACGTGGAAGCAACAATCGAACACCACGGGTTGAGAATCGAACTTGGATGATCAAGAACCGCTCAAATCTTCTAGGGTTTTGACACTGGAGTCTCTGGGAAGAAGGAGGGCTCTGGAAAGTTTTTTAAAGTTGAAATGATTTGAACTTCTATATATAAGCTGTAGTCATTCGGCCGAAAGAGTGGCCGAAGCAGCTCATTCGGCGAATGACTAAGCTCGAATGAGCTATCATTCGAATGAGTCATTCGGCGAATGACTCATTCTCAATCCAGACATTCGCTATAATCTTCATTCGGCGAATGACTTCATTCTAGAGTCATTCGCCGAATGAGTAACCTTCATACTCAATTCAGTTTATAATCAAATCAACTAAATAGATAAACATTAATAGACATTAAGGAATAGAAATAAAGACAACTTCCATTAATACTTTGAACATTTACATGATAAGAGTTACAAAACTGAACTAGGGACAAAAACATGTATCAACAGAATATCATATTGATAAACAGGTATCATCCATGTGTTATTAAAATAAAATTTATAAAATTGGTATACATGTTTCACCTCCGAGTTTTAAAACAAAACAGTTTAAAAGAAAGGGAGGTTATGAGAACTCACCTGAGTCCTTAGAGTCAGTGTATTCTTAGAATGCGTGCTCACGTAAGAGAACTCAAAATAACTCAATCACTTGTAATTATTGGATGTTTCATATTTATAAGTTTTCGTGTTTCATCCAAATCAATTTCCCATAAGTGTTAGCCTTTAGTTACTAAATATTAACTTAGCTTAGTTTATTTATTCTTAGTTAAAATGTACAAATCTACATCTTAAAATTAACCAATATTAATTTATAAGTGGAGTTTGTTTGTTCTTTTTTTTATCGCTTCATAATAAGGAATAGGTCTTGAAATCTCATGTACCCATTCATAGGTATACATATGTAAGGTAATATTTCCATTCCTACACATACTATCATTTCGTGCATGATTTGAGTTAAACAACCACCATCATTTAAGTTATGTCAATTCGCTTAGGTTTTAGGAAAATTGTGTTTAGAGTGTCCACCTAATTTGTTAAATTCTAATCATTGAGTTCAATTCCATCATCGTTAGAAGAACTTAGGTTAAAAGAGAAAAGGTGGTGGTTGTCATAGTTTCTCATGCATGCGTAGTCATATATGTTTATATATACACTAGTCAGAATCCCACGCGATTCTGCGGCGTCGACGACCCATTTCCAAATCATAACACCCTACTTTTAAAAAGTTAGCTTGAAGTATGCGGGATTATGGTCGCGTATTTTTTAAAACAATTCAGCAAGAATCACCTTAAAAATGTAATTTTTTTACAAAATATTAACCTGGTCAAATTCATAATTATGCAATAAGTGAACTATTATCAAATCTTAACTACTAATACTAAACAAAGCAAAAGTCATAGTGACTGTTCAAATCCATTTTTATACAAAGGATGAACCTATACCAAGCAAAGCCAAAGAATCGAAGGATACTACATTGTCCCAAAGTCTTCCCACAGTAGACCATCTACGGGGTTTCGAGCTGGGACTCAAAGCCTCTCAAGAGGGAGTTTGACCTTGTTGTCATCTTAGTTGATGTTTCACATGTAGGCATACCTTGTCTTGATGATTAATAATTTCCAATTATCTACAATTCACTCAGCAAAATAATTAGAACAAATAAATAAACTGATTTACAAGCTACAATACACAAGTTGCACTGTGGCATTGATAGCTCTAAAAGGCGAAACAAACCAATCACAGAGTATCGCACAACCCAAAATAATATTCCGTGAGCCAACATCTACAACAAGAAAATACCCAACATTTAAACAATGATATTCCATGTTTCTTTACAATCCAAAATAAATAAATAAATAATAACTTACTCAAGCTCATTAGGAGCAACAAGACTAAATGTGCTAGGTTCATAGACATAAATAACACCACTTATAATCAATTTAGTTACATGATGAAATGCAACTCAAATTTCATAAGAAGTGACTCATATATCTAAAAGCACACAGTCACTTGATCAAATTAAATGTGACAATAATTTCATTTCGGATTTCATCAGACATACGTCAAAAATCGAAAGTTAGATTACAACCTACCTTCTCATGTGATGGCATGGCAGGCTTGATGACTAATCATAAGCACATGTAAGTTCATAAATGAATACAAAAAAAAAACCTTTGATTCCGAAGGCACATAAGTTATAGCTTCACATGAACCGAATGGTAGATCAGCTCGCATGAATCGAATGGGATGGTTGTAAGGCCTGATTGTTTCTGTTGTTGAGCCCTTGTAACTTAAGTTATAGCCTCACATTGTTTGGTTCAACTGATTAAGCAGACTGAAAATACTTCTGTGTACTGAAAAATAAAAATTATAATCACAAACTGGATGTTGGTGTGGTATGTTTACAATTTAGAAACCAATCAAATTGAATACAAAGAATAGAAAGGCGAATGGCAGGGTATGCTCCTTATAGGCTGAGCTACCATGTTCTATAACAACCGAATGGAGTGAAATTTCAAGAGCAAAAACTTTGTAGGATTTTGTGAAACCGTTGAACCAGGTTCTAGTTTTCATCCTCATGTGGCAGGGAACTATAAAACTCATTATATGCTAAAAGCCTAAAACTATTTATTATTACATTTAATCCAGTTTTACAACCTATGAGGTGAATAAACTTACCAAGTCCCCAAGCATAGATGGTGTGATTCATTTTAACCATGTAACGCATCAAAGATTAAGCATTTGCATGATCCTAAGGTCCAACTACTGAACCTTGGATCGTATTGTCTTGTCAGGAAGAACAAAATTGAAACCTTATTAGGTGAGCTATAATGTAGTAAAATAAAAAATTCCAACTGCGAAAAAAAACTAATCAAGTGAATGCAGCCAGCGCGGCCAATGAAAAGTAAAAAAAAAATGATATAAAAAGCAAACCCGGGTCAATTCGTGATACAACAACATCAAATACTCAAACAAATCAAACCAGGCTGCTTTTTTGGCCTTTGTACTAAGACTATCAAACTAGGATGTCCATACGTGCTTGGGTGGATGATGCACCAAGGAAATACCAGGTCTGGATGTTTGCATTGCCTCCATGTTTAGCTGCATGCCTGCATCCGGTTTTGTTCTCTGTGGAAAAACTAACCCACCTTCAGTAGTTATCTTCTAAATAATTTATATCTATTTTATTTATATATATACATGTAACTATTTACTGCAAAATTAATCAATCTTGCTGAATAACCAATCTTACAGTCATTCAGAATCTGCAACTTTACACTCATTCATAATCAATCTTGCTGAATAACCATGCTTACAAACTCATATACAATCATCAGATGATATAATAATCAATCTTACACTCATTCAGAATCTGCAAACTTCCCTTGTTTTTGTTGGGCAGGTAAATAATAAGATGTAAGACAGATAACATGCCTCCTGCTAACAACAAACACTCGAGCAGAATACAAAAACGTTAAGTACAATCTCTGACAAAAACTTAGCCCGATAGAAATTTTGTAGAAAGCCACCTTTTATGAAATTAAATTGGAAAATGGAATCAATAACAAACACCTGAATAGAAAATTTTCAAAACTTACATCATCATCTCAACAGATCCTGCCACCAAGGAGGAGAGGTGGAGGATGACAAAGGCGAAGGAGAAGCATAACATAACTCTAACGGTCTTCAGCTGCAGTCATCGTCATCACCGCAACAAATCCTTCCACCAACGCTGTTAGAAACCTAATCGTCACTATTTTCTATAGGGAAACCCTAGCCGTAGGAACCCTAAGCGTCACCAACGTCTGAAGGGTTATCATTTACTTGGGGTGTTGTCATCGAGGTTGAATTGCTGGAGGTACACCAACAATCACGCCGGAGAAGATGACCATCTGCCATGTTCCCTACTCTCTCTCTCTACCATGTTTGCCCTTCTATGCATACTCGGAGAGTTAGTGACGGCTAGAGAAACCAGGGAGCAATAGGTGATGCAGAGATTCGTTCTAAAAAAAATGAGAAAGAAGGGAGCATGTGTCTTTTTCTCTAGTTTTAGGGTTTGCACTGAATCAAGACCAAATATATGACTTGTTAAAGCGATACCTCTGATTCTTCGTTATATAGAAAGACGATCAGGAAGGGAAAACAAAGAATTGAAGGATGTATGAGTTGTACCATATGCTTATACACTTCTGATGTCCAGATTTGAAGACGAAGCAGAAGCCATGGATTAAGAATCTACAGGTTTGAATTTTGAAATGGAAGAAAATTGCCTATTTAGTGTATGTGTGCTTCAAACCAAATGGAAAGCAGGTGCTGGACTTCTACCAACTCTTTTAAGTTGATGGATGTGGTTTTAAGAGTCCACGCATGAAGTGTTTGTACATTATGTTTAATCAAGTGTACATCTCTTAATTTTAAGACTTTTCAATCTTCTCTCTCTAATACTCATTATATAGTATTATAGATAACTATGTTTCCCATTTATCCTTAATCTCTTAGTTAATTGAAATTAGGTTTTGAGTCACATGGAGGCAGCGAACCTATGGCCTTGTGGTGCCTAGGTTCGGCTGATATATTAGGTTCGTAGTGCATCCTAGGTTCGCCGGCCACTATGGTTCGGCTAACACAAGTCCAGCAGGTTCGGCCAAAGAGGGAGTAGGGTTCGGCCCTTGTAGGTTCGTCTAACAGGTGAAGGTTCGTCCCATCCAGATGGTTCGCCGAGTGCATGGTTCGGCCAAAGCTGCAAGGTTCAGGGTTCGGGACTTCATAAGGTTCGGTTGGTATGATGAGGGTTCGGCTGGAACAAAGGTTCGGCCACCTTGTTTGCCGCCCAGCAAGGGTTTGCGAGGAGAGGGTTCGGCCCTTGATGGCTGTAACAGGTTCGTCGACCTGTACCCCCTACCCACGACCGAACCTGTTCAACATCTTCATCATCATCGAGTTTTTTGTAAATTCGCAACTATACATAGCTTCTACATGTTACTACCAACTAGTTTAACAAATTACAAGAACCCTAATCTCGATTATAAGTTGTTAACCATGTTCCCATCTTGTTTCTAACAAAACCGAAAAGAAAACTTAGATTTACCTCGATTTGTGGTCCGAATGTGGTTTCTTCGTATCTTCTTGTTCCTCTTGATCACACGAACGCGTAGGCGCGAAGATCTCGCGATTTCGTTGAGAAATGAAGAAGTTAAGCTAGAGTGAAGTTGAGTGGTATGTGGGTGACGAATTTGGCTAGGTAGAGAGAGAGTGGAATATGGAAAATGAAGTAGAAAAGAGGAAGTGTTCTCCCTTATAGCGCGTATCATTTCCCCGTGCTCGGTCTCATTTTTATCACGTTCTAATTAATAAAATGCTCGGTTTTTCTCGTATTTTATATTTAAACAATAACCATTTAAAACAAATACATTTCATTTCAATAACATGATTTTAGTTAATATTTTCTCATAATACGATTTCAAATAAAATGGTTTAGTAAAATAGTTTCGTTTCATCGTCCTTAAATTTATTTATTTAAACAATCAATTCATTCGGATTTAATCTAGGTTGTGATTCCTAATAAACGTTTTAAGTTTTCATTTATTAATTTAATATCGTTAGATATTATTTAATTATTTTGTCGAAACACATTACTTACGTACGTATTCGTAAAGATCATCATCCTTCCGAATCTGACGCTCGTATCGTATTTCGATTCGATTTAAGATTTATGGAATATCGTTTCAGAATATTACTCTTAATAATTATATTCGTGTGAATCGTCACCCACGCGAATACATTTATTAAGTTACTATTTCTGAATTAATATTAACGTTTAAATTATGTTCGTAACCTCGCTGTCGCGTAATAAATTTCAATTGTACTTTCTGTTATTTTATTAACTTTAATATTATCAATCCCAAACCAAAACCCTCTAAACCAAGTCACTGACACATCCATGATAGACCGAAATATGCATATGTATAGGGCATATGCAGGGGTAGATCGCAATCTCCCCTACACCGTCCCACCGCTATTTCGATAAACCATGACCATGTGTCCTTGCCTATGTTTAGCAATCCAAACCATAACCAACTAACTCAAAATCCTTTCCATTTCAACCCAAATCCATAATCATCAACAATATAACCACGATAAACTCTCTGGTTCTGTTTAGTTGAGTTACAACTAAACTTCCCACGGTTTAGGCGTATAATAATATGTTATAAGCATGTATACCAATAACAGTGATAATTATCAAATAATGCATCCAATAATTCATTTTCATTAATATTAATAAAATCTCAGGTTGTAACAGTACAATCGTACGGATGTACGGATGTACGGACAACCGGAAGTACAGTGATGTTACAGGAGTCAGCCTCTTTCTTCAACACTCCAGAGGCTACCATCAGGTCGGTAAGTTTCCCTGATAGGCTAACAGCTGACTCCACTGTGACAGGGTTTGCAGCAACCACTAATCCTTGTATGCAGGCAGGTAGCCCACATACATACCTGTCAATCCGTTTCTCCAGAGTCGGTACCATGTTTGGCACCAAAGCAACCAACTCGTGATAACGAGTAGTATATCCCATGTGATCTGCCCCTCTCATCACATGGTTAGACAGTTCGACCTCCAATTTCTGTAGCTCGTTCTTGGGGCAAAACTCAGTCCTTAGTAATGTCTTAAACTCTTCCCATGGCATCGCCATAGCTTCTTCCCTGCCTCTAGCTTGGATCTGTGAGTTCCACCAAGTCAAAGCTCGCTTGTTGAAAGATCCAGCTGAATAGCGAACTTTGTGGTGCTCTGGACAGCTACTGGTATCCAGAGTAGTCTCTATCTTTTCTATCCATTGAATTAATCCAACGGCTCCTTCTGTTATGCTAAAACTGGGCGGCTTACATCCCACAAAAGACTTGTAGGAGTAGTGTGATGCAGTACCGGTGTGTCCACTGGCTTCCCCTGATGAGTTCCCAGTGTTGTTGTTGTCGTTCCGAATACGGTTGAGCATATCCGGTATCACTTCCTTCAGCTGGTTAGTCAGCTGACAGCTCAGTAGAGTTGCCAGGACAACGGTAGCAGGATCCAGTATCTGAGTCGCGTTCGGGTTTGGAGGAGGAATAAGTGGAGGAGGAGGAGGAGGAGGTAAAGGAGGTGGTGGTGAATCAGCCGGTGATGGTGTTGAAGAGTGTGGAGCGAAATCGTGCGGTGATGGTATCAGGGAAGGTTGTCTTCGTGGCGGCATTCTGATCATAACCAAAAGAACATTGGTCAGTGCAGAGATCGAATGCAAAAGACACTTTGTAAATAAAGTCTTAAGTCCTCTGTTCTCTACATACAGGGTCACTAGGTTATAGTCTAGGCCAAACTGTTTAAATAAGTGACCTATATTTCTCTATAACCATGGCTCTGATACCAATCTGTCACACCCCGAGCCGGCGGGGTTGGATCGGATTCCCCGTCGGGCGGAAGGTTCCCGGGGCACGATATCGTGAGTGATAATCGTGATGATAAGATTGTTTACATTGCACATGATATAAATAAGAAATGCTAAATAGAATAGAATTACAAAGTTAAATTACATCAGTATCGTTTATAATTTAACAATGTAAATTTACCATCAACATCATAAATTTACTATTTTGTATCTACACAAGATATACAAAATATATTGTCTAATGATGTTCCCAAAATATGCAGGTACAAAAATACTAAGTCTTCTATCTGAAGTCCTAGTCCAAAAGCAATAACTTCTTAATTGACCTGTTCATCACCTGGGAAGTCATGCAAAAAGATCAAGTCAACACATGGTTGGTGAGCTCATATAGTTGAACTTTTGGAAAATAGTTCTGCAAAAACCCTTCTTCGGTAGCAACCCTAACCTCATTAACATCACCTGTATCATCTAGCTCGGTATGCTTATATATAGGGCATACCCCTGAGTCGAGCCTACAACCCGCCCAGACGCTATCCCACCACATACTAAGCCACATAGGACATTGATGTTACTGATAATTAGGCATTTTACCTACCGTTTTATTCCATCTCTGTCAGAGTTCAAAACATGTACATAAAACATTTGTTTAACCCTCGGGTATAACCTTAATCTCATTAACATCACATGAAATATCCAGATCGGTATGGTTATATATAGGGCATACCCCCGAGTTGAGCCTACAACCCGCCCAGACGCTATCCAACCACATACTAACCCACATATGTCATTTTTGTTAATGATAATTAAGCAGTTTACCCCTACCGTTTACACAATAGTTATTTAGTTCTTCATGTCATTGTTCCTGTAAATACCCCTTGAAAATTTATGTTGATTTCTTAAGTTCATCATTTAATCATGATCCACCAAAACATTTGTAGAAACAATTCCATAAATGCTTAAATAAGTAATTAAATAAACATTTAATAAAATTTAAGATCTAATGATTGGGCCTTGGTCATACTCGAGTAGACTAGTCTAGCAACCTAAGTTCTTAGTAGTGGAGAAAAATATGTAAACATCATCAAGCATGCGACCTATACTCAATCAGTCTAGCTAGGACATCTTTTGAGATATAGGATTTCATTGACCGTTCTTGACCGTTATTGACCGTTCTTGACCGTTCACATGCTATCTTTGAATATTTCCCAGATATTCCTTTGAAAATAGACCGTTGATATAGAAAATAGACCGTTGAAAATAGACCGTTGAAAATAGATCGTTGAAAATAGGTCGTTGAAAATAGACCCTTGAAAATGAATATATAAAATGAAACAATTATCTACTCATGATAAGTAAATAATCCTTTATGAAACCTGAAATAAGTTTTCCTAGACATAATCTAGGTTAACAATTATACATACAAAACGTATGTTAAGTAAAAGCATTGAAGTAAATATAATTCAAAAGAATAATTTACGCATGCTTCTTAGCCCCGCGCTTGAAAACAAAAATGTTTAGAAAAGGAGCAATGAACTCACCTGTGTTGTTGTGCAATAGAAGTATCACAAAATGCGCGCTCTTTGTTTGTAGGTTATGTTTCTTGAGTTCCCGAGTTGTTTTAAGAGAATTCAAATGCGATAAGTATGGATAATAGTCGTCGTATCTCGGGTTCGGTCTCGGTGTGCAACTAAGTGTCCTATGTTACTAGTATGTTTCTAGAACTCCTTCTATCTAAGATAGCTCATTACCCGTTAATAACCTGTACCCCACGATTATTTATAACAAGTCTTTATTTAAAACATCTTTAAGTTATTCCATTTTATATTAAAGGTTTAGGAAACATAATTTATTGTAGTTTAACAAAGTTTATAAATCATTTCCTTTATTAAAACCTAATTATTTAAAAGATGAATATAAGTCCCATGATGAGCTTATGTTAAGCCCATTGGGCCAACCTCGGGCCCATTACTCGACTTTGATCTTTAAACGCTTTCGTGTTAGTTCTTTGATTAAATAAGCCGTGATGGTTTAAAATAAACCATCTAGGTCAGTCACATGTCTTTATAGATTTCCCGAAGGTTTAAGTGTTAATATTTAAATTAACCCTATAACCTTTAGGTTATTGATTTGATCCCCAAAGTAGTGTTTGACCACCTTTGTTTAGATGATGTACGATTTTATGTACCTCCTTCATTAATTGAAACCTTTATTCTTTATCTTATCGAAATGAATTCGTATCATTAATCATTCCACATGAAATGACCTCGTAGTCATTCAAAGGAACTCAAACTTTTGATTCCATGAATAAAACCCTTGTGTTAATCCCATGCACACACCCATGCACTCCCACATTCTTCCCAAGTGTTTCGTGCATCCCTAATCCAACCTGAATCGACTTGTTCTAATACCCATGGGCCGAATAAGTGTTGGGGTCTAGCGAATAACATCTGGGCCGAAAGATTGCCTACCGAACCAAGACCTTAAGCCGACTGACCCTTGGCCGATCGAATGGCTGATGGCCGACATAATGATGGCCGGCCGAACGAATGAGGCCTCGTCGAATGGTTCTATCCGAAAGGGCTGAGTCGTATGAAGGACTGGGCCTGGCGAATGAGAGCTGCTTCGGTTCTGGTCATTCGGCGAATGAAGGTGTGGGTTGGCTAAAGCCATTCGGCGAATGAGGGTAGGTGGCCCCATTCGGCCTTAGCTCCTTTGGCGAGCTGGACTCTTGGCCAATATTAACTTCCTCCTCTGCAGCTAAAGAAGTGCTAACTCCTGCATCAGGAGTCACAACAGATGTGCTCACAGCCATCGTGCTCACACCTACTGAGCTATCACCAGCACCTCCAGCAGCACTACCACCTTCACCAGCACCAACATCAACTTCAACATCATCATCTCCACCATCATCTTCTCCTCCATCATCTGGTACAATAATATCCTCAACATCTGAGTCAGACTCATCATGTCTCCATCTACGACCAGCAGGAGCTCTGTAATCTGGCCTAGAGAGATGTCCAAATAATGATCGAGATGCTGGTTTCCACTCCTTGCCTCTATATGCCATCACCCTATTGAGGGTGAGGTCATTCATGTGTTCCAGCTTGATGACATCAGCATTAATCTTCGGTAGATCAGGTAACTGAGCGTCGATCAACTGCTGCAGGAACCTGGGATACATCAGGAACTTCTTGTCTCTCTTCAGTGTCACATTCTCCTTCATGTGAGAAAAAACCATCTCAGAGAAGTTGAATGGTCTGTTCAGCACCAGGGCAACAAAAGCACATTGGATTGTCTCCCGCATGTCATCGAATCCTCCTCTTCTGGATCCTAGACAGTGAATCAGTACGTGAGCAAGGTACTTGAATTGCGGAGACATATATGCTTTGTTGAGAATTCCCGCTCCAAGATCACCTTCATACTTGCACCTCATAAAGCAACCACGAACTAAATAACGGTCTAGCAGATAGGGCTGATCAGGTGTATCCTGGAAACCACAAACCCTCCTGATATGCTCAGCCGACACAACAACATCATGTCCAAGAACTTTCCTTCTGATCACTAGAGGTTCAGACTCGCAATCTATATCAGCAGAGGCCCAGAAATCCTGCTGATGAGAACGATATGGCACATGCACAGTAGATATAGTAGCAAAGATCCTCGAACGCCTGAGAAAGGTAATAATCTCGGTGTAGTGCTTGGCGTTCGGAGTGTCGAGATCCAAGTGTGCACAAATGTTGTTCTTCGTCACAGATTTGAATCCAGCCATTCTGAAAATCATATAAAGACATATTAGAACCATTCAGATAACTTGAAAAGTTGAAATCAGATAAAAATCAGAACTTAGAAACATTTCAGACTGATTGGCGAATGACTGTTAATTTTGGTTAATGAACACATTCGCCGAATGAGTCATTCGCCGAATGAACTCCATTTGGCAAGTAGAACACATTCGCCGAATGTGAATGAAAGTATGAGTCATTCGCCGAATGGCGTCATTTGGCTGAATTTGAAATTTAAACCCTTGATTATCAAAAATTCAAATCAGTCAATAAAAATTGCAACAACATACTCAGAAACCACCGACTAACAAGGTTAAAACATGAATCATGTGATTTAGATGTCATTTTGACCATCTATTTAACAGGCGATTACAAAAACCCTAAAATCCTAAATCAGGTTAGGTTTTTGATGTTTCCACGGTTGAAACTTGATGATATTCGATCCTGGTATACCTGAAATGATGGTGAACAAGAATATCAAAGGCTGGGTGAAGATCAAACACTAGAACAAGGATCGAATGAGAAAAATTGAGGTCCGGGCGAAAGAGGGCACACAGTTACGGCGAAAGTGTATTTGGTCGAATGAGCTTCATTCGGCCGACAGAACACTTATATCGGTTTATTCATTTGCCGAATGAGACAGACGAAAGGGCGGTTAAAATTCAAACACATTCGTCGAATGTAATTGGCGAATAAGACATTCGTCACAACTCATTCGCCGAATGAGAATGTCGAATGAGTCATTCGACACGCATCATTCGCCGAATGAGATATACTATATCACAATCGATTCGGTCGAATGACTCATTCGCAGAATGAAGTCATTCGGCCGAAGGAAACTTCATTCGGGCGAATAGATGTTTTAACACCCAAAACACAAACTTTTTCAGATTTTACATTTTGAACATCAAAATTGTGACAATTATGAAGATATGTCTTATGAAAATATGTCTGGTTGGTTCAGGATTCAGATGTGACAGACGTCTGAACCTACAACTGATCATCAAAACTAAAATTGGAAATAGAAAATCTTTTTTTTTTTGAAAAAACATACGACTGTACAACTAGCAACTAAAAACAAAGAAACACATGTTTTTGTGAGAAGTCTATTGATAAAATAACACATACATTTAGACACATCATATCAGTTTCATTGAATGTTTCACCTTAGACACATTTATCTTATGATACGATTACTGATATATTTGTCCAGTTTTAAACCATACAATACACAACTACTAAACAAACTTTATGATTACTCATGTTTTCTGATTGAGTTCCCCATTTCATTTCACCATTAAAGATCAAAATCAGTTTATAACTCATTTCTGCATATCTTAATACCAGTCATCATAAATTCAAAAAGATTTCAAATTTATTATCTTTTTGTATTTTTCTTGTTCTATCCAAATGGACGGCTTCAGCTAGGTTCGTCCCAGCAATATGGCACGTGTATGGAATCGAACTTAATTTGTTCAAGTATTTCTCAAGCTTTATGCCAGCTTGCATTTATTTTTCTTCAAGCTTAATACCAGCTTGTTTTTATTTTTCTTCAAGCTTAATACCAGCTTGCTTTTCTTTTTCTTCAAGCTTAATACTAGCTTGTTTTTGTTTTTCTTTAATTGAAGCCTCATTTGATTCCATGATGACCGGTGTATGCTTGATTTGAGTCAAAAACTATTTCTCACATAAATGTTGTTATGAAACAGATTCCACAAATCAGACTTTCTAAGTTATCACAAACTGTTTATTCATTTGTAGAGTTGGCCTATCAGTACATCACATCACAATTTTCTTATGTGTTCAGCTTACACATTCAATTCAGCTTCTAAATCATGAAAGATTAATGTGTCACTTTTTCAAAGAAAGATCATCTCAATTTTAACTTTTTCAATTGTTTTTGGATTTTTGAATTTTTCAAATGTTTTTGGTTTTTCAATTTTCAGATGTTTTTGGTTTTTCAATTAACAACTATCTCCCCCTAAAAACCTAAAACAGAAAATCTTTTTGAGTTTTTTTTTTTTAATTTAAGAAAAGAAACTAGACAAGAAAACTGAAATAAAGTAAAATAGACGAAACAAAAATTATCTAAGAAAGACGATGATCATTTGTTAGATTCAGATGAAGGTAGGACTTCATCCTTTTGGAAAACACCATTAGCTGATAACAAATATAAAAATCTGGGTTTATCAAAAGCTTTTGTGAAAAGATCGGCTTTCTGGTGTTCGGTGTGAATTTTAACGACATCGATTAATTTCTTTTCAAAACAATCACGTATGAAGTGATATTTAATGTCGATGTGTTTTGTTTTGGAGTGCTGAACAGGATTCTTAGTGACAGCTATGGCAGCGGTATTATCAACATATATAGGAGTGTTAGAAAAATGTAACCCATAGTCCCTGAGTTGCTATTGTATCCAGATGATTTGAGAACAGCAACTAGCAACAGCAATGTATTCAACTTCACATGTTGAAGTAGACACCGACGTCTGCTTCTTGCACTGCCAGGTAACTAATCGGGTTCCAAAGAACTGACATCCCGCAGATGTTGACTTGAAGTCTCTTTTGCAGCCACCATAATCAGAGTCACTGTATGCAGTGAGCTCAAAGTTATCATCGTTAGGGTACCATAAACCAAGATCCGGTTTACCCTTCAGATAACGCATAATCCTCTTGACAGCAATGAGATGGGAGACTCTTGGTTTTGATTGATACCGTGCACACAAGCATGTGGCGAACATGATGCCTGGCCGAGAAGCAGTAAGATACATAAGAGACCCAATCATTCCTCGGTACAAAGTAGCATCAATTAACTCCCCCTTTTCATCTGGTGTAATCCCGTGATTGACAGCCAGTGGGGTACCAGCAGGCTTTGCATCAGACATACTGAACCGGCTCAGTATATCCCCAACATATTTGGTTTGATGAATGAAGATTCCTGCCTCAGACTGATCTACTTGTAATCCCAGAAAAAATTTCATCTCTCCCATTGAGCTCATTTCGAACTTCTCTTTCATAACCTTTTCAAAATCTTTGCACAGATCATCATTTGTTGAGCCGAAGATGATGTCGTCCACATATACTTGCACCAAGAGTAAGTCACCATCCATTTCTCGAATGAACAGTGTACAGTCAATGACACCTCTTCTGAACCCGTTGTTCAGAAGGTGAGTAGACAATGTTTCATACCAGGCTCGTGGCGGTTGATGCAATCCATATAAGGCCTTGTATAGCTTGTAGACTTGGTCTCTATGCAATGGATCCTCAAACCCAGGAGGTTGACTTACATACACTGTTTCATTTATCACACCATGAAGAAATGCACTTTTTACATCCATCTGATAAACTTTGAACCTTTTGAAGGATGCATAAGCCAAGAATATACGGATGGCTTCAAGTCTAGCAACTGGTGCAAATACTTCATTATAGTCCAACCCTTCTATCTGTCTGAATCCCTGAACAACCAGACGTGCCTTATTTCGCACTATGATCCCGTGATCATCTTTCTTGCAATGAAGAACCCATCGAGTGCCAATTACTTTTGCACCTTTTGGTCTGTCAACCAATTGCCAGACACCTAACTTTTTGAACTGAAGGAGTTCTTCTTGCATTGCATCTACCCATGACTCTTCTTTTAAATCTTCAGTGACAGTACGTGGCTCAACTTGGGAGATAAAGCAGGAATGAGCACAAAAGCTTACATCTGTAAAGTCCAGAATGTGTGCAAGTCCTCGTTACGAAAGCTGATTTCTTGTCTTGACCCCATCCAAAGGACTTCCAATAATATTTTCTTGAGGATGAATCCGATTAATTCGTCCAACAGGATGAGCGGGAACTTCAACCTGTGGATCAAGATTATTCAGATTCAAATCCTCAAGTCCTGGTACAAGATGGTCAACACCAGGTTCAGGGGCAACTGGAGGAACTGAGTTGTCGTCTGTGTCTGAGCTGTCATCATTTGTCTGTGCTGTAGGAGTTGAAACAGATGAAGGTTGCATTGGTTCTTCAGGTGCATTCTGTGCATCATATAACATCTGAACTGCAACATCTTCATCTGAATACATGGGAGGCATGTTGAAAGAATCAAAAAGACCAGAATAATCAAACATCCAATCAGGGCCTTTTCCAGGTGGGGGCATAGAATATTTCTGAACATCAACATGGTACCACTCCTCCACATTATGTGTTGATGTGTTGTAAACTCTTTTATTCGGAGTGTTGTACCCAAGAAAGTACCCTTCTTCCACCTTTTCATTGAACTTGCCCTGCTCGTGTTTCTTAAGCATCGTGCATGGTGCACCAAATGGTTCAAGATACTTAAGATTTGGTTTTCTGTTATGGAGCAGTTCAAAGCAAGTCTTCCCATGTCTTTTCACAATGAGAACCCGGTTCAATGTAAAGCAAGCGTTTGCTACAGCTTCATTCCAGAACTGAACCTGAAGTGATGAATGAGCAAGCATGGTCCTAGCAGCCTCAATCAATGTCCTATTTTTACGTTCAGCAACACCGTTCATTTGAGGAACATATGGAGCACTAAACTGTTGCACAATCCCCTGTGCATTACAAAAATTCTCCATGTTGTGATTTTTGAACTCCGTTCCATTATCTGTTCGAAGCTGACGAATCTTGAGTTTATAAAGTGATTCAAGTTTGGTGACCAACACTTGAATGCACTCAAACGTTTCAGATTTCTCCTTTAAAAAGAAAACCCAAGAATATCCAGAATACTCATCAGTGATTACAAGACAGTATTGATCTCCAGCAATACTTTTGCGATTTATAGGACCGAATAGATCCATATGGAGAAGCTCAAGAGGAACATTGATTGAATGAAACTTTTTCAGTTTGTGAGACTGCTTGACTTGCTTGCTTTTCTTGCAAGATACACAGACATTAGACAGCTTGAAATTCTTCAGACAGACCCCCTCAACCAGATTGTTGTGTACCAAGTGGTTCATAATGCGTAGACTCAAATGACCCATCCTCTTATGCCAAAGAATTGAATCTTTTTCTGTTGCCTTTGACATAAAACATGAAGCTGTGGAGGATGTAGTTGAAGCTGTGGCCATATTGAGTACGTACAAGTCTTGCTTCCTGGGGGCAGACATCATGATCCAATCTTCAGGAATTTTCACACCTTGCTTAAGAATGTAGCATTTGGAATCATCAAATAAGACTTTATACTTCTTGTCACAGATCTGTGACACTGAAAGAAGATTATTTTCCAATTGCTTGACATATCTGACTTTATCAAATGAAACTTGCCCATTTGTCAGAATTCCCTCTCCTGTTATAAACCTGCCTTTGTCACCAGCAAAAGCTACATATCCACCGCGAACTGCATTTACGTTGGTGAGTAAAGAGATATCACCAGTCATATGCCTGGAAGCCCCACTATCAACGATCCAATTGTTGTTAACACTAGCTTTTGGGGCAACCTGCACAAAGATGAAACAAACAGTTCACTTTGGGAACCCAAGCCTTTACAGTCTTGGGTTGACCTGGTGAGTCTCGGATCCATACATCAATCCATTTACCATCTGAAATAGGCTTGTCTGAGATGGGTGGAACTGAACTCTAAGATGATTTAACTTTCCAGATTGGATGTTTATCAAAAGAGTTTTTAAGATAAATAGATGATGGTTTAGATTGATCAGCATTAACAGACTTGAGAACATTCAAGTTCATCAATTTCTCTTTATCCTTGTCGACAGATTTAACCTGATTTGGTTGTTTGGGTTTTGTCAGAAATGATTTGGACTCAGATCTGACAGGTTTAACAAAATTCAGATTTTGTTTTCTGGGTGGTGCAACCTTTGGTCTAATCAAATGAGGGCAGGATCTAACAAAGTGCCCAGGTGCACCATACTCAAAACAAACTTTTTCACCCTTTTTATGAAAATGTTTTAACTCAGAGAAAGACTGTTTATGTGATTTAAAAACATTTGATTTTAGCCTGTCTTGATTAAAACCCAACCCTTTTGTCCCTTTGTTACCAATAAAAGCAGACTTGGTAACAAATTTTGCTTCAGACTCTTGAGAAGCTTTTACAAGTCCCAATTCTTTGTAAATCTTTGAATTTGAGATTGGGTCACCTTTCATGACTGCAGGGGCTTGATTCTGAGTAGAGACATATGAATCATCTGATTCATCTTCAGAATCTGAGACCCAATCCTCAACAAGTCCATCCACACGAGATTTCTCAGATTTTGAGGAATCCTCATTAATAAATAGTCCAGTTGGATCTATTACTAATGGAGTAGTGATTTGAAAATCCTTAACATCTTTGTCATTTGGTGTATTAACAAAGGCGTTGAGGATAGGTGGAGGACAATTTTGATAGCTAACTTTTCCCTTTCCCTGTTGATCAGTACCCCTACTGATCATGTGCTCAATAATGTAAGATGAGCTCTCATAGCTCTTGAGCTTTTGTCCCAAGGTCTCATAGTCACACTCGACTATTTCTAACTTCTTCTTAATCTCATTGATGGTATTGAGATAAGAAGTGATAGCATCTTGCTTATTCAGCACTGCGATCTCGGCTTCATGCAATTGTCTGTTTAACAGATCAATTTTAGCTTGAAAATCTTTTTAATTAGATTTTAAAATTTTATTAGCCTCAATGCATAAGTCGAGATCGTTCATCAAAACACTGTTATGTGTCTGATAAGCAAGGACCTTACTTCTAAGATCAACACAATTAAAACACTCTGAATGTGAAGATGAACAGTCAGTGTATACCTGTTCTGACTCTGATGAAGCTGAAGAGTTTACCATCAACGCAAACTGAGTAGAAGAGTCTTCAATTTCAGCATCAGATTCCTGAGTGTCTGAATCAGTCAGGCTATCAGACTCTGAACTTGATGCTTCAGTATCATTTATCTTTGTTTCTTCCAAAGTGTTTTCCTCACTGTAATCTTCAACCTTTTGAATTTCAGCAACACAAGCTTTGTCTTGTTCTCCTTGATCTGCATTGAATCTGAAATCCCAGTTTACCCCTTCATCTTTTTGTACCATCAAAGCTTTGCTAGCAGTAGAAGATCCAGCTTGAGTAGGAGAATCAATAGGAACTAATCTCCTTTCTGGATTTGAAGTAGTGGACTTCTGATGTTGAAACGGATTCTTGTTTCCAGTCTTCTTTGGTTGCTTGCATTGTCTAGCAAAGTGACCCTTTTCTCCACAGTTATAACAAGTCACAGAAGCCATATCAAAACCAAACTTGGATTCTTTGTTAAGATTGATGTCTTTTCCCGTTCTCTTTAAAAACTCTTTTGCTCTTCGAACAGCACTTGCCAAAGCCCACATAATATCAATCCTCTCCATATCATCGGGATCTATTTGAGAATAATCATCATTAGTCAGATAAGGATTGCCAATCTGACCAGCTACTAAACCATCATACGAGCTGACGAGTGTAGATAAAAGACCCATGTGTTCTTTAGCAATCTCCACAGTAACTTTGTCAAAATTATCTGTTTTCAGACTGGCAGCAGGTTGATGATGTTCCTTTTGAGTGCTGGTTGAAGAAGATGACTGACTAAAATGAATCTGAGTAGATGATGGAGCTTCAGTAGTCTGAGAAACAAATGCTGTCTTCAATGGAGCATGAGAAGATGATTTCTCAACTGTAGGAGTAGAATAATACAATGATGGGTCCTGGACTTGAGCAACCCTATTGGCCTTTCACTTGTTCTCTCTCTCTTGTTCTTTCAGCTTCTGGATGAAATCATTTATGTCCATATGTGTCAGCATCTGATTCTGCTTTAGTACCATCAAAAATGACTCCCACTTTGGAGGTAGAGCATCTGCCAAACACTGGATCTTTTTCTGAGTAGTTGTCTTGACTTCATGATTGAATAACTCACTCAAAAGATGATAAAATCTAGCAATCAGCTCATCCAGTGACTCATTTCCCACATACATGAAGCTATTGAATTCCTTTCTCAATGCCTTTGACTTGATGCTCTTCAAGGCATCATTACCCTCATATCTTTGTTGCAGTGCATCCCACAGTAGCTTTGCAGAAGTAAACTGTCTGAACTGATGGAAAATATCAGTGGCAATGGACTGGGATAGAATAGCATAAGCTTTCTTCTCAAAATCATACAGCTTCCTCTGAGGCTCAGTCATCCGTGTGACAAGCATAGGAGTTCCATCTTCATTCAGAGGTCTCAGATAACCTCCCTAGATCATCATCCATAAGTTTGTATCCACTCCATTGATATGAATCTCAAACCGATACTTCCAGTGTGGATAACCGTCTAAGGATAACAACTTTGGAGCTTTATTAGAGTTTCCAGTCTCAGTCTCAGTCAGTAGCAAAGTCTGAATACGATGATTCTGGTTCGCCATCAGTGCTAAATCTTCCATTTAATCAGAAATGACAAAATTCAACACTTAGAAAAATTTGTAGAATGATAGCCGAATGAAGATCCTTAGGGCGAATGCCGGGGGCCGAATGTGATAGAACTGGCGAATGAGAGGCTGAGTATGACTGACTGGCGAATGAGAAGAGAGAATGAACCTATTCAGCGAATGAAAGTTTCGAATGAAGCTATTCGCCGAATGAGTTGACCTAATGAAGCTATTCGCCGAATGACTGATCGAATGAGGGCTATTCGGCGAATGAGAGATCGAATGTGGGCTATTCGGCGAATGAGAGATCGAATGAGGGCTATTCGCCGAATGAGACAGTCGAATGTGGCTATTCGGCGAATGAGGCTTATTCGGCTGAAACTATTCGGCCGCCATTGACATTCGGCCAATCTGAGGGTTTTTGCAACAAAAATCGTGATAACTTGAGATTTTGACCAGATCTAAGTACCAAATTTGGTACAGAACATCATGAGATGATAATGTACAAATTGGGATAAACGTTTTGACAAAAACACCACAATAATTCACAGATTTGCAATGAAATAGTAACTTTTAGGATAAAAAGCTTAGGGTTTTTGCAGATTTCGAACGAACAATCAAAGATATGATGATTTGGATTGGAAATCGAGCAGAATCAAGAGCCAAAGCTCTGATACCACTTTGTAGGACCAAATTGGAACACGGAAACAACCCGGTTCCAATGGAGATCTGCTCTACAGCCTCTGGAATAGTGCGGAATCCTATTCCAGGGTTTTCCAATCGAAACCGACAGCATCCGTGGTGATTCGAAGGTAAGAGATGAACGTTTGAATGAGAATCGAACACCACGAGCTATGAATCGAACTTGGACAGCAAGAAACTCTCAAATCTTCAAGGGTTTGACACTGGAGCACACAGAGAAGAATGAGGGTTCTCATAAGTTAGGGTTGAAATGATTTTGAACTTGTATATATAGACAGCTGACATTCGGCCGAATGAGAGACCGAAACAACTCATTCGGCGAATGACTTCTGTCGAATAGGTAATTCAGTCGAATGAGTCATTCGGCGAATGACTCATTCGCTGAATATAGACATACTCTATTCTCATTCGGCGAATGACTTCATACTCTAGAGTCATTCGGCCGAATGAGCAATACTCATACTCAATTAATCAATAAACCAAATCATCCAATCATATAATCAAATAATTAAAACATAAACATTAAGAACAATATAAAAAGACAACTTCTATTAATAACTTGAATTTTACATGATGAATATTACAAAATAGAACTAGGGACAATAAGTGCATCTACAGTGTTTAGTGGAGTTCCTATGGGTTTTATGGTGCCTAGAACCGGTTTCAAAGGGTGGTTCGACCAAGGGTTTGGAAACCCTAAAAACCGCATAGAAAACTAGGATTTACCTCAAATCGGCTGGTTCAAAGCTTAGATCGGTTGTACTTTAGTGTTCTACAGGTTGCTATGGTCGTTTTGACACCAAGATGGCTTGATTTCGTGGAGAAATGATGAAGATTTGGTTATGGCTTCTAGAGAGAAAAAGTAGAGAGAGACTGAGAATGAAAATGGGGAGTGATGGCTGGTTGGTGGTGTAGATGAGGCCATAAATGCCTCATTAAATGGTTTCAAAATACCCGGTTATGTTTGGACCCGTTCGTTTTCGCTCGGTTTCGCGTAAAAACGTCGGTTTCGTTTCGTTTTCGTACGAAACATCACGGTTTTAAAAGTAAAGTTTGTTAAATTAATTTAGATGGTAATTCCTAGTAAATTAACTAAATATCTTCTGCTTATTTTAATTTTCTGAAAATATTTAAATTACAGTTTAAATCGAATCGTACAGTCGTCGTGAGTATTCGTTCGAATCGTCACTCGTACGAATACAACGATAACTACACTTTTCAATATGGTTTTCTACTTATTGGACATCATTCAGAACTTTAAACCTTCAGATGTATTCGATTTAGCATTCACGTAACGACATCCGTTGTTGTTTTGTTTTGTTAAGCCTCACATACGTTTATACATAATAGAATGCTAACTAACAATCACATGATGGTTCTGTATCGCCAGATAATTATCTGACTGATAAATCTTAGTTTTGAGTTACGTTTCTGCGATGATCGTGAAATAGTTCTATGATAAACATGAAATGACAATGATATATGAATAACAACTGAAATGTGTACCTGATTTACTATTCATGATACTGTGTAAATCACTGTTCCGGTTACATTTCCAGCACTGATGTTACAATAGCTCACTGAATGCTGTATAATGCCTTGAGCATCCAGAATCATGGTTAACGTGTCATCAAGAATGCGTCTCACAGGCACAACTTATACTTCCTCTGTGGCTTTGGGTTCTTCAGCTTGACTTTGAGATGACTTGGGAGCTTTATCATGTTTATTCTTTGTTCAGATCTCTTCAGGTGGAGATTGCTCTTGAGAACGAGAAGAACTGGTAGAGGCACCCCCTGCTCCGTCATCATCATCATCAGTACTGTCGTAATCATCCTTCTCCTCGTCAGACTCTTCATCATCTTCTATGTTCGAGTCATCTGAAACAGGTTCGGATGCCTCAATCATGGGAGTTGAGTCCTTCAAGCTTTCAACCTCCTTAGTGAGACGTCAGTTGTCAGCCTCCAGGGCGAGGATCCTCTCGTTGTATGCATATGCTGTCAAGGCAAGCTGATTGTGCTCGTCCACTGACTTGAGCAGACAGTCTTCAAGATCGGGATTACGAGCTCTCAAGTCAGCCCTTTGATCTGCAGCTTGAAGCAGTAGAGCATCCTGCTCATTGACTCGATGCGTCAGCTGGGAGATTGCCTGATCTTGCACATGGTTCCTCTCCATCAGTCAAAGAGCCAGATTGGTCATTGTGCTGAGCTGTTCAGCAACTGAAACATTTGGTATATATGGATCTGCACGAGTAGTGGAGGGACCAGAGGCAGCAACTGTAAACACCGCTGTAGTAGCAGCAGATGAAGTCTAAGGGAAAGTAGTAGCACGTGTAGGAATGGCCCTCGACCTGGACACAGAAGAAGTCGTAACTGTTACAGCATGTGTAGCAGTGGATGTTGCAACAGAAGCAGACTCTGCCCATCTCTGCAGGACAAATGTAGTCTGTCTCCTCTTGGCCGCTTGTGGAGATGATGTCTGAGCAGTAGAAACAGTAGTAGTAGTAGAAGTAGGAGGAGGAGGAGAAATATTAAACTTAGGAATAAATAAGGGATCCTCAATATCTTCCCTACTTGATCCTTGCTCTCTTAGCCTCCTCATTCTCTTCATTGGCTGTGATCTGACCATGATAGTCTTGAACTCGTCATCATTCTTCTCAGAGTCTGAATCATCAGAACCCTCTTCGTCTCCACCATCATCATTTTCTTGATCTGACTTTTGAGAATCCTCCTCCTCATCTGCAGATGTGGTAGCCCCATTCTCCAAAGGAGTAGAGATTGTGGCCACAGAAATAGTAGTAACATCGAGGTCATGATGAGCAATACCAGCCTCATCAACATGTTCACCAACACCAACACTAGCAGCAACATCACCAGCACCACTATCACCATCACCACCACCATCATCATCACTATCACCACCTGGCACAATAATGTCTTCTGTATCAGAATCTGAATCATCGTGCCTCCATCTCCTCCTCAACGGTGTGACATAATTAGGATTGATGAGGTGCCCAAACAAACGACGAGCTGGTGGTTTAGAATCCTTTTTCCTGTAGGATAACACACGGTTGAGCATGGTGTCTATCATGTGCTCTAACTGAATGATATCTGCATTGATCTTTGGAAGATCAGGTATCTGTGCATCTACGATCATCTGAATAAACCTCGGATACATAAGGTACTTCTTCTCCCCCTTCATTCTCACTTTCTCCTTCATATGTGTGAATACCATCTCTGTAAAGTTGAACGGGATGTTCAGTATCAAGGCAACGAATGCTGACTGTAGTGTCTCTCTCAACTCATCGAAACCACCACGCCTAGATCCCAAACAGTGTAATAGAACGTGGCAAAGATACTTGAACGACGGACTGAGATAGGGTTTGTTGAGGACTCCCACTCCAAGATCAGCAACATACTTGCAACACAAGAAGCAACCCCGTACAAGATACCTTTCCAAAATAACAGGATGATCATCCATGTCCTGAAAACCACACACCCTCCTGATGTGCTCAGCAGATATCACCACATCCCTTCCTCTGACACTGCCCCAAATAACAGTAGGCTCTACAGTGCAATCAATGTCAACTGATGACCATAACTCTCTCTGATTTGATAGGTATGGAACATGTACAGTAGATATGGCAGTGAAAATCTGGGATCGCCTCAAAAAAGCAAGAATATCTGCAAACTGCGCAACGTCCCGAGTAGCAGCATCCAGGTGAGCGCATATGTTATTCTGGGGAAAAGCCCTGAGATCAGCCATTATGCAATCAATAAAAGCTAAATGAGTGAGTTAAGATTGTTTGAAAGAATAATCAATTGAAAAATTTTAGGACAGATGGATTCATTCGTGCGAACAAGTTGAACAGGGACTTAATAGGAATGAATAAGATCTCAGATGAACTAAGATGGTACACGAATGAGATTTGTCACACGAGTGAATTTTATCACACGAATGTGTTTGAACTTGGCATCTCCTTCGTGTGAAGTCTTATTCGTTGATGAACAGTGATGAATCAGGTCATTCGTGTGACAATTCACACGAAGTAGTCCTTCATTCGTTCGTCCGTATGAGCAAAAACCCTAACATTTAATCTGCAAGTTCAGCCCATAAGAAAGATCACAACATTGTCACACCCCGAGCCGGCGGGCTGGATCGATTTTCCTGTCGGGCGGAAGGCTCTCGGGGCGTGACATCGTTTGATAATCATAATGATCAGATTGTTTACATAGCACATGATATATAAATGAGAAATGCTAACATGGTAATGATATAGAATTACAAAGTTAAATTACAATGTTACGTTCAAAATTTAACTAAGTAAATCTATCCAAAAGAATCATTAAGTTTCTATCTTGTAACCATACAACATCTACAAAATATGATTCACTGTTTTGTCATTCCAAAAGTATGCTCAACACAAAATGAAGTTAGGTCTTCTAAAAGTCCACTAGCTAAATCCCTGAATGCTAGTGACTAAACCTGTTCGTCACATGAGAAAACATGCATTTAAACAAAGTCAACACTAGGTTGGTGAGTTCATAAGTTTAGTAATTGAAAACCATTGATTTGTTAACATTCACAGTGACAATGTCATACAAGAGTTTTGTTAATGTTTGATTCATCCGTCTCACACAATGGCCTCTCCATAGTTATATTTACATGTAGTATTTCATCCCATCAGTTATGCTTATATATAGGGCATACGAAAGGGTCGAGCCTACAACCCGCCCAGACGCCATCCCACCACATACTTAATAGAATTCAACCCCACTTGCAATACAACTATAGATACCCATTTCTGTCTCACATGTGCTCAACCCGTTTGATATTCACCCATGATATTGTGTTCATCACTCACTGTGTTACATGTAGAATAATAGAATATGAGGGTTTAAAGTTATCAAAATCGAAGTGTTGATGAACCCTTAATGTTTTAAGGAAAATAGATTTATCAAATCCTATCCTTGTTATTATTCTCTCATTGTGGGGTTAACTTTCAGTCACTACTAATAATAGAAGTGTTAGTTAACCTATTGATATTGTTCTCATCTTGAAGTGCATAGAGCATAAAAGGAATCCATTGTGATCCTCACGTAATCAGATCACAATGCATCTCATTTACCTCTATCACTTTTGTGTTCCCATAGCCTTCGACGAAACTACTACCAGTAATGTGACATGAGAGAAAATCAATTCCTCAGTCTACTAGTCAATAGAATCGAAGGATTAATTACAATTAGTTACCGTAGATTAATATCACCATGTGTCGTTTACCAAACCTGATTGATGTCGCCCTGTCACCGGTCATACGTTACCAGCAAATGATAAATACGATCAACATACCAACCTCAATCGCCGGAGGTTTGTCAAACCTATGGTACAACTACGTTATTGTCGGTTTAGTCCCACTAAATTAACTGGTAAACGGTTTGCTGATGAGGGACTTACAATAGAACTTGAATACATGGCACATGATTGTTGTGATACAATACAGACAGTTTAATAGTAATCAATTGTTGTTGTGGTCTCGTTGTTGTGTGTTACCATAGTCTTTAACAAAGTGTTATAAGAGCTTGTCTTAATACACGATGCTATTAATGTGTGAATGATGTTATCATGAAATTTCGTTATCAAGTTTATCATTTTTGTTATCCCATAGCCTTCACCCAGTTGTAACTACCGTGTTGTAAGAGCCAGTCTTACTACACCTAGTTAGCTCAGGTGGTGAATGATGTCATGAAGTCATGTGGACATGATCATCATTCTTGTTCTCATTAGTGTTTGTTTCGTGTTATCCCGTAGTCTTCACCGAGTTGTAAGAACTAGTCTTATTACACTTAGCTAACTCCGGTGGTGAATGATATTGTGAAATTATGTTATCATCATATCATTCTTGTTAGTTTTTCGTGTTATCTCTTGATTATCCCATTGTTCATTCCAGTAAGAATAATAAGATGTTATAAGGTAAAATCTTATAACTTGTATTATTCTATTGTGTTGAGGAGTCATGAAGCTATGTTATCATGTTTCGTCCTAGATTTCTCAATTGTGATATGATCACGCAAGCATACATACAATGATAAGCGATAATAAAGATAAACAATATTATCTAAGTCGAAGTAACAACACTATGTTGTAGGTTGACTAAGTATAAACAAGAAATGCACGCGCCCGTTGTTGTTCTTGATGTTGTTTTCATGACCTGTATTGATTTCACGTTGTTTGCAACTTATAAGTATGAGTCATAAACATTTGTGTGTGTTGTGTGTTAGCCCTACAGTTGGCTAACACTCGAGGGTCTTTGTTGTTTATTAGTCCTCATTTGCTTGTGGTGGTGTGTGCTAATGGTTAACCTGCTAGGTAAAATCAGTATATCGTATCTTTATGTTTTGTGTTTAACTTGACATAACCCACCACATGTTGTGAAAGTGTGACCCCATAATAGTTTCTCGTTACGATACTTAGAAACTTTAAATTAGTTAAGACTCTAGTTGTTGTCAAATTCATAACTAACCATGTCACAAGTCTTGTAGTAAACTTAGGGTTTTAGATTTTTGTATGCTTTGTTTAACCAAAAATTCCCATGCATGTTATCAATGTAATTTGTTTAAGTGTTTGTTTACAACTTAGTTCATGTGACCGAATATCATGAGGTTGTTAGGCCAAATCATGGCCTGCACCGGAATAACTTGGAGCTGGGCCGAATAGGTGCCTAGGTCGAATGAGTGTGGCCTGACCGAAAGAAGACATGGCCTTAGGCCGAATGGATGAGGATCGAGCAAATGGGCAGTATTGGCTGATTGAAGAGGGATCAGGCGAATGGAAAGTTTCCTTCGGCTCCTGGTTCTTTCGGTCGCCTCATCACATGCGGCCCAGCCTTTCGGCCCTAGGCCTTTCGGCCGGCTGGGTGGGTTTTCATTCGGCCGCCGCGGCTGTCATGACTAGGACGTCCCCATTTCAAGGTCAAATGGTCAAGTCCCTAGCCACACAAGTCTCCACATTATCAAGGACTAGTTTAGGGTTGATTTCTAGGAGTTTGGATGGTAGGAAAACCGGTTTTGAAGAGGTGTTCGAACAAAGGGTTACAAAAACCCTAAAATCCGAAACTTGCAGACCATATACCTCGATTTTTGTTTGTTTTTGCTCTAGATCGGCTGTACTTTCGTGTAGAGGATGATTGTAGCTTCGTTTAGACACCAAGAATGCCAAATTTCATCAAGAAATGAAGGAGATCTAGTGGTTTGAAGCTTGAAATTTATAGAGAGAGAGATCCGGGTTTTTTGTTTTAGAGAGGGAGAAGATGAAATAAATGAGGTAGTTGGCCTCATTTAGGGTATATATATCCCGGGTGTGTTCGGGTTCGATTCGTTTGCTCGGTTTTCGATTTCATTACGTTTCCGGCGCGTTACGCTCGTAGTTTACGGATTTTAAATAAATGGTTTTTAATTTAACAATTTGAAAGTGGTTATTCCTAGTAAATCCTCTAAATTTATTTTTCTTAATTTATTTTATCGAAAACGTTTATTATAAAGGTTTCGTCAGATCGTGTCACCCTCACGCGTATTCGTTCGAATCATCAACCGAACGAACACGACGAATATTTCACTTTCTGATATTTGTTTTCAACTTTTCCGTCATCATTTCAAAATTTTAAACTCACAGATATGTTTGTGTGAATCATCACTCACGCAAACACACTGTTAGTTTGTTATTCGAAAACGATACCGAAATTATGTTTTGAATTGTGTTTCCTCACAAACGGACTCAACTAAACTTGTCTGTTTTCACATTGTTTCCATTGAATTCCCTTTGTTTCCACACTTAGTTGTCGGCCATCTGATTCCTGTCATCTGTGGATATTATATCGCAACCGATATGTTCTTGACATTTGTTTGTACACTGTTGTTTCTCATGAGTTGTTGTATTTATTGTGCTTAAGTTTTCACTTAAACACATACAACTGTTGTTTGTCGTGAGTTGTTATAATTACTGTATTTAAGTTTTCACTTAAACACATACAACTGTTGTTTGTTTTCCGAGTTCCGTTGTCACACAACTGTTTACACATTGTATTTACACATAGTAAATAGTGAAAGTACACGTACCGTACGGACTTGCCGGACGATCAGGTACTGGTTGTCACAGTCTCTCCTTGTTAAAGAAATTTCGTCCCAAAATTTAAGCATCATTTTCGGGCACTACTTCTTCAAACAAGTAAGGATACTTTTTCTTCAGGTGATCCTCACGCTCCCAGGTAAATTCTGGTCCGCGCTTGGAGTACCAACGAACCTTTACAATAGGAATACGGCTTCGTTTCAGTCTCTTGAGTTCACGATCCATAATCTCTACAGGTTCTTCAATGAAATGTAGTTGTTCATCCACTTGTATCTCTTCCAGAGGTATGATTAATGATTCATCAGCGAGACATCGCTTAAGATTGGATACATGAAATACATCGTGTACCCCGCTGAGTTCATCAGGAAGTCTGAGTCGATATGCCACAGGACATGTAGATTTGAAGAATCGATCATGAAATTCTATGATTCGATCATAAAGTTGCGGAATCCGTTCATGACTAGATTTGGATCCACAAGAACAATGTAATATATCATGAATCTATATTCTTCATTAATATCCAAGTGTTTACAATACAAATGTGATATACAACACTAGAATATACAAAGACACAAAGATGAAGAGAAGCCTTATTCTTGATTCTTGAGAGAGAGAAAGTCTTCCAAGTCTTCTAGTCTTCCAATTCTTTTGAAATGAACTAGCAAAACCATATATATATAGGTTTCTAGGTCATAGGTTTGGCTCATAGGTGTGACAACCAGTACCAGACCGTCCGGCAAGTCCATACGGTGTGTGTATTTTCACTTTTTACTGTGTGTAAATACAGTTCGTAAACAGTTGTGTGACAACAGAAATCAGAAAACAAACCACAGTTGTATGTGTTTAAATGAAAACTTAAATACAGTAAATACAACAACTCAAGAGAAACGACAGTGTACAAGTGAACAACGAGAACAAATCGGTTGCGATCTGATATCTATAGATATCAGAAATCAGTTGGCCGACAAATCAGTGTGAAAACAAGATGTTTAGTTGAGTCCGACAGTGAGGAAATACAATTTAAAACAATGTAGCAGTGTCATTTCAGAATAACGAACTGACAGTGTGTTTGCGTGGGTGACGATTCACACAAACATATCTGTGAGTTTAACGTTCTGAAATGATAACTGGAAAGTAGAAAACAATAGTCGGAAAGCAAAACCATCGTCGTGTTCGTTTGAATGACGATTCGAACGAATACGCGCGATGGTGACGCGATATGACGAAACGAAAACGAAACACGACACGAACGAAATTAAATAAATAAAATTTAATAAATAACATTTTACAATTTTGAAACTCATCAAAATAATTAAATTAATTTCTTTTATTTGTTACATATAAATTACGCGTTACGTTCCGGAAACACAACGAAAACGCAAACAGAGCAACCAAAACTAACCAGAACACCCCGGGGTATAAAAAGATTAAATGTAGGGAATTTCTTTCATTTTTCTCAACTCACTCTCTCTCTAAACTCTAAAACCCGTACCTTTCTCTCTCTATAAGAAAAACCACCATTAACAAGCTTCCAAGGTCCATAACTCCTTCATTTCTCAACGAAATTCGATGATTCATGAACCTACGTGAAGCTCTTGAGGTCCTCTACATAGAAGTACAACCGATCTGGAGTTTCATCTGGCCAAATTCAAGGTATTGAACGTGTAAAATCTGGAAAAGTAGGGTTTCCTTGGGTGTATTGGTCGATCCTCACTCTAGCCGGACCTAAGCCCACTCTCGCACCATCTACACCTTTGAGAAACCACTTTGGTGCAGCACTTGCAAGGTCACATCCCTACCCATACTCGAGTTCGATGGGGAGATGTTGCTGTAGCAGGTTCATGAGAAAAAGCCATGACCGAACCCTTCCAAGCCGAACCTGTGGGCATCATCTTCAGGGCCGAACCTTTGAGGTTGCTGCGAACAAATTGGTTACCGAACCAGTTGGGGTCTCACGAACCCTCAAGGTGCCGAACCTGGGCTGCCTTGGCCGAATCAGTGCATCATGCGAACCTTTCTACACCACCGAACCCATCCACAAACCTTTGGCCAAATACTAGACGAACCCATGACGGTGAACGAAACTTCTTGCATGGCCTGCCCTACGAACCCTTAAGTAAAACCGAAGTGGTCGAACCTTGAGTCACCTGGGCCGAACCTTGTTGCTTGGAATACGTACATAAGTGCCAAACCTTTGCTTTAGCCACGAACTCTTGGGACATCACCGAATCCTTGTGCTCACGGCCGAACCTTGCTAACAGGTTCGCTGACCTAGTTGGCCTTCGGTTGTAATATTCCACGAACCATGTTCTACTCGGCCAACCCAAATTATGCAGCCCATGTATACACATACGGCCCATCCCTTATTACTTAATCAAGTTGATTAGCCCATAACAGTTTACCTAACCCATAAAACACACTTGGCCTAATCCCAATTAGAAAGATCATTCGGCCCAACAAATTGATACTCGGCCCATATGTAGCTACTCGGCCCAACATCCCTTAACCGGCCCAAAATCCTTTCGGCCCATGAGGTGGGTTGGGTTGATAAAACTAGAGTATGGTATTGGGAAATAATGTGTAAAACAAATGGTGAAATAATAAAAACAAGTTAAGGTACAAAATGTTGAAGATATAAATCTTTAATATAAAAACCTAAGTTTTAGGACATTGAATCACATTGGGCACCATCAAAATAACCAAGTCTAATAATCTTAACTTGGTTGGGTTAAGTGTTATCAAAATTAGTTGTTGGTGCATTGGGCCGAGTGATGATCAAGGCTATCAAGTGACGATCAAATTAGAGTGAACACACATACACACACAAATTATAATAATGGATACTTATGAGTCAAATACAACATGAAATCAATACAGGATTGTGAAAACTACCACGACTACAGACAAGAGCGCGTGCAATTCTTTATCTAAGCTAAGTCAAGCCTACAACAACAAGGTGAGTTCATATGCCCCTTTTCTAATCTTTACTGATTTCAAAGCTCGGGGCTGAGAAACATGCTAAACTTTTATTTACTTAAAAGTTTCTATTAACATATTGCTTATATCATGATTTAGATAATAATTGTTTATTTTTATTATCGTTTATCATTACATGCTTGCTTGTATGATTTTATCATACCTGAGATAACTAGGAAGATACATGCCATTATAGCTTCCTGACACATTTATGCACTAGAATGATACAAGTTGCTAAGAATATATCTTACAACTGTTTATTGTTCTTACAGAATAGAACAACGGGGAAAACCAAGGGATAACATGCTAATAACAATTACAAACACCAAGAATGATAATCATGATAACGAAACTTCATGATAACGAGATCATTCACACATTTCTAACATCGTATCATAAGATTAGTTCTTATAACACTTTGTTAAAGTCACTAAGAACACTCCACATAGAGATAACAGTTGAGACAATTACTTGTGATATCGACGAGGACATTATGAGCACACACATTAGGGATGGAATTCCCCACATATACTATCATTATTTATTAAGACTATATTTAGAGCACATCTTATAACCGTCAGAGGATGCCGGTTACACAACCATGGATCAGTTGGGTAGATCACGAACACTAATCACAAAGGCTTGGGGTAATCTAATGAAATCACACCGGGCACGAGAGGTGCTATCATTTTAATTGATAACATTCATAAAAGCTAGGGAACTAATTCATTCCAATAGATATTGTGGGAGGATATCTTACATGTCGGGCTGGTCAGTAATGACAGCTACCGAGACTATCATCTCTTAAACTAGGAATCATGCGTAGAACATTTCACATACCGGGCTGGTCAGGGACGACAGCTACTGGGACTATTATGTCCCAATCTAGATATCGAGTATGATATCTTACATACCGGACTGGTTAGTACTGACAGTCACAGAGACTACAAGGTCTCGCTCTACATATCGAGTACGATATCTTACACACCGGGCTAATCCGTATGGAATAGCTAACAGAGATAATTACGTCTCTTTATCAGTTATTTGGTTATTTTACGTGCCGGCTAATCGATAATGATTAGCTACAGAAACTATTAAGTTTCGCTCTGGATATCGAGTATGATATCTTACACACCGGGCTAATCCGTAAGGAATAGCTAACAGAGACAATTACGTTTCTTTGTCAGTTATTGGGTTATCTTACATGCCGGGCTAATCAGAAATGATTAGCTACATAAACTATTAAGTTTTGTTCTAGGTATCGAGGATGATATCTTACATGCCAGGCTAATCCGTAAGGAATAGCTTACAGAGATAATTATATCTCTTTCTTTTTCATTGTTGGGATAATCATACCAGGGAAATCATGGGTGAAATGAAATGGGTATCCATCGTTGTATTACAGGTAGTGTTAAATTCAGTTGAGCATGTGGTGGGATGGCGTCTGGGCTTGACCCTTTCGTATGCCCTATATATAAGCATGCTTGGCTGGATGAGACATTATCTGCAAATATAACCATGGAGAGGACATTGTGTGAAACATTGTGAACATGACTGACATAAATTCAATGGTTTTCAATTACTAAAGTTATGAACTCACCAACCTAGTGTTGACTTTGTTTAAATGCATGTTTTCTCAGGTGACGAACAGATTTAGTCATCAGACATCAAGAACATAGCTAGTGGACTTTAGAAGACCTAGCTACATTTTGTGTGTCGTGCATATTTTGGATTAACAAAACAATGAATCATCTATTGTATATCTTGTACAGATACAAGATATAAACTCATTGATTCTTTTGATTAGATTTACGTAGTTAAGTTATGAGGAAACAATGTAATTTAACTTTGTAATTCTATTTCATGTCATGTTAGCATTTTTCATTTGATTATCATGTGCTATGTAAACAATCTGATCATTTCGATTATCAAACGATATCGCGCCCCGGGAACCTTCCGCCCGACGGGAAAACCGATCCGTTCCCGCCGGCTCGGGGTGTGACAATAGGTTTGCCTCTAGGTTTGCCTATAGGTTTGCCAATAGGTTTGCCACATATGTTTGGCTCAGATATGAACAATGAATTTACATGAACCTATGATAAGGTTCGTGAAACTTATGCTAGCCAAACCTATTAACTATCAATCATAGCCGAACCTAACCTTTTAGGATCTCTAGCCTAACCCTTTGACACTTGACTTTTCTAATCATATACAACTGACTATGATTTCATTTACAACAAGCAAGGTTCACACAGTAAATGCAGCTTTCACACAGAAAATGCGTCAACATACTCCCCCTTGAACCTTGCTGTTGTATATGCTCAAACTTTGTGTGCATCCCCTACAACCTTGTTATCTACATACTCCCCTTCAGTTGTAGCTGTTGTATAAAATGTTGTTGTGTAGACATTATCAATCTCTTTGTTTCTACTTCATTCACTCTATCTTGATCTCATTCTCTCTATCTTGATCTCATTTTCTCTATCTCCATCTTATGTCTTTCTTTTTCCAAGATTCACTTGCTGAGGACTGCAGTGACATCTTCAAAACACAGATCTTCATCACCCTGATCACCTGCATCAGTTGACACGTTATCAAAATTATATCTTTTGATTCACATGTGATCATACTATATTGCTCATCACAATTTCAATTTCTCTTTGTCACTTATTAACAGTTAATCAGTTATAATATTCACAAAGAGTTCGTAAGTCACATCGGATAGTCTAAACGAAAGTAGAAGAAAATTTTTTTATGAATTTTTCAATGATTTGAATAAACTCCCCCTAAAGCTATAAATTGAAAAATCCTACAAAATTTGTATTCTAACTAAAAGAATTAAAAAAATAATAAATATATTTTTGATGAGAAAGATTCAAACATGAGATCATATTGTAATCATACTTCAGCGTTACTTGTTGGTTGTTAATGAAATTTATTTAGTCCATGCACAAGCCTAGGATGATTGCCAGTATATGGGTCGACTTTAAGTCTTATCACTTGTTGTGAATTTGAATTAATCAAAACCAAACACAAAACTTTGTGCTCCCTACTCACTTGAACACATCCCTGCTTTGTGAAGCATCAACCAACAGCGATGCCATTGTAAATTATAAGTTCAAGTTCTTGCTTAGTTTGATCATGCAAAAATAAAGCAGAATATATTTTGTAAAATAAAAAAATGTAAAATAAAACAGAATGTTCAAAATCTGGAAACAAGATTGATACTTCCGTATGCGTAGATGAAACCAGGATATTGAACCAAAAAAATAAATTAAGTTTAAAACTTAGCAATCAGATCGTACTTCTGTTTACACATAGAATGCCCAAGTTTTAAACAAAACCAAGAAAATAAAAGCAGAATGTCCAAAACATAACAATCAGGTCGATACGTAAGTATACGCAGAGAATGTCCATGTTTTGAACGAAAATAAAAGAAAAAAATGAACTCAGAATTTCTTTTGAAAAAGAAACACATGATCAATCTAACATATGTACTAATACAATTAGCACTGAGGCAAATGACCACGCACTCAGGACAAAGATCAAACACTGTGTTCTAAGAAATGTGTCCCACAAATAATGATCATGGCATTAATCTACAGAAATCACAATTAAGTGAAAGACTTACCAACATATCATACCAAGTGCATTGTGATCCCTTTGTATTTGATCTTGTATGATACAAGTAAGCTTTAGAATGTTACAATGTACAATCATATCTCGAAGGTCGGATCAATTTCTCAATTTTCTAATTTTATATTGTTTTTGATTTTTTTTTTAAATTTTTACTCCCCTTAAAATGCTAAAAATGAAAATCTTTTTGATTTTTTTCAGAATTTTAACAGTACATTAGAAAAATCAAAATTCCCAGAAAATTGACAATCAATATGATTTACCATCTTTGTAAAACATTATGTTCAATGTGACTTGAAAATATCAAGAAAATATGACAATATAATTCCAAACCTGTCATGTTCTCCAGAATGATATGACAGTTAAAAAATTAGAACGATTTTACCAAATACACGCCAGGAAGTTCCACTATCAATGAGCTCTCCTCCAATTGATAGGTCCTCTTGAAATCCTCCTGCACACACTCACATACCATTAGATAGCTTTGAAACTTTGTTTGTTTTTGGTATCCACAACTATTCCTGTTCAAGTGCATTCTTAAGATAATACTTATCTTGAATCACCACATTGTTGTTAAAAACCAAATTAGTCATTAAAGGTTTTGAAAGTTTCAACTTTTCTTCATCCGAGGCTTTCACAAGTTCTTCCTTGTTTTGATTTGATATTTTATGTTTTTTAGGAATAAACTTTGAAACCTCTGTGACACATGACTTTGCATTACTAACTTGTCCTTTTAACTCACACAGATAAGGACAATTAGAAATGATATGCCCTCTTGTACCACACTCAAAACATATTCTCCTCTCCACAAACCTAGGATAACAATTTTGCACAAATCTATGGTTTTGGTGATTTGTCACTGGTGAACCATCGTAACATTTGTACATTTAGTCATGATAGTCGTAAACAGTGTTAGAACAGTGTGTGTCCATGTTCAGTTAATCTATGTGATTCATATGTTCATTATGTGCTTGTGTGTTAGAATCCTTATTATTTGAGAACAAGTATGTATTATTATTTACAGTCGATTACACTAGGCAAGAACAGTATCGTGTTATATCGAAACAGTGGTGGGCAGTGAGAGTGAGCCCTATATATATACTGCGTTCGGTGTAACAGGATAGTGTTAGTGCGTAGTGTTAAGACGAATATTATGACAATTAATTAATTCAACAAGAATCGTAATACGTAAGCGAGACTGAGTATAGTTATGGGTGAAGATCCATAGTGATACGAATGTTGAACTTATAATTATGATTAAACGACTTTAAATATTTAATACGATCGAAAAACGTACGCGATTGCGGGTATACACGTAATTGTATGTGTTTAACGATCTGTCAACGCATGAAGAGCAAAAATAATTAAAATAATTATTTTATATTTTTACAATTTTGAAACTCATCATTTTATTGAGTTAACAACTATTTTTATTTAAACCGCGTAAAATACGCGTTACGTTCCGGAAACGCGAACCGAGCGACCGGAAACGAACCTGAAAACCTACCGGGCTATAAAAGCCTTGAACAAGGCTATTTTTACTCATTTATGGCAGCCAACAACCTCCCTCTCTCTAGATTTTCGAATTTCATCTTCTCACACTAGAAATCATCACAAAAATCCTTGTATCTCACAAAAATCCTTGTATCTCCCTCGTTTCTCCACGGATTTGAGTGCTTTTGGTGTCCACGCGAAGCTCTCGACATCCTCTACCCAAAAGTACAAGAGATCTGAAGTTTACACCGGCCAAAAAGAGGTATGCTTGAATGAATAATCACGAAATTAGGGTTTTTGATGTGGGTGTGTTGAAACTCGACACTTAGCCGGATTTTTGCACACCATTCCTAGTTTCGCACCTATAGCAATCTTCTCTGAAGTTATATGAGATTAGATCGTAGTCTAGAACCAAGTGTTCGAAGATGGTGATGATGCAGGTGACAGGTTCGGTGAAGGTTGTGGGTGCCGAACCCTTAGACGCTGCCGAACCCTCCCCTTTAGCTTGCCGAACCTGCATGTTCGTGGGGCGCAGCTTTGGCCGAACACTACTGGAGTGACGAACCCTGATCACCTCGACGAACCCTTGGAATATAAACGAACCTTGCATGGTTCGTTGAGCAGTGGCCGAACCAGTGAAAGACTCACGAACTCTAGGCGAACCAGGAATCGCGGCGAACCACTGTGCATGCCACGAACCTTCTAGACCGAACCCATGCAGACGAACCATTGGTTTAGACAAACCCACACCATGGACGCGAACCATAGAACTGGACGAGCCTTGCATGGTTTGTTGGTTGGTGCCGAACCCTTGGACATCTCACCATGAACGAACCCTTGCTTTCACGAACCCATCTAATCTCGGACGAACCCTTGGCCATGCAAGCGGAACCTTAAAAGGAAATGGGGAAGGTTCGCTGCCTTTGTTGGCAGCCCAAGACTCCTTCGGCCCAATTCAGTTCCATGCAGCCCAACTTCACTAGTGCTCGGCCCATAAGTTAAATTAAGCCCAAGAAAGTTAGGTCGGCCCATTTTGGTACTTAATTAGCCCAATGTTGCCTTGAAACATTACATGGCCTATATGCACGCTAGTTAGCCCAACTTAATACGTGGATGCCCAATCCATTCTACTTCGGTGCATTATGAACCTAAATTGACCCGTTGCGTATTAATTCGACCCAAATCATTATTTTGGCTTATCCGCATACAATTGGGCCCAATATCATTCCATTTGGTCTATCATTTCCAATTGGTTATTTATATCTTAAATATCGATAAGAGCCCAATAACATGTACTTAGACCAAGTTTGGCCTCTTTACTTTATGAAATGTGAATTGATCGTAATTGGTTTAAGTTACAACTTAACCTAATTAGGGGATCAAGTCACAATCACAAGGACTTAAAACACTTGAACATTATTACATATTTTTCATGTTAATCAATGGTTTCTCAATGGTTTATCAAACTCTTAAAACACACGGGATGTTGTACAAACAAAATTGTGCATAAAAGAACATCACACATCCTTTTCATGGATCCATGATCAAGCAAGTAACACAATCATGACTTTCAAGTTCACACAACATTTTCAAACATGAGAACAAGTATTCTAGTGTAAATCGGGTTCAAGAGAACACTAGTCAATCAATGATTCAAGGTCTATACAACTATAAATCTTATATCTTATGTATGATTACAATGATATAGGAACCAGTTAGAAGACCTGTTTGCTACTTGCTAATTGTTATAGTTCAGAGTCTACTGCAGATAGGTGAGAACATTAGCCCCTCTTTTTACTGTTTTTACAACTGTTTTGGGGTGGAACACGTGATCAAATGCTCTTACTTCAATCATATTTCATGATACATATTACTGTTACTTGACAAACATTACAGGTTTACTTTAGAAATCCAAGGGATTTCTCAAATTGTTTTTAAAGGAATTTATAAACTCTTTTACTCTAAACTCGTGTTTTCGAAATTAATCTTTTATAAACCTTGTTGTTATACAAGGATGCTATCTTATGTACTCAATCAAAGGATTTACAACATGGTATTCAAACAATGGTTTTCATGGTGTTCAAACAAGGATTCATTTCATGGTATTCAAACAGAGGATTCATTTCATGGTACTCAAACAAGATTTTCAATCATGTTATCAAATAAGGCATTGACACGCTAGTTTAAAGCAATGTTCAAAAGCCGTGGATTCCGCACGCGGCACAGGGGTGTGACAACCATAAACCAATCTTTGATTCCTTGTTGAACCAAAATGAGTCAAATGTGACTTCTTACCACTTGACGTGGGAGACTCATAGTTCAACTTTTCACAACTTGTGGGACTTAGTGAAATCTTGTCTTTGATCCAATACTTTGAAGTATCATACTTTGATTCCACTTTATTTGATGCACATGATGATTTCACAATCCATTTTGATTGAATTTGACGTTTAGGTTTTGAACTTGAAAAACCATTTTGTTTTAAAAAATTCTTATTTTCATTCTTTGAAAACTTTTTAATTTCAACCAATTGGGTTTTAAAGTAAACTTTCTTATTGGATGATGTTGCTGAGTTAGAAATACACGGTTTCACATCATCAAAGATATTATTGAGAGAATCATCTTAATCCTTATGTACATCCATCAACCCACATCTGTACAATGTCTCCTCATCATATTCCTCTAAAGTACAATCTTCAATGATAGGAGGAATTTCGTCATCAGCACAAATTGGAGACTTTCCCTTATTGAGATTGTTATCTTTTGAAATTTCATTATCACTTCGTTTCTCAACAAATGAACTTGAAGAAATTATAGAATCATAATGATTCTCCAATTTGTGCATGATTTTGTCGAAGTCTCTTTTTGCCTTGTCCATTCTGAGTTTAATATTATTGACTGCATTTGTCAATTCAACATTTACTTTGCTCAGAATGTCAAGTTTTTTTTCAGAAATGCCTTCATTGGCATTTGACTTTGACAAATCATCAGTCAACTTTTGAACTTGTGACTTCAATTTTGCAATTTGTTTTGTAAAACACTTTTCATTTGATTTTAAAACCATGCATGCTTTATTGCAGTTTGATAAGTCACATTTCAAGTTTAGGTTTTCTTCCTCCAAACTCCAAATTTGTCCCTCAAAATTTAAACATTTAGAGCATGAGAGTTTAGAAAACTTACCTGAACTTACCTCTTTATCTGAAATGAGATGACAATGATCTTCATTAACGATGGTAGTTGTTTCAGACAAATCATCAGAGGCATCCTCATACACACTCTCATCCTCTGTTAACAACACATCATCACTTGAAGTTTCATCCTTTGACTATAACACATCATCTTCAGACTTCTTCATCTCACTTGTGATTTCAAAATCATCAAAAATGTGTGTGTCTTCAGTAACATTACATCTCTCATCTACAACTTTATTCACCTGTTTACCATCTTCAGGCATTTCAGGTTCAATTGCTTTATCAGATTCTGACATTGAAGAATCCTCACTCTTTTCTTCCTCACTACTTTCCATCTTCAAATTCACACTTGTCTCAATACAATCTTCAGTTTTCAGATCATCTTCCATTTCTCCATCAACATCTTCTTTTTCTTTCTCAACACTCATACTTGCCTTTAACATGTTTCTTTGTTCATCAATCCACGAGAAATCTACAATTTTCACAATCCATGTTCCAGTTCGTCTTACATCCGATTACATTTTATCAACTACATCTTTGAAGTTCATTAATTTGACATGATGAATGACTTCTGTTTCCTTCATTCTTTCAACAAAATCACTCCATCGATAAGGTAAGAATTGCGTAAACTTATAAATGATTTGCCCATCATTGGTATCAAACTGAAAATATTTCAATTCTTGCATAAGTGGTAAAAGAAGATCATAAGCATCATTGATCTTCTTTGCAACATGATTATTATATGCAAGTTCTAACAAACTCCACTTTGCACATGAATGTGGCATTTGTTCAAAATCAGTCTTTTTAATATCTTCAGAAATGAAAGTCACACAATTTTCTTTCTTGATTAAATTCAAACATTTGATCTTCATTCGGTTTTGATGTCCCAAAATTATCAATTGTTTTCAGACATGGTTTCTTGTATTGTTGGTATAATAAATTCTGGTAATTGTCATCCGCTTTAGCAATAAATGTTTCAAATGTGGAATCTCCAGTTTGGATAATTTTCCAAATTGTCCAACACAAGTCCATTGTTAGCCAACCATTCCACGTTCCTGTTCTTGTATGTCATATTTAACTTTTATGTTCAACACGTCAAAGTTTAACCTCACAAAAAAAAACAACTCAAACCTTATCTTAACGTCTGAATTAGGTCTTGAAACCCATCCCAAATGATCCGAAAGACCCAAAATAGGTAAACAAGGTTTACTTGAGATTTTAAGAATGTGTCTTTTTGGCTCAAATGAAGCTTTTTAACCTTTAAAAATAGGCCACGAACCCTTTTCACGAACCTTATTAGTCTTGGAAGCTCACGAGCCCTTTATGATGTATAAGGATCAAAATCTCACGAACCCCAACCAAAATCTCGTGAATCTAGGTCAATTTCTAGCGATCCTTTCAAAATCTTGCGAACCTTGCGAGATTTTCACGAACCTTATGAGATTTCAGATCCACAAATCTTTTCCGGATAGAATCACGAACCCTAAGCAAAATCTAGAGAATCGTGGTCAAAATATCGTGATATTTGGTTAATTTCTCGTGAAATAGTCAATTTCTTGCGAACCTGGAGGTTCTCCCGAACCTATGGAGGTTCGTCTCTCAGGTTCGTCTATTCGTTCGAATAGACATGCAACTTCACTAAAATGGCTCTAGAATCTTCATTCTTTGGAGTTAGAAGGCTTATGAGTAGTCAAAACCTTCGATTTTTTTAGGCGCATCTTTCTATCGGATCAAAATGTGCAAAAACTTGATAATTTTTTGTAGATCTGGGTTTTTGTTGACAAAAACATGAAGAACTTCAAGAACACCTTCAAAATGATGAAGATTCTGATCAAATTACATGAGATTGATGTCCAAATACTCGTAGAATCTAGCCTAACGCTCTGATACCACTGTAGATTTGAAGAATCGATCACGAAATTCTACGATTCGATCATAAACGTGCGGAATCCGTTCATGACTAAATTTGGATCAACAAGAACAATGTAATATATCATGAATCTATATTCTTCATTAATATCCAAGTGTTTACAATACAAACGTGATATACAACACTTGAATATACAAAGACACAAAGATGAAGAGAAGTCTTGTTCTTGATTCTTGAGAGAGAAAAAGTCTTCCAAGTCTACTATTCTTCCAATTCTTTTGAAATGAACTAGCAAAACCATATATATAGTTTTCTGGGTCATAGATTTGGCTCATAGGTTTGCCTCTAGGTTTGCCAAACCTTTAGGTTTGCCAATAGGTTTGCCACATAGGTTTGGCTCAGATATGAACAATGAATTTACACGAACCTATGATAAGGTTCGTGAACCTTATGCTAGCCGAACCTATTAACTATCAATCATAGCCAAACCTAACCTTTTAGGATCTCTAACCTAACCCTTTGACACTTGACATTTCTAATCATATACAACAGACTATGAATTCATTTACAACAAGCGAGGTTCACACAGTAAATGCAGCTTTCACACAGAAAATGCATCAACCAGACCAATCCGTTGTGTTATCTCGCACGGTCCGATATACCTTGGTGCTAGTTTGCCTTTAGCCCCAAAACGAACCACGCCTTTCCATGGGGACACTTTCAACATGACTCGGTCACCCACTTGGAATTCCAAAGGCTTTCGCCGTTTGTCTGCGTAACTCTTTTGGCGGCTGCGTGTTGCTTGTAGTCTCTATTGGATCTGGGCTATATTATCAGTGGTTTCGTGAATAAGTTCAGGCCCAGTGATTTTGTTGTCTCCCACTTCGGTCCAACAAATTGGAGACCGACATTTTCTATCAGAGAGTGCTTCGAACGGAGCACATCCAATACTTTTGTGGTAGCTGTTATTATAGGAGAACTCCATGAGTGGTAAATGTTTATCCCAACTCCCAACGAAGTCTAGTATGCATGTTCTCAACATATCCTCTAGGGTTTGAATCATTCTCTCGCTTTGACCATCTGTTTATGGATGATCAGCGGTGCTCAAGTTGACACTCATCCCTAAGGATTGTTGCAATGATTGCCAGAACCGCGGTGTAAATCGACTGTCCTGGTGTGAAATAATAGAAAATGGCACACCATGCCGTACTACTATTTCATCGACATAGAGTCTTGCTAGTTTTCCATCTTGTAGTTTTCTCGAATCGGCAAGAAGTGTGCGAACTTGGTCAATCGATCAATGATGACCCATATGGAATCATGTCCGCTGGAAGTACGGAGTAGCATGGTAATAAAATCCATAGCTATTTGTTCCCACTTCCATTGTGGTATCTTTGGTTGTTCCAGCAAACCTGACGGTTTCTGGTGTTCAGCTTTGACCTTGGCACATGTTACGCCCTTGCCAACATAAGTAGCCACATCTTTCTTCATACCCGGCCACCAATAAAATGACCTAAGATCTTGGTACATCTTATCAGCACCAGGATGAACAGAATAACGTGTCTTGTGTGCCTCGTCAAGTATGAGTATTCGAAGTTCATCTACTGCCGGGATCCAAACACGATCCTGAAAATAGATGACTCCATCTTATTTTGTCTCCAAGTGTTTCTCGACTCCAAAGTCGAGCTCGTTCTTCAAGTTGTTTCTTGCCATTGCTTCTTGTTGTGCTTGTAGTATTTGATCTCTCAGACTTGTTTGCACAGTCATTCCCATTGCCCTAACGCGCAAGGGTTTGACCCTTTCCTTCTAGCTCAAAGCGTATGCAACAACATTAGCTTTGCCCGGATGGTATTTGATCACACAATCGTAATCGTTCCGGAGCTAAACCCAACGTCTCTGTCGCATGTTAAGCTCCCTTTGATCAAATATGTGTTGTAAACTCTTGTGATCTGTGTAGATAGTGCATTTGGTACCATACAGGTAGTGTCTCCAGATCTTTAAAGCAAAGACAACAGCTCCCAGTTCCAAGTCATGTGTTGTGTAGTTCTTCTCGTGTATCTTCAGCTGTCTTGATGCGTAGGCAATAACTTTGTCTCGTTGCATTAAAACACAACCAAGTCCCTTATGGGAAGCATCACAGTATACTACAAAGTCTTCATTGCCCTCTGGGAGTGTTAAGATTGGAGCATTGCACAATCTTTGTTTCAATGTTTGTAACGCCTCTTCCTGTTTCTAAGTCCACAAGAATGGTTCACTCTTCCGTGTTAGTTTTATGAGAGGCAAGGATATCTTAGAGAAATTCAAAATGAATCTCCTGTAATAACCCGCCAATCCCAGAAATGATCTGATCTCTGTCGGTGTTGTGGGCACATCCCAGTTCTTGATTGCTTCAATCTTGGCAGGATCCACGTGAATACCATTACTATTATTCACGTGACACAAGACCTGAACTTCCCTTAGCCAAAATTCGCACTTGGAGAATTTAGCATAAAGTTGCTCATTCTTCAGAACTTCCAAGATCGTCTTGAGATGTTGTTCATGTTCCTTCTCCCTTCTTGAGTAAATCAATATATCATCAATTAAGACGATAACAAACTGATCTAGATACGGCTTGAAAACCCGTTCATAAGATCCATGAACACTGCCGGTGCGTTCGTCAGTCTGAATGGCATCACCATGAATTCGTAGTGAGCATATCGGGTACGAAAGGCCGTCTTGGGTATGTCTTCCTCTTGAATGCGGAGCTGGTGATAACCTGATCGCATGTCTATCTTTGAGAAGTACTGAGCTCCTTGTAGTTGATCAAGCAAGTCATCAATCCTCGGTAACAGGTACCGATTCTTGATGGTGAGTTTGTTAAGCTCTCTGTAGTTGATACACATTCTGAAGGATCCATCCTTTTTCTTGACAAACAAAACCGGAGCTCCCCATGGTGAGAAACTCGGGCGAATGAATCCCTTGTCTAGTAGTTCTTGTAGTTGATTGGACAATTCCTGCATTTCTGATGGTGCGAGTCTATAAGGAGACTCAGCCACAGGAACTGCTCCCGGAATCAAATCGATTCGGAATTGCACCAATCGTTCAGGTGGCAATCTCGGTAAATCATCCGGAAACACGTCCGCGTAGTCTTTCACAACCGGTACATCTTGAATCTTGATCACTTTCTTGTCTTTCTCTACAACGTGAGCTAGGAATGCGATACATTGTTTCCTTAGAAACTTGCGTGCCTTGACGCAGGATATTATCTTGACACTATGATTTGCTTGATCTCCATGAATTTCCAAGATCTGATTGTTCTCCACTGGAGTACGTAGTAGCTTTTCGGAACTGATGAATTCAACTCTGTTAAGAGATAACCAATCCATTCCGACGATGATATCGAAACTGCCCAGGTCCATCGGTATCAAATCGATGGAAAATGTGTTATCACCAAGTGTTAGTGAGAAGTTCTTAAGTACTGTGTCAACTGGTATTTGTTTGCCATTTGCTATTTCAATAGTATAAGGGAGTCCAAAGATTCCACAACATGATCAAGATGGCATGCAAAGTCGGATGAGATAAAACTCTGATCCGCACCAGTGTCAAATAATATAGATGAATAAAAGTCAGATAGGAGAAATGTACCCTGACCACATTCGGGTCTTGTCGAGCAGCAGCGACTCCAATCTGAAAGGATCGCTCTCTAGCTACTTGAGCCCTTGGTTGGTTTTTCTTGGGACAATCCCGAGAGAAGTGTTCAGGCTCGCCACAATTATAGCAAGACCTGTTGTGAGCAGTAGCCGTAGTAGCTACATTTTTGTTCCTGTTTTGAGCTCCAGTGCCCCGACATTGAGCGGCCCAATGACCAAGCTTCCCATAGTTGTTGCACTGCCTACACTGGGAAGTTGGTGGATGATGATACTGGCAGCCGTTGCACAAAGGTGCGGTGGCAGTGTAAGGCCGCTTAACTTGTAGTGGTGGTGGTTTGTTAGTCATCGGTGTTTGAGTGGTTGCAACAAAGTTCTTGACCACCTTTTATTTCTTAGCCGGACGCTTACCCGGCTTTCTTGAACCTCCAACCCTTGCTGCTTCGGTTTCCTTCTTCAGTGTGCTAGAGGCAACCATCACATCTGTCAGTGTTGATGACAGAGTAACAGCCATCTCCAAGGTAGTAGGGTGAGCAGCGATCACATGACCTTGAATACAAGCCGGCAGTCCACCGACATACCGCTCGATGCGTTTCTCTAGTGTTGGCACTGTATCCGGTGCCAAGGTAGCCAGTTCATGAAATCTAGTAGTGTAGGATAGATGCCCAGCACCAATCATGACAAGGTTGAGTAGCTCAGTTTCAACCTTCTTCAGTTCATTCCTCAGGCAAAACTCTGCCCTCAGCATAGCCTTGAAGTCCTCCCAAGGCATACACAGAGCCTCGTCTCTTCCCTGACTTGGACTTGAGCGTTCCACCAAGTCAGTGCTCTCTTGTTGAATGAACTAGCAGCATACTTTACTTTGTACTGGTCAGGGCAGCCACTGATATCAAGGGTTGTCTCCATCTTGTCGATCCACTGGATAATTCCGACAGCTCCCTCATTGCCACTCAAGGCCAGTGGCTTGCATCCTACAAAGTTCTTGTAGGAGTAATCCTGCTAATGTCTGGTGTTGCCACTGCCTTCACCAGATGAGTTGCCAGTGTGGTTGTTGCTAGAGTTGAAGTTCATCATGTCGGGAATTACTTCCTCAGTTGACTGGTCAGCAGAGTGGCTAGCGCGATCGTAGTAGGATCCAACTCATGGTTGGGTGGTGGCAGAGGAGGATGTGGATGAGGAGATACATGTGGTGTAGGTGTTGAGGAGTGAGGTGACTGCGGTGGTGGTGATAGCAAAGGAGGTTATCTTCTAGGCGGCATTCTGATCAAAACCGAAAGAAAATCTGTTAGTGCAGTGATCGAATGCAGAAGACGTATGCAAATAGAATCCTATGTCTTATGTTCTCTACATGAGGGTCCCTAGGTTATAGTCTAGGCCAAACCGTTTAAGCAATATGACTTATATTTCTCTATAACCATGACTTTGATACCAATCTGTCACACCCCGAGCTAGCAGGCTCGATCGACTTTCCACAAATGATTCCTCAAACAATGAAAAAACCTCATCTGAGATGACTCCAATAGGATCAATTACTAATGGAGTTTTAACTTGAAAATCTTTGATTTCTTTGTCATTAGGTGAATTGACAAAACAACTGGTGCAGGACAATGGTTGTACTTTGTTTCTTTTCCCCTACCCTTCAGATCAGTCCCATCACTGATCATCTGTTCAATGATATATGAAGAACTTTCATAGCTCTTGAGCTTTTGACTCAATGTTTCATAGTTACATTCGCCTATGGCTAACTCCTTCTTTGTCTCATTAATGGTGTTGAGATAAGGAGTGATAGCATCTTGCTTATTAGGCACAACGATCCCAGCCTTATATAATTGCCTGTTTAATAAGTCAATTTTAGCTTGAAAATCTTTTTCATTTGATTTTAAGAGACGATTTGCCTCAATACACTGGTTGAGATCACTGATCAGGTCTGCGTTATGCTCCTGATAAGCCAAGACCTTACTTTCAAGGTCAACACAATGAAAACATCTAGAGTTAGACAATTAACAATCATCATATACCTGACTAGTCTTAGAAGAAGCAGAAGTATACACCATCAAAGCAAATTGTGTAGCATGATGTTCTTCAGAATCAGTATCCGACACTCCTTGAGATTCTGAATTTGATGTGCTTTCAGACTCTGATCCTGATGATTCATCTAGCTCAATCTTCACTTCTTCTGAACCATTTTCAGAAATGTGATCAGCAACTTCCTTGATCTATGCAACACATGCTTTCTCATCTGCTCCCTTTTCAGTATTGAATCTAATATCCCAATTCTACCCTTCATTATTCTGAACCATCAATGCCTTGTTTGCATTTGAGGAACTGACATGAGAAGGAGTTTCAATAGGTACCAATCTTCTTTCTGGATTTGCAGCAAATGATCTTTGATTCTGAAATGGATTTTGATTTCCCATCTTTTTTGGCTTGTTGCATTCTCTTGCAAAATTTTGTTCATCACTACAGTTGTAGCAAGTAACTGAGGACATGTCAAAACCAAACTTTGAATCCTTGTTCAAGTTGATGTCCTTCCCAGTTCTTGTGACAAAATCTTTTGCCCTTTTGACAGCACTTGCAAGAGCCAACATGATATCAATCCTTTCCATGTCATTTGGATCAATCTATGAGTAATATTCATTTTTCAGGTGTGGATTTCCGATCTGTCCAGCTAACAACCCATCATAAGAACTCACAAGTGTAGACAAGAGACCCATGTGCTCTTAGCAACCTCTACTATCACTTTATCAAAATTTTCTGTCTTTAAGTTGACGATAGAATGGCTATCCTCTGAATGAGAGTTAGAAGTGGCAGCAGACTGACTGAAGTATGCTTGACTTGAAACAGGAGTCTCTTTGGTCTAAAGAAACAAATGTTGTTTTTTGAGGAGCATGTGAAGGAGTTCTTTCCACAGTGGGAGTGGAATAATGGATTCAAGGATCTTGAACTTGTGCCACTCTCTTGGCTTTCCACTTGTTCTCTATCTTCTGTTCCTTCAGCTTTTGAATGAAATCATTAATATCCATAGAAGCAAGCATCTCACTTTTCTTTAGTATCATGAGAAATGATTCCCACTAGGGAGGTAACGCGTCAGCCATACATTGAATCTTCTCTTGAGTAGTTGTCTTTACTTGATGGTTGAAAAGTTCACTGAGAAGATGATAGAATCTAGCTATCATATCAACCAAGGACTCGTTTCCCTCGTACATAAAGCTGTTGAACTCTTTTCTCAAAGCTTTAGGCTTAATGCTCTTTAGTGCATCATTCCCTTCATATCTCTATTGCAAAGCATCACATAACAATTTGGAGGAGGTAAACTGTCTGAACTGATGAAATATATCAGCTGCAATAGATTGGGATAGAATTGCATAGGCATTCTTCTCAAAATCATATAACTTTCTCTGAGGCTCAGTCATCCGGGTAACAAGCATAGGTGATCCATCCTCATTGAGTGGTCTCAAATACCCACCCTCAATCATCATCCATAAGTTGGTGTCCACCCCATTGATGTGTATTTCAAATCGATACTTCCAGTGTGGATAATCATCCAAAGATAGCAACTTTGGAGCCTTATTGGAGTTCCCAGAATCTGTCTCTGTAAGCAATAAGTTCTGGATCATGTTGTTCTCGTTTGCCATCAGTGCAAATTCCTCCATAATAGCAAAGATAATCTGATTTGACACTTAGACAAATTTTCAGTCCTTAGGTGCGAATGCAGCTATCTGATACGAATGACGGGGACGAATGAAACATTATCACACGAATGAAAGGACGAATGAAAGATTTCCACGATTGATTGTCTGATGCTAATGAAAATGTGGACGAATGAACAGCTTATGCAAATGAAAGAGTCATTCGTGCTAAGATGGAACGAAAGAAAATCTGTTCGTATGAAGTTGGGACGAAGGGAATTTAGTTCGTGTGAAGTTGGGATGAAGGAAGTCAGTTTGTAGGAATATCTATTCGTGTGAATAGCTATTCGCCCTAGATCTCCTTCGCGTGATCTGAATTTTCAGCAACAAAAATTCCTCAAACTCGATTTCTAGACCGAGATTTCACTCCAAATTTGGTATATAATCACACAACAAGCTTGCTTAGGTTCGTGAATCACTAGAACATGAAAAGATACCCAGAAACACAATTTTTAGCCTGGATACTCGAAATTTAAGAAGAGAAAAACAGGGTTTCTTGCAGAAATTAAAAGAATCAATCTTAAAATTAGTAGTTTCGATTGGAAAAAAGCAGAATCAGGAGCCTAAGCTCTGATACCCCTTTGTAGGACCTAGAAAACGGGTAAGTTCCCTACGGATTCTGTTTAACAGCCCTCCGAATAGTGCGGAATCCTATTCATGGGTTTTCCTATCGAAATCCTTGCAACCAATGATGATACGATGATTGGGGATCAACTTTATGAGTGAAATCGAACACCACGGGCAAGAACACGAACTTGGAGAGGCTATAAAGGCTCTGAAAACGAGGAGGATGCGTAGGGAATGTTCAGAACCCTAAAACATTCTATTTGTCGGGTATTTATAGGCAATAGTCTGTCATACGAATGAGTTGCACGAAGCACTCATTCATATGAAGGACGATGCACGAACGAACCTTTCACAAGAATGAAACAGATCTCTGATTCATTCATACGAACAAAACAGAAACCTGGTTCCTTCGCTTGAAAGGACATTCGTTAGTTCTTTATTCATCCGAATGAACTCATCTTTAGGTTCATTAGTACGAATGGAAACAGATTGCTATATTAATTAAAAATTAAACATGTTAAACATAAAAAATCATAGACAATACTTGATAATACTTGTATATATCATTCATAATAAAAGCTTTACATATATTCACAAAATACTATAAATGAACTAGCGACAAAACGTGCATCTACACTTCCTAATGGCAGTACCCTTGCACTACCAATCTGGGTTTATTTTTTATTACAATGCCCCTGTCAACAGTTTTATTCCTAAATACCCATGTAGTTCCTATTGGGTATTTTCCTTTGGGCAAGGGACAGAGAGTCCAAACATTTAGCCTTTTGAACTGTAACAGTTCATCCTACATAGCTTCCACCCAATTATTATCTTTGAGAGCCTCTTGACACTTAGATTCCTCAATTTGAGACAGGAAAGCGGCATGAAGACAAAAGTTTTAAATTTGGCTCCTAGTTTGAACACCTTTACTTAAATCACTAGAATCTATTCTAGAGGGTGATTTCTATTGAAGAGAATAATGTCGAAACAATTATTAGCAGAAGCAACATCAGTAGAAGATGGATTTTCAGCTGGGCCAGGAGAGTTTTCAGATGAGTTAGCATGAGCTTGTTCAGAGGTATCTATTGGTGCATTTTCAATTATTGGAGATGTGGAAGTAGATACTTGTTCATTTTGATCTTGAAGATTTATTGGATAAGAAAGAATGGAAGAAAATAAGTGAGACATTGAGAACTCCTCAAGAGATGATAAATCTTCAAAAGTTTGAAAAGACTCTGAAGAAGGAGACATGGAAGAGGCAGGAAGAGTGTATGTGAAACTTTTAAGATCAAACAAATCATCAGGAGTAGAAGGGAAAGAGGAGGTTGATGCATATTCATTGAATTTGACATCATTGGATTCCTCAACAATTCTAGTCCTGAGATTGAAAGCTATGTAAGCTTTAGAAGTTTGAGAGTATCTCACAAAGTAACCAGAGTCAACTTTTGCAGCAAACTTGGACAAGGAGTCCATTGTGTTCAAAATGAAACAGGGACACCCAAAAAGTCTGAAAAAGGAACTGAGAGGCTATATTTTATGAAGGGCCTCATAGGAATTTTTGTTATGTCTTTTCACAATGTGAACTCTGTTCAAAACATAACAAGCAGTGTTTACTTTTTCAGCCCAGAAAGATAAAGGTAATCCCGAGTCTGCAAGCATGGTTCTTGCAGCCTCAATAAGTGTCCTATTCTTTCTTCCCACAACTCCATTTTGAGCAGGAGTTCTATGAACACTGTATTGTATAAGGATTCCTTTGGAAATGCAAAACTCATCAAGAACTTGATTCTTGAATTCAGTACCATTATCACTTCTAATTACCTTGACAAGAAGACCAAATTGTCTTTCAAGTTGAGTGATAAGGGCTTTTAATTTATCAGCAGTCTCATATTTGCTGAAGAGAAAGAAGGTCTAGAAAAATCTTGAGTAATCATCTACAACAACTAAGCAATATCTTTTTCTGGCTAAACTAGCTACCTTTAGAGGACCGAATAGATCCATATGAAGCAGATTAAGACAGTCAGTTGTTTTAGATTCCTCAATAGACTTATGTGATGATTTATGTTTCTTTCCCTTTAAGCAAGATTCACATTGTCCTTCAAAATAAATTCTTTTGAAGGTAATCCTCTTACTAAAGAAATGGTAGAAAGCTTATGAAGAGTTTGATGATTTAGGTGGCTGAATCTTCTGTGCCATAGGGCAGTTTCAGAAGATGATGCTTTGGCTATGAGACATGTAGGAATGGATGTTTGAGAATCAGTGGTCATGTCTACCACATAGGCATTTCAACTTCTCTTAGCCGTCAGCAGAGTGTGTTAGTCAATTAAGACCTTTATTTTAGAATTTATTTCAGGAGAAAGGATTTTTACAGCTATCCTTGGTGAAAAATGAACTGTAGTTTTTGTCTGATAATTGAGAAACACAGAAGAGATTAAACTTGAGGTTCTCAACTAGGCTGACATCCTTAAAGTGCAATTTTCCACTAAGGACAGAACCAGACCCAACTATCCAACCTTTTGCATTGTTTCCAAAGGAGACGAACCCTCCATTCTTTGAAATGAAGTTATTTAGGATAGATCTGCATCCTGTAATGTGCCTAAGCCTCCACTGTCCACATACCATTAGTGATTTTTGTTTGAAGAAGCTCTCTGCACAAAAAGGATTAAATGCAATAGGTTAGATATGGGTCAATGTTTATTTCAGAAGAGAGAAGAGAATCATTTTGGGAATTTATTTGTTTAGTTGCACGTTATTCATCAACTTTTGCATCATTTGAATCATCTGTTGCTGGTTTTGATGCAAAATATTGATCTGTGAGTCCACATAAGGTGGAGTCACAACAGCAGAAGAGTAGGGAACAAGGTTCACCTTGGGGTAAGAGGGTGGCGTACCAAGGATTGATGGCCTAGCAAATGCAGCTAAAGGAGGCGGTGAGTAGAATGATGGATGGTAGTATGGTCTCATTGTGTTGTTAGCTTCTTGTCTACTTGCTTTCTTGTACTTCTTCATTTTATTAGGGAGATTCCCTTTAGCTTATCTCTTATTTTCTCAAGAGGGGTTTTTGTCTTGCAATTCTTAGGGTAGTGATTGTACTTAAAACATTTCAAGCAGGCAGGAGATAGGGAAGAATAGTTTGGAATGAATGGCTTATTAGCCTTCATTATTGGGTATGGAGGGTGAGGATGAGAAGGAGGAAACTTGATGTCGACCATAGGCCTTTTTCCTTTGTCAAGAGTGGCCTTAGGGTCAATGGAAGGTTTCCTGTTGTGTTGTACCTTTTAAATTTTGAGTAGAGCTCATAGCAGGAGCAATTTCAGTTTATTCTGAAGGGTTATTGTTATGAACATTATCCAGGTGTGTTTCTTTTGGTTTTTCCGGGCTTGTATTTGTGGGGTATGCAAACTTTGGAAATGTTCCAGACTGATACACCCTTGGAGGTGTGTTCTTTATTGTTGGGATTTCATTAGGAAGAAAGGTGGAGATAGTGGTTCAAGAAAAATTTCATCCACATTATTATAAATTGGGGCGTAATCCTCTGGTGGACTAGTGTGGTTGTACCCGATTCCAAACTTAGCTTTACTGTGAACTTGCTCGCTTAGAAAACCCTAAATCCTTTGCAGGACTTAACCCACTTTTCACATCTTACTTTAGTTTGGGCCAATTCATCTATATTACCAGAATATTTCTCATGTTGCAGATCAAATAATGCTTGTAGGGTAGCTTTTTCAGTTTTTAAGACAGAAATTTGACCGTCTTTATTTTTTATTAACTTTTCTACTTCTAGATTTTGATTAGCCAATAGTTGCTCAAGCTCTTGGTTTTGTTGTTGTAGCAACACATTTGCTTTCATTATTTTTGCAAATGCATCAATGCATGAATCAGTTCATAGCTTTTCAAGGGTAGAGGAAGATACTTAAGCATCAAGAAATTCATCTTCAGGTTGATCAAAGGAGGTAGAGTTCTCACCAACAGCCATTAGAGCAAATTCTGTTGGCTCATTAGTGATGAAGGTGTAGCCTATATCATCAGGCATGCTATTCCAGTTTGCATACTCCTTTGTGAAGAGAGCTAGTTGGTTTGATTGTGAAGACTAGACAACTGGGCCTTGTGAGCTTGTTTGAAAAGGAGAGGGTGAACTAATTTGAAGTGTAGCAGGAGTAAGCTAGCACATGCTGCCATTAGCAGCCAATACATATTGTACATTTGTTGAAAGAGAGTTTTGTACAATATGAGCTATCTCAGATCTGTCACACATACAAAAAAATTAAACCTGCTAGACAAACCTGCTATATATATATATATATAACATTCAGACGAACCTAGCCGAACCCTTTGGTTCGCCAGCCAAACCTTGAGGTTTGCTGGACGAACATGTACAAGACGGACTATAGGTTCGCCGAACCTGCTTAGGTTCGTGGGCCAGAGGAACCTTAGCAAAACCACTATAAACTTATACATTTTGATTAGCAATCTATTACCTAATGTCCTAACAAACTCCCCCTTAATAGTTGCTTCAAAATATTTTAAAGTATTTGTCTTCAATCTGCACTTTGAGCTCCACTTATTTCTTCACAAACATTATCTGCAGCACGAATGACAACTGACTTTGGAATCTTTGATAGTCGTTCAGCTTCCAACTTTGCATCTCTATCATCTATCTCTTTCTGCAACTTCATCAATTCAACATACAAGTAATTGACATCCTCCCATTTGCATACAAAGTGCATTCCCAATGTATAACACATTCTTGCTATCGTTTGAAATTGAACAACCATATCTTTGTAGCTAACACCAACATCATGAAACCCTTCACTTGCAAAGATTTCAGCTTCCTTGAGTAAATCAATATCTTCCTTTGAACAGTTCACCAACCAAACATGATCCAACAGTCTGATCACCCTCCACTTCTCATTTTCTCTCCATAGAACCAAAACTTGAAATAAAGATTCCAATTCTGTTATGTTCTATTCTTCTCAATCTTGGTCTTGAATAAACTTTTGGCTTTGGATACACATATGAATTATGCTTCAAAACAGAAAATTGTGGAACCAACCAATTCCAGCCAGTCTTAGCTTCTTTCTTTAACATCTTCTCAAATCTTTCATTGTGCTCTGTCTGAATAGGCTTTATCATCCTCAGTCTTGATAACTGTATGCACTCAAAAGAAGGTAATGACATAATGTCAAATGCCTTTCCAAAATATTGGCAACCATCAGTTCTCTTAACAACATAGTATCCTCTGTTCTTCAAATTTCCACGAATGTTGAGAAAGTAACCATAGCTTACAATTCTTCCTCTCGTCTTAGACTTAGATCCAATCTTGAACCTTGTGAATTGTCTTGCTTGGTCTTCTTGAACTTTTTCTTCAAACACTTCAACCATTTGCTTAAAAATCATTAAGTGATCAATTATGTACTTGTGTTCATCTTGACTTCAACCATCAGTTCTTCAAAGTTTGCAAATTATACAAATTCTCATCAACATGATCATCTTGTTCAAAATCAATTGATTGATCTGATTCTTCAATCACCATCTTTCCAGAATCGTTTGCATTCTGTAAATCATTAACTCTTACTCCAACAACTCAGCTAACTCTTTCTTAGAATAACCACTTTCAATCTCTCCTTCCTCCAAATATGTATCTTCATTCTATTCACCAAACATTCTTTGCAACTATACATCAGCATTTTGTTTGAACAACTCCACAAAAGTAGGCAATGAACTATCAATAATTTGCTTTGGATATTCCAACTCTGTCAAATCTTCAATTTCTACATCTTCATTATCCTTAGCCTTATCAGACGAAACTGATGAAATATGATTAACACCAAAAGAAATCCCAGAAGGGTTGTAAATTACTAACGCTCCAGTTATGGAATTCAAACCACTTGAACTTCCAACACCAGTCAAATCACCATCACCATCTTCATCATTATCATTGAAAGCACTAAAGCTTGGATGTTCATCAACATCATAATCTTCATAATCAACCTTCTCTTCTTCTTCCTTATCATCAATGTTAACATACATTGGATCAGCACTACCACTAGTAGCTTCGGCTTGAGTATCTTTGACTTGAATATCATTAACTTTTTTCTTTAGCACTTGATTTTCTTTCTTCAATTCATCAATTTCAGCACTCTGCTTCTGAGTCAATATCTCCGAAGAAACAATCCTGTCATTCATCAATTTCTTTTCCAGTACATCTTCTTCTCTCCATTTCAGAAGTTGAGCCATATTTCTTTTCATCACATCCATGTCAGTTTCACTTGAAGAAGATGGTTTTTCAGCTTCAGCTTTCTTCTTTTGCTTCTTATACTTGTCAAACTCTTGTGACAATATAGAAATCCTCCGTCTCAATTCAGTATCATCATAATCTAATGAAAAGTTCAAGTCAAGATCATCTAAACCAGCAAATAGAGAATCAACTCTAGAATTAGAAGCTGCTTGAAATGATGTTGTAACTGTTGTAGCATCCATAAATGAAGGAACGAATGTTCCAACATTTACAAAATCAGGACTATGCATGAAAGTTTCTGTATGAACATGAACTTGAGAAGTAGAAACAACTTCTTGAACAGTAACAAGAACTAAAATAGGTACAGAAACAGGAATGGAAGTAGGTGTAGAAGAAACAGCCACTAGAGAAGATACAATAATCCTAGGAGTCCTTGTCTTCTTCATTTTAGGAGCCTTGGCCATTCTCTTCTTTTTCTTAGGCCTTGATGACTCAGGCTCATCAACTGTAAAGTTAGGATAATTCACCTCTTCTCTTTCTTCTTCGTTCTGTTGTGCTGGCCTTTTCTTTAATCTTCTAACCATCCTGTTTCCAACCTGAACTGTCTCCATCTCAGACTCAGTAGATTCTTCGTCAGCTTCAGCTCCAACATCTTCAGCATCAACATGTGGAGAAGAAACAGTAGCATCTTCTTGTCTTTGAGCATCTTGTTGACCTGGATATATCACTTGAAGAGGAACCAGTGTAGTAGGAGTTACATCTGGAGTCACTTGAACTGGATCTAGTGTTTGTTGATATGTCTGAGAAGATTGAGCATGAGATTGTCTAGCTTGGGGATTTTGAGGAGGAGGTGGTGGTTGTTGATCAACATCATCATCCAAATGTTCATTCTCTGAATTGGAATCATCATGTCTCCAGGCATCATTCAGAGGAGCAATGTAGTTAGCTCTAGCACAATGTCCCATCAAATCTTCTATCAGAATCTCATCAGTGCGTTTCTGATAAATCTTTACTTGACCAAGACTTGAATCAGTCATGTGCTTTAACTTGAGAATATCAGAAGCAATCCTAGGCAAGTTTTGTTCAGGAAACCTTTCATCAATCAGCATCTAAATGAATCTTGGATACATATAAAATCAATCTTTATCCTTGGTTATGTTGTCTGATAAATATCTGAATATCATTGTTGAGAAGTTGAACGGCTTGTTCAGAATCAATGCTACCATGGCTGACCTCATCAGATCTCTCAATTCATCAAAAGTACCCTTCCTCATGCTCAAACAATGAAGAAGTACATGTGCCAAGAACTTGTACTGCAACGGTAACTTGCCCTTCTTGATTTAATACTCATTGTAGACACCAAATTATCTAATCCTCATAAAACATCCCTTAATACACCTCTTAGAAATAAGAATCGTTCCTTCAGGTTCACCTCCAAACTTTAAGACTCTCCTGATATCAGCTTTAGTAACTCTAATGGCTTGTCCAAGCACATTAGCCTCAATCACATAAGCCTCATCAACATTGATCAACCTAGCTGACTCCCAGAAACTCTGAATATGTGATCTATAGATGTGACATGAGTTGGAGATCGCATAATAAATCCTTGATCGTCTCAAAAACTCTGTAGATGCATTAAATGTCCCTAGTTCGATATTGTACCATCCATTATGTATAAAGTTTATGATATTAATGGAAGTTGTCTTTCTATGTTGATTTTTAATGTTTATTATTAAGTATATGTATTTTTTATTTGGATTATCAATGTTTAGGTATGGTTACAGAGCCATTCGGGTGAATGACTCTACTAATGAAGTCATTCGCCGAATGAATGCCCTAGAGAATGACTAATTCAAGCGAATGAGTCATTCGCAGAATGAGTTGCTTCGGCCACACATTCGGCCGAATGATTACAGCCAATAAATAGAAGTCCAAACCTTTTCAAACCTAACTTTTCCGAGCCCTCCTTCCCAGAGCACTTTAGTGTCAAACCCTAGAAGATTTCAGCGGTTCTTACTGTCCAAGTTCGATTCTCAACCCGTGGTGTTCGATTCTCATTCAAACGTCCATCCTACACCTTCGGATCACCACGGTTGCTGTTGGTTTCGATTGGAAAACCCTGGAATAGGATTCCGCACTATTCCAGAGGCTTTCGAGTATATATCCATTGGAATCAGATTGTTTCCGAACTCCCAATTGGTCCTACAAAGTGGTATCAGAGATTTGGCTCTTGATTCTACTCGATTTCCATTCAAAATCATTAGATCTCAGATTGGATTTTCGTAACTTGCAAAAAACCTGATTTCTTGTTCCCCAAGTCACTGTTTCATTCAAAATCAGTAAGTTTTTGTGGTGTTTTTGTCAAAACAGTCATCCCAATTGGATGGTAATCTTGTCATGGTGTTCTGTACCAAATTTGGTGCATAGATTTGGTCTAAATCAAGAGTTAGTGCGATTTTAGTTGCTGAAAACCCTAGATAGCCCGAATGACTCTGGCGGCCGAATAAGTTTGCCCGAATCACTCTCATTCACCGAATAGCTCCATTCGACTACTCATTCGGTGAATAGCTTCCTTCGTTTACTCATTCGGCGAATACCTTCTTTCGATTACTCATTCGGCGAATAGCCTCATTCGATCCACTCATTCGCCGAATAGATCAATCGCCACAGTCATTCGCCTAAGTATCATACTGACTTTGTCATTCACCAATTTCTGTTCATTCGCCAGTTTCATCACATTCGGTCCCCGACATTCGGCCTAATTGTCTTCATTTGGCATATCAGTTTGAAATTTTTCAAAGTGTTGGATATTTTTGCTGTTGACTCTATTGAAGACTTAGCATTGATGGCTAACCAGAACCATCGTATTTAGACGTTGTTGCTGACTGAAACTTAGACTGGGAACTCCAATAAAGCTCCCAAGTTGTTGTCTTTAGATGATTACCCGCATTGGAAATACATATTTGAGATTCACATAAATGGAGTGGACACTAACTTATGGATGATGATTGAGGGTGGTTATCTGAGGCCTTTGAATGAAGATGGAACTCCTATGCTAGTCACACGGATGACTGAGCCTCAAAGGATGCTTTATGATTATGAGAAGAAAGCTTATGCTATTCTGTCTCAGTCCATTGCAACTGATATCTTTCATCAGTTCTGACAATTTACATCTTCTAAGTATTTGTGGAATGCTTTGCAGCAGAGGTATGAGGGGAATGATGCACTGAAGAACATCAAGTCAAAAGCATTAAGGAAGGAATTCAACAACTTCATGTATGTGGGGAATGAATAATTAGATGATTTGATTGCCAGATTTTACCATCTCTTAAGTGAGTTGTTCAATCATCAAGTCAAGACTACAACTCAGGAGAAGATCCAGTGCTTGGCAGATGCTTTACTCCTAAGTGGGAGTCATTTTTTATGGTTTCAAAGCAAAATGAGATGATGGAAAACACGGACATCAATGATTTCATCCAGAAGTTGAAAGAGCAGGAAATTGAGAACAAGTCGAAAGCAAAGAGAGTTGCTCAAGTCTAGGATCCTTCATTGTATTACTCTACTCCCACTGTAGAGAGAGCTTCTTCTCATGCGCCACTAAAGAATGCTTTTGTTTCTCAGACTACTGAAGCTCCATCTTCTACTCAGATTCATTTCAGTTAGTCATCCTCCTCATCCAGCTCTCAGAAAGAACATCATCAACCTATTACTAGTCTGAAGATAGAGAATTTTGATAAAGTGACTGTATAGATTGCCAAGGAGCACATGGGTCTTTTGTCTACTCTAGTCAGCTCCTATGATGGTTTAGTAGGTGGACAAATTGGCAAACCTTATCTGACAAATGATGACTACTCTCAGATAAATCCATATGACATGGAGAGGATTGATATCATGTGGGCTCTAGCTAGTGCTGTCAGAAGAGCTAAGGAGTTTGTGAAAAGAACAGGAAAAGACATCAATCTAAACAAGGAGTCGAACTTTGGATTTGACATGGCATCTGTCACTTGTTACAGTTGTGGGGAGAAAGATCACTCTGCAAGACAGTGCAAACAACCAAGGAAAGCAGGGAACAGAATCCTTTTCAGCATCAGAAATCTTCTGCAGCAAATCCAGAAAGAAGACTTGTTCCTATTGATTATCCTGCTCAAGCTGGGTCTTCTAGTGCAAGCAAAGCTTTGATGGTGCAACAGGATGAAGGTGAGAATTGGGATTTCAGATTCAATTCTGATCAGGGAGAACAGGATAAAGCGTGTGTTGCTGAGATTCAGAAGTTGGATGATCAAATTGAAGAGAGCACTTCGGGAGAAGCACAGATCAGTATAGAAGAAACATCAGGGTCAGAGTCAGAAAGCATATCAGACTCAGACACTCAAGCTGATTCTGATGCTTATATTGAAGATTCAGTTACTCAATTTGCTTTGATGGTGAACTCATAGGCTACTCCTACTGCATCTTCACAATCTGATCAGGTATCTGATGAATGTTCTTCTAATTCTAGATGTTTTAATTGTGTTGTCTTGACAGCAAGGTCCTTGCTTATCAGAAACACAATGCTGACTTGATCAGTGATCTCAACCAATGTATTGAGGCAAACAAAGTTTTAAAATCTAATGAAAAAGATTTTCAAACTAAAATTGTACTCTTAAACAGACAACTTCATGAGGCTGAGATTGCTGTTCTGAACAAGCAAGATGCTATCACTTCTTATCTCAATACCATCAATGAGATAAAGAAGAAGTTAGCCATAGTCGAGTGTGACTATGAGACCTTAGGTCAAAATCTCAAGAGCTATGAAAGCTCTTCATACATCATTGATCACATGATCAGTAAGGGTACTGATCAGAAGGGTAAGGGAAAAGTGAACTATCAACAATGTCCTCCACCAATCTTGAACACCTTTGTCAATTCTCCAGATGACAAAGATGTTAAAGATTTCCAAGTTAAAACTCCATTAGTAATTGATCCAATTCGGATGATTAATGATTAGGGTTCCTCCTTGTCAGAGGAATCTTTTGTGGAGGGAATTGTTGAAGATTGGGTCTCAGATTCTGAGGATGAATCTGATGATTCATCAGATTGTGTTACTGTTCAGAATCAGCCACGAGTTGTCATGAAAGGCGACCAATCTCATCTTCAAAAATTTATCAAGCTTTAGGCTTTGTGAAAGCTTTAAAAGAAAATGAAGCTTGTGTATCTAACAAGACTGACAATCTTGTTCCTAATGGGAAAAAGGGTTTGGGTTTTAATCAGAACAAGCCTAAAACAAATGTTTTTAAACCACAAAGGCAGTCCTTTTCTGAATTAAACAATTTCATAAAAAGGTGAAAAAGTTTGTTTTGAGTGTGGTACACCTGGACACATAGTTAGATTTTGTCCACAGTTGATCAGACCGAAGGTTGCAGCACCCAGAAAACTATATCTGATTTTTATCAAAGCTGTCAAATCTGAATCTAAGTCAACTCAAGCAAAACCCAAACAACCGAATAAGGTTAGACCTTTGGACAAGGGTAAAGGGAAACTAGTGAACTTGGATGTTCCCAAATTGATCAATGTTAATCAAGCAAAGTCATCATCCATTTACCTGAAAAACTCTTTCAGCAAAAACACTGTCTGGAAAGTCAAGTCTTCTGAGACTTTAGCCTTATCCATTCCAGACAAGGCTACCCCAAATGGTAAATGGATCGATGTATGGATCCGAGACTCATTGGGTCAACCCAAGACTGTAAAGGCTTGGGTTCCCAAAATGAAATAATTTTATGTGTTTGTGCAGGTTGCCCCAACAGCTGCTCTTAACAGCTCTTGGATCGTTGATAGTGGGGCTTCTAGGCACATGACTGGTGTTATTTCGCTGCTCACCAATGTTAATTCTATTCGAGGTGGATATGTGGCGTTTGCTGGTGACAAAGGCGGGTTCATAACAGGAGAGGGTATTCTGTCCAATGGCCAAGTTTCTTTCGACAAAGTCAGATATGTCAAGCAGTTGGAGAATAATCTTCTTTCAGTGTCACAGATTTGTGACAAGCAGTATAAATTTCTTTTTGATGACTCCAAATGCTACATTCTCAAGCAAGGTGTGACTATTCTTGAAGATTGGATTTTGATGTTAGCTCTCAGAAAGCAGGACTTGTATATATTCAACATGGCCACAGCTTCAACTACATCCTCCACAGCTTCATGTTTTATGTCAAAGGAAACTGAGAAAGATTCAATTCTTTGGCATAAGAGGATGGGTCATTTGAGTCTACGCAAGATGAATCATTTGGTACACAATGACTTGGTTGAGGGGGTATGTCTGAAAAATTTTAAGCTATCTGATATTTGTGTTTCATGCAAGAATGGAAAGCAGACCAAGCAGTCTCACAAGCTAAAGAAATTTCATTCAATCACTGTTCCTTTTGAGCTTCTCCACATGGATTTATTTGGTCCAGTGAACCGCAAGAGTATAGCTGGGGATCAATAATGTTTAGTAATCACTGATGAGTATTCCAGATATTCTTGGGTTTTCTTTCTAAAGGAGAAATCTGAAACGTTTGAGTTCATTCAAGTGTTGGTGACCAAACTTGAATTCCTCTATAAGCTTAAGATTCGTATGCTCAGAACCGACAATGGGACAGAGTTCAAGAACCACAACATGGAAAACTTTTGTAATGCACGGGGCATTGTTCAACAATTTAGTGCTCCATATGTCCCTCAAATGAACGGTGTTGCTGATCGGAAGAACATGACTTTGATTGAGGTTGCTAGGACGATGCTTGCTGATTCATCACTTCCAGTTCAGTTCTGGAATGAAGCTGTAACAAACGCTTGCTACACACTGAACCGGGTTTTGATAGTGAGGCATGGGAAGACCTGCTTTGAACTGCTCCACAACCGAAAGCCTAATCTTAAGTATCTTGAACCTTTTGGTACACCGTGCACGATGCTTAAGAAACATGAGCAGGGCAAGTTCAATGAGAAGGTGAAAGAAGGGTATTTCTTTGGGTACAACACTCCAAATAAAAGGGTCTATAACAGATCAACTCAGAACGTGGAGGAGTGGTACCATGTTGATGTTCAGAGACACACTATGCCCGCACCTGGAAAGGGTCCAGACTGGATGTTTGACTCTTCCGACCTTTTCGACTCATTCAATATGCCTCCCATGTAGTCAGATGAAGATGTTGCTGTTCAAATGATGTATGATGCACAAAATGCACCTGATGAACTAGTGCAACCTTCATCCACTTCAATTCCCACAGTACAGATAAATCATGACAGCTCAGACACAGATGAAAGCCCAGTTCCACCAGCTGCCCCCGAACCAAATGTTGACAATCTTGTGCCAAGACTTGAGGACTTGAATCTGAACAATCTAGATCCACAGGTTGAGGTTCCTCCTCATCTTGTCGGAAGAATTAATCGTATTCATCCTCAAGAGAACATCATTGGAAGTCCATTGGATGGGGTTAAGACAAGAAACCAGCTTTCTTGAGGGGGACTTGCAGACATTCTAGATTTTGCAGATGTAAGCTTTTGTGCCCATTCTTGCTTCATCTCCCAAGTTGAACCGCGAACTGTTACAGAAGCTTTAAAAGAAGAATCATGGGTTGATGCTATGCAAGAAGAACTCCTGCAATTCAAGAAATTAGGTGTCTGGCAACTTCTTGACAGATCGAAAGGTGCAAAAGTTATAGGCACCAGATGGGTTTTTCATTGCAAGAAAGATGATCATGGGATCATTGTGCGAAACAAGGCACGCCTGGTGGTTCAAGGATTCAGACAGATTGAAGGATTTGATTATAATGAAGTGTTTGCACAGGTTGCTCGACTTGAAGCAATTCGTATTTTCTTGGCATATGCATCCTTCAAGAAGTTTAAAATCTATCAAATGGATGTCAAGAGTGCATTCCTTCACGGTGTGATACGTGAAACAGTGTATGTCAGTCAACCTCCCGGGTTTGAAGATCCATTGGATCGTGGCCAAGTCTACAAGCTAGACAAGGCCTTATATGGATTACATCAAGCACCGCGAGCATGGTATGAGACACTATCCACTCACCTTCTGAACAACGGGTTCAGAAGAGGTGTCATTGACTATACAATGTTTATTCGAGAAAAGGATGGTGATCTACTCTTGGTGCAAGTTTATGTGGACGACATCATCTTTGGTTCCACGAATGATAGTCTGTGCAAGGAATTTGAGACAGTTATGAAGGAGAAGTTCGAGATGAGCTCAATAGGAGAGATGAAATTTTTCCTGGGTTTACAGGTGGATCAGTCTGAGGCAAGGATCTTCATTTATCAGAAAAATATGTTGGTGACATACTGATCCGGTTTAGTATGTTGGATGCGAAACCTGCTGGTACCCGCTGGCTGTCAATCACGGGATTACACCCAATGAAAAGGGGGATTTAATCGATGCTACTTTGTACCGAGGAATGATTGGATCTCTGATGTATCTCACTACTTCTCGGCCAGACATCATGTCTGCCACATGCTTGTGTGCTCGTTATCAATCAAAACCAAGAGTATCACATCTCATTGCTGTGAAGAGGATTACGCGTTATCTGAATGGGACACCTGATCTTGGCTTATGGTACCCTAATGATGATAATTTTGAACTTACTGCATTTAGTGATTCAGATTATGGTGGATGCAAGAGAGATTTCAAGTCAACATCTACAGGATGTCAGTTCTTTGGAACCCGATTAGTTACTTGGCAGTGCAAAAAGCAGATGTCGTTGTCTACTTCAACATGTGAAGCTCAATACAAAGCTGCTGCTAGTTGCCGTTCACAAATCATCTGGATACAACAGCAACTCAGGGACTATGGGTTACATTTTTCTAACACTCCTATCTATGTTGATAATACTGCTGCATAGCTGTCACCAAAAATCCGGTCCAGCACTCGAAAACAAAACACATCGACATTAAATATCACTTCATACGTGATTGCTTTGAAAAGAAATTAATTGATGTTGTTAAAATTCACACTGATCACCAGAAAGCCGATCTTTTTACAAAAGCTTTTGATAAACCCAGATTTTTATATCTATTATCGGCTAATGGTGTTTTTTCAAAAGGATGAAGTTCTTCCTTCATCTGACACTAACAAATGATCATCGATTTTCTTAGGTAGTTTTATTTTGATTTCTTTTTCATTGTTAAGTATTTATTTTATTTCATATATATCGAAAACTCAAAAAGATTTTCTGTTTTCGGTTTTTAGGGGGAGAAATAGTTAGTTAATTGAAAAACCAAAAACATATAAAAATATTGAAAAATAAAAAAACAATTAAAAAAACATAAAAATGAGAAAGTCGTCTTTGAGAAAGTAATGTGTTAGTCTATTATGTCTTAAAAGCTGAAGTGAATGTGTAAGCTGAAAACACATGAGAATTGTGAATAGATGTACTGATAGGCTGACTTTACAAAATGGATAGACAGTTTGTGATAACTTAGAAAATCTGATTTGTGGGATTTGTTTTAGAAAATCAGCTAAGTGAGAAATAATTTATGACTCAAATCATGCATACACCTGTCATCATAGGATCTAATAAGGTTTCCAATGATTCATGAATTCAAGTCTGTATACAAGCCAAATTACTGGGACGAACCTAGTTGAAGCCATCCATTCAGATAAGAATGATTGAATCACAATAAAATAAAAAAATAAAGCTGGTATTAAGCTTGTAAAAATACAAAAATATAATAAGTTTGATTCCATACACGTGCCATATTGCTTTGTAAAGACCTAGCTGAAGCCGTCCATTTGGATAGAACTAGTCAATCATGTCAACAAGGTCTGTATACGTGCTATACTGCTTTGTAAAGACCTAGCTGAAGCCGTCCATGAGAATGTGTTGATCATGAGAGACAAAAGAAAAATACAAAAAGAAAATAAGTTGGAACCTTATGGAATTTATGATGTTGGGTATTAAGATGTGCAGAGATGCATTACAAACTGATTTTAATCTTTGCTGGTTAGATAAAATGGGTAACTTAGTCAGAGAACATAAGTGATCATCAAATGAGTTTAATAATTTTGTATTGAAAAGCTTAAATTGGACAGATATATCAGTAATCGTATCACAAGACAAATGTGTCTGAAGTGAAACATTCAGTAATGTTGATTTGATATGATTAGGTGTATGCACTTGTTTCTCAACAAACCTCTCACAAAAATATGTGTTTCTTTGTCTTTAGTTGCTAGTTGTATAGTTGTATTTTGTTTCAGAAAAATTACAAAACGATTTTATGTTTTCAATTTCATTTTAGATGATCATTTGTAGATTCACATGTCTGTCACATCTGAATCCTAAACGAACCAGACCTATCTTCATAATGGCACCCATTTAAAATGATCATAATGTGGAATTTTGAAATCAAGTTGTGTTTTGTGAGTGAATATTCTCATTCGGACGAATGATTAATGAGTATAGTTCATTCGACAGAATGAATTCATTCGGTGAATGACTTATTTGGCCGAATCACTCAGGAACGAAGGAAGTCATTCGCTTGTTTCTTTCGGCGAATGACTATTGAATTTGAATTTCATTCGGCGAATGACTTGGGGGCGAAACAGCTCATTCGCCAGTCTCATTCGGCAAATGACTGGTACTATTTAAATAGTTATTTCGGCCGAACTACCTCATTCTCCACGTTTTCATTCTCTCGCCTTAACAGTGTGACATTCGCCCGAATCACACCTTATGTTTATTTTTCTAATTTTACCTTCAATTCACTAAACCTCATACTGATAGATCTTGTCTTCATCATCTCAGGTACATGTGGATCCAATATCATCGATTTTTGACCGTGAAATCATCGAAAACAGGACTGGTTCGAGGGTTTTAGGGTTTTTGAAATCGCCCTCTCAATATATGATCAAAATGGACTTTGAATCACATGAGACTAGTTTTAATGTTGCTATTCGGTCATTTCTGAGTGTGGATATGTGATTTTTATGAGCTGATTTGAGTTTTTGTAAACTGGAGCTTGAATTTGAACTGTCAGTCGAATGACGCCATTCGGCGAATGAAGCTCATTCGACCAATGTGCTCATTCGGCCAAAAGTTTCTAAATGTTATTTGTTCTGATTTAAATCTATTGTTCAACTGAATTGATACTGACTTGTGTATTTCTCTATTTTTCAGTATGGCTGGATACAAATCAGTGACAAAGAACAACATATGTGCTCACCTGGATCTTACTACGCCGAATGCTCGACACTTCACAGAAATTATTACATTTTTGAGGCGTTCCGGGGTTTTTGCTGCTATTTCTACTTTGCATGTGCCCTATCAGTCTCATCAGCAGGACTTCTGGGCGTCTGCTGATATTGACTGTGGGGTTGAGGCTCCTATCATTCGAGGGAAGGTGCTTGGACATGATATGATTATATCTGCTGAGCACATCAATAGAGTATGTGGATTCAAGGATACACCAGATCAACCATATCTGCTTGACCGCTACTTAGTTCATGGATGTTTCATGCGGTGCAAGTACGAAGGTGATCTAGGAGCAGGGATTCTCAACAAGGCATACATGTCTCCCCAGTTCAAGTATTTGGCACACGTTCTCATTCACTGTCTGGGATCTAGGAGAGGCGGATTTGATGATATGATGGAAACGATACATTGTGCATTGGTTGCCTTGGTGCTGAACAGACCCTTCAATTTCTCATAGATGATCTTTATGCGCATGAAGGAAAATGTGATGCTCAAGGGAGACAAGAAATTTCTCATGTATCCTCGCTTCATCCAGCAGCTGATTGATGCTCAGCTACCAAATTTTCCGAAGGTCACTGCTGACATTATTCGCTTGGAGCATATGAATGACATTACTCTTAACAGAGTGATGTCATACAGAGGAAATGATAGGAAGCCTATAGTCCGTTCTTTGTTTGGGCATGTTCTGACGCCTGATTACATAGCTCCAGTGGGTAGGAGATGAAGGCACGTTGACTCGGACTCTGAGGTGGAGGATATTATTGTTCCTGATGATGGTGGTGATGATGATGGTGGTGCAGGTGGTAGTGGTGCTGGTGCTAGTGTCGGTGTGAGCTGAGTTGTAGTGAGCACTATTGTTGTGAGCTCAGTTGTAGTGAGCACTATAGCTGTGAGTGCTGTTAGTGTGAGTGTTGCTGCTGATGACATCATTACTACTGCTTATGTTAGTATGATAGAGGCCAGTGTGATGGATGTTGGTGAAGTTGGTGTGAGTGTTGGTGATGGAGTTGGTTTGTTTGCTGCAGATGAAGAGGATATTGATATTGACTCATTGTTGGAGTTAGAATTTATGGCTACTACTACATCCACAGTTACTACTCCACTTGATATGACCTGTACCACATCTGCTGAAGACAAGGATGGATCCGATGACTCAGAGGATGAAGGTGGTGAGGCTGGTGATGAGGGTGCTGAGAGTTCAGACTCAGAAGATACTCCTGATGATGAGTTTGAGAGTGTATGGGTAGGAGGGAGATTGGTGAAGAGAAAGATAAAGCGGAGCGAAGCGAAGCCGAGCTTGATGAGATTACTGATCATTCCTTTGTTCCAGAGTTTGACATCCCTCCTCCTCCACGCACTTCTTCTGTTACAGCCACTGCAGCTGTTACTGTTGCTACTACTCAGGCTACATCATCTCCAATAGGCCGGAGGAAAAGAGCTAAGTTTCTCTTTCAGAGGAGGTCAGAACTGTCGACTGCTGCTACAACGACTGTTACATCAGTGGCAGCAGTCGCGGTTTCTTCACTGGCCAGGTCAAGGGCAGTTCCGACACGTACTACTATCGCCCCTCTGACCACCTCTGTTGTTCAGGCTCCCATATACACTGATGCATCTACTGGTCCTTCCACCACACGATCTGACCTTATTATACCTACTGTTTCAGTTGTCGAGCAGCTGAGTACACTGAACAATATCTTTTTTAGATTGATGGATAGGAATCTAGACCAAGAGCAAAAGAGCTGGGAACAAGAACTTGTGATAGCCTAGCTCACACATCGGGTAAATGATCAGGATGCCTTATTGCTCCAGGCTGCTGATCAACGAGATGATCTGAGAGCCCATTCTGCTCAACAAGAGGAACGGCTACTGAAATACATAGATGAGCATAATCAGTTGGCTTTGACTGCCACTGATTTCAGTAACAGGATCCTATCCTTGTAAGAGGAGAACGCCCAACCTGCAGAACAGCTTGAGAGTCTTAAGGACGGTACTACGAGGATAGAAGGAACCACAGCCAACTCTGATGATTCAGATGCAGAGAAAGAAGAAGAAGAAGATGATGAAGAAGAGGAAGAGGCATCTGATGAGGAGAAAGTAGATTATGAAGAGTCTGACAAGGAGGATGACTCTGATGGTGATGATCAGGATGGATCAGGGAGTGGGTCTACTGGATCTTCCAGTTCTGATGATGACGACGATGATGATGATGATCAAGCCCCTCCTCCTCCTGTGATACGCACAAAGACAAAGCACGACAAAAGTGCTAAAGCTCCTTCTCCTCCTCCTGCTTAGACCGAAGAAGCCACAGCTACTAAGGAAGTCCAACCTGTGCCCTTGAGACGTCGACTGGAGGAGACACTTACTGTGATTCTGGATGCTCAGGGCATTATACAGCACTCAGTGAGCTATGACAAAGAGGAGGGGGAGATCATTCATTGTTTATCTAAGGAGCAGATCGCCGAGCTATTCAGGTTGAATCCTGATAAGGTTGTGATACATGACACCTCAGCTCCAGTTGTTGATGAGCCGTCTCCAGAAATTTTTGATGATGTAGATGAAGTCATTCTGGAAGACATAACTGAAGAGGAATATCCCAAGTATACATCGGCTGAAGAGGAACTACCAACTTTCACTGATTTGTTTGATCAAGCTACTGAAGAAATGTTGAGCAGATACTTGGAAGAACAAGTTGTTAGTAGTAAGTCTGCAGCTGATGATCTTCAACAAAGAAAAGAATAATGAAAAGCTTACTGGGATGCTTTGAAAACGGAGAGCAATGTGAAGATGCCAGCTACACACACCAAGCTGTATAGGACCAAAGGCTACAAAGCTTGTAACATCCCAAATTTTTCTAAGATACAAGTTATTTGAATTCTACGTACGTGTAACGGATAAGTAACTTGTGGGAAAATAGACGAAAATAACCAAAATGGGACTTAGAAATCGTGTACTCGAAATATGGAGATTTCAAGTACACCATATTTCGAGTACTCCCTATTTCGTGTACTCAGGTGTTCGAGTACGGGCACCTTGTCTATAAATAGTCGTGCCTTGGGAAATGTGACAACCTTTGGTTGGAAGCACAGTCCCTCTCGAGTACACGAAGTTTAAGTCCAAGAATTTCAAGAATCAAACTTTGATCGACCAAACGAAGTAGGAAACGCACGGGATTTTACCAGGAGGATCAGCTGCCTTCAAGTAAGTGATTCATGTATAGAAAGCTGGATTTTTATGCAAAAGTTAGAATGGTTAAACAAAGGGTGAACTTTTGCATAAAGCTCACACCTTTATGCATAAAGTTCATAACTTTGAGGTTCCAATACGTTGGTAACAACCAAAGGAACCTAGAACTAGCTCCCCAAAGTCTTAGATGGATTTCTGAAATGTTTTAATGACGAAATGATGAGTACACGAAATAATGTACAAAGGGTACTCGAAATCATACTTGGGTTATTTCGAATACATAAGTTTCGTGTACACTATTTCGAATACAAAGGGAGTATTTCGAGTACATGGGTAATTCGAGTACAGGGCCATTTCGTGTACCATGGTATTTCGTGTACTCCAGTATTTCGAATACAATGGTTATTTCGTGTACATGGAATTTCGTGTACATAGCATTTCGTGAACTAGAGATGTTTCGAGTACATGGCAATTCGTGTATGTAGGAACTTAATGAAGTTCAAGGGTTTCGAACACTTAGCTAAATTTCGAAAACTTGGATTCATAAGGGGGACTAGTAGGCTATGAGGACTTAGAATAATTTCTAAGTCTAAGTATGTGATGTGATGGTATGTGATGATATGATGTAACTGATATAGGTCCTTAAGGCCCTAGCTAAGGAGTTCGGCTAAGGTTAACAGGAGTCTACTATCAGGTGAGTTCTAGACGCCCTATTTTATGCTTAATGTTTTGGGCTGACATACATGCTTATTGTTATGTCTATGATGATATGTGCCTATGATGATAGTGAATGAATGATGTTATGCCCTGACCATGTTTGCATGTTAAGGTGATAGTATGATTATTGCATGAAAGTATGCTAAGAATGATGAATGCATGTTAGTAAGTTATGATGATAAACTAAATGATAACATGCTATGATGATACATAGGGAGGTATGTTATGATGAAATCCTAGATACGCTATGATGGAAGTATGATGTTATGATGATTACATGCTAGCAAAATGTGTTTATGTTGCAATGATGAATGATATGATGACATTCGGCTAGCATGACATGTGCATGGTACTAGGATGTTATGATGACATGATACTAGCATACCCTGTATGAGAAATCCTATGTTATTAGGATAATGATATGATGTTATGATGAACGATGATATGGTGCTAGTGTATCATGTCATGATGAATGATGGTTGCTCCAGTACTTGCTACTGGGTAAGTATGGTTGCTCCCGTACTCGTTACGGGGTAAGTATGATGTTGCTCCCGTACTCGTTACGGGGTAAGTATGATGTTGCTCCCGTACTCGTTACGGGGTAAGTATGATGTTGCTCCCGTACTCGTTACGGGGTAAGTATGACGTTGCTCCCATGTTCATATGGGGTAAGTATGGTTGCTCCAGTACTTGCTACTGGGTAAGTATGGATCTGTAGAACGCTTCGGCGGGACAGATCAACGGTTATGGAGCCTTGTGCCGGCATAAGCCCACTGTTCGAATGGTAACAGTGGAACGTATGATGTTGATGATGTAAGGATGTTATGTGCTAAGGTTATGGACTATGTGTATGAAATGATGTATATGTTAAGTATGTTTAATGTTGTTTTATGAAAACTATAACTCACCAGCGTAAGCTGACTTGATTTAGCATGTATGTCAGGTTGAAGGTATGATAAGAGAAGGCATGGAGCTCGGGCATAGAGTCCTACGATCCGGTGGTTTTGGCAATCCGATATGTTTTTGATACAGACACTTTATTGATTTCTGTTTATCAAACTATGTTTATATTTCCGCTGCATGATTTTGAAAGTTTTTAGTTTAAGAGCTATGCGTTATGATGGAAACCAACCTCTGTGAGGTGCCCGGTTTCGGGGCCTCACAAGTTGGTATCAGAGCCATAGTTTGAGAGATCTTGGCATCCCAAATGCCAAGACTTAAACTGAGAATGGGATTAATGGATGCGGATTGCCAACCACGGATGACGGATGCCACGAGTTGAATGTTCATGTATGAGTTAAGGGTTAGATGTAATGTTTTGAAAGTAGTTAGTGTCATGCACATTGAAGAGATGGGATGGGAAACGTTTAGAGCCTATGAGTTGGGTAAATGGTTAATAACACTTGATCAACGTCGTTAACGATTTACAAAACTTATTCCGTGCTAAACTGATTCCTATGCTGACTCATCAATTGTTGCATTATGTAGAAAGTTAAGATGGCCGGACAAAAGGGTAGACCGCGAAAGAAACCACAGGTAGCTGAAGAACCACAAAACTTATTCCGTGCTAAACTGATTCCTATCGTGGTGAAGGCTATTTCTGATGAGGTCTGCAAGATCATGGATGAAAAGATGCCAGCAATGATTGCTAAGGCACTGAAGGATGCTCTAAAAGACAAGTCTGAAGGAACTAAAGAAAGCACCAAAGAAGATGAGGTGGTGATCATCGAGACGAAGAGCGGCGACTCTATGACAGGGAAACCGAAGGGCTGTGACTGCAAGTCCTTCAAGGGATGTAACCCACCGACCTTTGATGGGAAGAAGGACGCAGTGGCCACCTGCCACTGGATTTCTGCGATAGAGGCTGTTATCTCCATCAGTGAGTGCCGAGTTGACCAAGCTGTCAAGTTTGCAGCTCACTCTTTCGTTGAGGAGGCACTTCACTGGTGGAACACCGTCAAGCAATCCAAGACTACTGAAGATATGGAAAAGATGACTTCGGATGATCTCAAGGAACTGGTCACTAAGCAGTTCTGTCCCAAGAATGAGTTGGATAAGGTTGAAACGGAGTTTCTGGTGCTGAAGGCGGGAAGTCTGAACCACAGGCAGTACACCTCACGATTCAATGAGATGGCAAGACTTGTTCCTCACTTGGTTTCTACCGAGGAACGCAGGGTGAAGTTATACATGGAGGGTTTGCCTCCCAAGGTTCGGATACATGTGAAGGCGAATGCCCCCAAGACTTATGACTCCACTGTGGAGCTCAGTGGCATAGTTTGGGATGATGTTATGTCAGCCGAGTCAGTCAAAGAAGAAGCAAAGGTGAAAGAGTCCTCCGGGACTAAGAGGGGTCGAACAGACCAACGAAAGTTCTCAAGCAAGAAGGCTAAGCGAGAGGAGATGGGCCGATGCAACAAGTGTGGGAAAAGCCACACGGGACAGTGCCTGGAGGGCACTAATTTATGTTTCAGGTGTGGAAAGACGGGGCACTTTTCTAGTAGTTGCCCGAATGCTACTCGATGCTTCAACTGCAATGGATTAGGACATATGTCCAAGGATTGCAAGCTACCACGGGCCGATGCTTCGGGCTCGGGTAAGAAAGAGGAGAAAGGAAAGGAGAAGCAGAAGGCTAAAGCACGAGCCTTTACGATGACGAAGGATGATGCGATTGTGGACCCGGACGTGGTCACAGGTACCTTTTCTATCAACAATATTCCTGCTTCTGTATTGTTTGAATCTGGTGCCAGTATGAGTTTTGTGTCTTCTACTTTCTGTGATGGGTTATCTGGGAAGGTTAAGAAGATAGATCGGGTATTTGATGTAGAGACGGCTATTGGTAAGATGACCAGGGTGACTGAGGCTATTGATGACTGTTATGTTGAGATAGAAGGTCATAGGTTCCCTGTCCGATTGTTTCTTATTACCTTAGGAGGATTCGATGTGGTTTTGGGTATGGACTGGTTAGCCAAATATGAGGCTAATATTGTATGTCGACGAAAGATGATATGTTTACGTGCGATGGATGGGAGCTCCGTGACGGTTTATGGTGATAAAGCGATGTATGCGCCAAAGATCATTTCGATGATCAAGGCTGATGTTATGATGCGGCGAGGGTGTGTAGCCTACTTGGCCTACGCGATTGAGGAACGTACGGATACGAGGACGATTGATGATGTTCCCGTGGTGTGTAACTTCCCCGATGTATTCCCTGAGGAATTGCCTGGATTACCACCCGAACGGGAAATTGAGTTCCAGATCGACTTAGTGCCGGGGGCACAACCCATTGCCAAAGCACCTTACCGTTTAGCTCCAACCGAGATGAAGGAAATGATGACCCAGCTACAAGAACTCCTTGATAAAGGTTTTATACGACCGAGTGTCTCTCCGTGGGGAGCACCGGTGCTGTTCGTTAAGAAGAAGGATGGAAGTATGCGTATGTGTATTGACTACAGGGAACTGAATAAGTTGATCGTAAAGAACAGGTATCCTCTACCTAGAATTGATGACTTGTTCGGTCAATTGCAAGGTGCAAGCTGGTTCTCAAAGGTAGATCTCCGATCCGGTTACCATCAGTTGAGAGTTCGAGAGCAGGATATTCCAAAGACTGCTTTCCGTACGCGTTATGGACATTACGAGTTTCTCGTTATGTCGTTTGGATTGACGAATGCTCCCGCAGCATTTATGGATTTGATGAACAGGGTATGTCGACCGATGTTGGATCGATCGGTGATAGTGTTTATTGATGATATTTTGATTTATTCAAAGAATGAGGGAGACCATGGTTGCCACGTACGTGAGGTATTGGAGATCCTGAGGAAAGAGAAACTTTATGCTAAGTTCTCCAAATGCGCTTTCTGGTTACGAGATGTACAGTTTCTGGGTCACGTGGTGAACCCAGAAGGCATTATGGTGGATCCAGCTAAGGTTGAAACGATTATGAAATGGAGTCCTCCAAAGTCACCGACAGAAGTACGCAGTTTTCTTGGTTTGGCTGGCTATTATCGGAGATTTATTCAAGACTTCTCCAAGATAGCGACGCCACTGACGAAGCTCACGAAGAAAGACGTAAAGTACGAATGGGGTCCAAATCAAGAACAAGCGTTTTCAGTGCTGAAGGAGAAACTTACCCAAGCTCCTGTTCTAGCACTGCCGGATGGGAATGATGATCTTGTTGTGTATGCCGATGCGTCACGACAAGGGTTGGGATGTGTACTAATGCAAAGGGGAAGGGTGATAGCTTATGCTTCGCGCCAGCTAAAGATTCATGAGGCTAACTACCCGACCCACGATCTTGAACTCGCTGCAGTAGTGTTTGCATTGAAAATATGGAGGCACTATTTGTATGGAGTAAGGAGTACCATCTATACCGACCACAAGAGCTTGAAGTATTTCTTCGAGCAAAAGGATTTGAATATGAGGCAGAGACGATGGCTTGAGCTGTTAAAGGATTATGACTGTGATATTCTATATCACCCGGGAAAGGCCAATGTGGTGGCAGATGCTCTGAGTCGCAAGACTGATCATCCTGCCATACGAGTAAAATCGTATAGTTTGGTGATAACGCCAGACTTTCTGAACGAGCTCAAACAGGCGCAACAGGAGGGATTGAAAGAAGAGAATGTGGGTTTTGAACGCGTCTTCGGACAAGTCAAGAACTTGGAAGACAATGACCATGGGATAAAGCTACGATTCGGTCGAATGTGGGTGCCCAGAAATGGGGACAATCGAGCGAGGATTTTAGATGAAGCCCACAAGTCACGATACTCGGTACACCCCGGCACGATGAAGATGTATCAAGATCTTCGACAGGATTATTGGTGGCCGGGCATGAAGTTTAATGTCATGCAGTATGTGAACAGGTGTCTTACTTGTGCGCAAGTGAAGGCTGAACATCAGAAACCCTACGGATATGTGCAGCCTCTAGAGGTACCGGAATGGAAATGGGAACACGTCACCATGGATTTCATCACCAAGCTACCAAAGACAGCTAAGCGACATGATACCATTTGGGTGATTGTGGACCGACTGACAAAGAGTGCACACTTTCTCCCTATCAGGGAAACGTATACGTCCGAAAGGTTGTCTGAGTTGTTCGTAAAAGAGATTGTGACCAGACATGGAGTTCCTGTCTCCATAGTGTCAGATCGGGATACGAGGTTCACTTCCAGATTCTGGAAGCAGTTTCACGAGGCTATGGGAACGAAGTTAAATATCAGTACCGCCTATCCCCCTCAGACGGATGGACAGTCGGAAAGGACTATCCAAACGTTGGAGGATATGCTTAGGGCGTGCATTATCGATTTTGGAGGGAGCTGGGATGACCACTTGCCATTGGTGGAGTTTTCTTATAACAACAGCTATCACTCTAGTATCGAAATGCCCCCGTATGAGGCGTTGTACGGACGACGATGTAGAACCCCGGTATGCTGGGGTGAAGTTGGACAGAAAGAAATGGGAAACAAGGCTGCTGTGATTGATATGGCAGAAAAGCTACGGGTGATAAAAGCACGTATGAAAGCTGCACAAGATCGCCAAAAGTCTTACGCTGACAAGCGCCGGAGACCGATCGAGTTTGATGTTGGCGATCGAGTGTTGCTGAAAGTATCACCATGGAAGGGTATCATCCGATTCAGAAAGAGAGGAAAGTTGAGTCCGAGGTACATCGGACCGTTTCCTATAAAGGCAAGGGTAGGGAAAGTCGCGTATCGACTGGACCTACCAGAGGAGCTAAGCGGGATTCATCCTACCTTTCACGTGTCGCATCTTAGGAAGTGCTTGGCAGACGAGCAGGCGCATGTTCCTTTGGATGACATTGAGGTAGATGACCGACTGAACTACATTGAAGAACCAGTCGCCATTGTGGATACGAAGGAAAAACAGTTAAGGAATAAAACGGTTCGTCAAGTAAGAGTTCAGTGGAAGCATCGGAAGGGTTCAGACACGACGTGGGAATTGGAAGACGAGATGAGGGAGTTGTATCCTCATCTGTTCGATGTGTAACAAGGCAGGTTTCGGGACGAAACCTATTGTAAGGAGGGGAGACTTGTAACATCCCAAATTTTTCTAAGATACAAGTTATTTGAATTCTACGTACGTGTAACGGATAAGTAACTTGTGGGAAAATAGACGAAAATAACCAAAATGGGTCTTAGAAATCGTGTACTCGAAATATGGAGATTTCGAGTACACCATATTTCGAGTACTCCCTATTTCGTGTACTCAGGTGTTCGAGTACGGGCACCATGTCTATAAATAGTCGTGCCTTGGGAAATGTGACAACCTTTGGTTGGAAGCACAGTCCCTCTCGAGTACACGAAGTTTAAGTCCAAGAATTTCAAGAATCAAACTTTGATCGACCAAACGAAGTAGGAAACGCACGGGATTTTACCAGGAGGATCAGCTGCCTTCAAGTAAGTGATTCATGTATAGAAAGCTGGATTTTTATGCAAAAGTTAGAATGGTTAAACAAAGGGTGAACTTTTGCATAAAGCTCACACCTTTATGCATAAAGTTCATAACTTTGAGGTTCCAATACGTTGGTAACAACCAAAGGAACCTAGAACTAGCTCCCCAAAGTCTTAGATGGATTTCTGAAATGTTTTAATGACGAAATGATGAGTACACGAAATAATGTACAAAGGGTACTCGAAATCATACTTGGGTTATTTCGAATACATAAGTTTCGTGTACACTATTTCGAATACAAAGGGAGTATTTCGAGTACATGGGTAATTCGAGTACAGGGCCATTTCGTGTACCATGGTATTTCGTGTACTCCAGTATTTCGAATACAATGGTTATTTCGTGTACATGGAATTTCATGTACGTAGCATTTCGTGAACTAGAGATGTTTCGAGTACATGGCAATTCGTGTATGTAGGAACTTAATGAAGTTCAAGGGTTTCGAACACTTAGCTAAATTTCGAAAACTTGGATTCATAAGGGGGACTAGTAGGCTATGAGGACTTAGAATAATTTCGAAGTCTAAGTATGTGATGTGATGGTATGTGATGATATGATGTAACTGATATAGGTCCTTAAGGCCCTAGCTAAGGAGTTCGGCTAAGGTTAACAGGAGTCTACTATCAGGTGAGTTCTAGACGCCCTATTTTATGCTTAATGTTTTGGGCTGACATACATGCTTATTGTTATGTCTATGATGATATGTGCCTATGATGATAATGAATGAATGATGTTATGCCCTGACCATGTTTGCATGTTAAGGTGATAGTATGATTATTGCATGAAAGTATGCTAAGAATGATGAATGCATGTTAGTAAGTTATGATGATAAACTAAATGATAACATGCTATGATGATACATAGGGAGGTATGTTATGATGAAATCCTAGATACGCTATGATGGAAGTATGATGTTATGATGATTACATGCTAGCAAAATGTGTTTATGTTGCAATGATGAATGATATGATGACATACGGCTAGCATGACATGTGCAAGGTACTAGGATGTTATGATGACATGATACTAGCATACCCTGTATGAGAAATCCTATGTTATTAGGATAATGATATGATGTTATGATGAACGATGATATGGTGCTAGTGTATCATGTCATGATGAATGATGGTTGCTCCAGTACTTGCTACTGGGTAAGTATGGTTGCTCCCGTACTCGTTACGGGGTAAGTATGATGTTGCTCCCGTACTCGTTACGGGGTAAGTATGATGTTGCTCCCGTACTCGTTACGGGGTAAGTATGATGTTGCTCCCGTACTCGTTACGGGGTAAGTATGACGTTGCTCCCATGTTCATATGGGGTAAGTATGGTTGCTCCAGTACTTGCTACTGGGTAAGTATGGATCTGTAGAACGCTTCGGCGGGACAGATCAACGGTTATGGAGCCTTGTGCCGGCATAAGCCCACTGTTCGAATGGTAACAGTGGAACGTATGATGATGATGATGTAAGGATGTTATGTGCTAAGGTTATGGACTATGTGTATGAAATGATGTATATGTTAAGTATGTTTAATGTTGTTTTATGAAAACTAGAACTCACCAGCGTAAGCTGACTTGATTTAGCATGTATGTCAGGTTGAAGGTATGATAAGAGAAGGCATGGAGCTCGGGCATAGAGTCCTACGATCCGGTGGTTTTGGCAATCCGATATGTTTTTGATACAGACACTTTATTGATTTCTGTTTATCAAACTATGTTTATATTTCCGCTGCATGATTTTGAAAGTTTTTAGTTTAAGAGCTATGCGTTATGATGGAAACCAACCTCTGTGAGGTGCCCGGTTTCGGGGCCTCACAAAGCTGGAGGTCAGATTCTTAGCTGGGCATACTTTCACGATTTGGGATGCTATGCGGTGAAGAGAGAAAGGGGAATTGATTACTTCAAGCATCCACATGATTTCAAGAAGATGTCAGGATTCGAAGTCAATCAACTTGATCGCTTGAAGATGTTATACAGCGATGGCACAGGGATGTCAGCTTGGTTCTCCAGACATATCCAGTACGAGTATCGGAAAAGATGGGTGAATTTCAGGCCTCAGAAACCTGAGAGATATTACTTACCAGAGATTGATGGAGATACCCGGAAGCATAAAGTAATCCTGAAGTGGCTACCTCCAAAAGTCATGAAGAAGATTCCTTTAAGGAAGATGCATGAAGACTTTATAGAGGGCTTCCGATGGTGGTATTACGACGGGCGTACTTGAGAGGCTGTGATAGTGATGTGCAAAGAGAAGAAGTGGGATACCGAACATATTTTTGATCCAATGTGGTTGACCAATCTTTCTCACAATGATGTCAAGACTTTGTACTTTCATCAGATGTTTTTCGATGTTGCCGACATAGAGCAAGCCATGCAGTTCATGAGAGTCATTCGTATCTGTATGGTGTTCATAATACATGCTGGAGCTGATTGGAAAGATATCTCTGACAAGTACTTGAAGAAAGACACTTCCAAGGATTGAACTAGGTCCAAGGGGGAGTTTGTAGATGCATTAAATGTCCCTAGTTCGATTTTGTACTATCCATTATGTTTAAAGTTTATGATATTAATGGAAGTTGTCTTTCTATGTTGATTCTTAATGTTTATTATTAAGTATATGTGTGTTTGATTAGGATTATCAATGTTTAGGTATGACTACAGACCCATTCGGGTGAATGACTCTACTAATGAAGTTATTCGCCGAATGAATGCCCTAGCGAATGACGAAGTCAAGCGTATGAGTCATTCGCCGAATGACTCATTCGACTGACCTGTCCATTCAGCCAAGTCATTCGCCGAATGAGTTGCTTCGGCCACTCATTCCGCCGAATGATGACAGCCTATAAATACAAGTCCAAACCTTTTCAAACCTAACTTTTCCGAGCCCTCCTTCTTCCCATAGCACTTTAGTGTCAAACCCTAGATGATTTGAGCGGTTCTTACTGTCCAAGTTCGATTCTCAACCCGTGGTGTTCGATTCTGATTCAAACGTCCATCCTACACCTTCGGATCACCACGGTTGCTGTTGGTTTCGATTGGAAAACCCTGGAATAGGATTCTGCACTATTCCAGAGGCTGTCGAGTAGATATCCATTGAAATCGGATTGTTTCCGAGCTCCCAATTGATCCATTGGAATCTGATTGTTTCCGAGCTCCCAATTGGTCCTACAAACTCGATCATCGGTTGAAACTCCTTGCCATTCTTTGTAGTCGGATGTAAATAAGCACACAGATTGTGTTTATCTCCAAAGGTGAGAGTTGTCATTCCTACAATCAAAACCAACAACAATAAAAAAAATTAAAAATCAAAAGTTAAAAAAATAAAAAATTTCTAAGTATAGAAACCAGCGAACCCTCCCTGTGCCGAACCTAAATTATAGGAACCTTATTACAAGACAAACCTGTTTAAAACTAACGAACCTAAGGTCAAACGAACCCTTGACCATACAAGGTTCAGTTCAATAAAGTGAAGAGGCTCGGCCCGAACCTTTTAAGTTCAAACGAACCTTTTCAAATCATCGAAACTGTGTTTATTTACACGAATCTATTTCAGTTTAAAATCAAAATTTCAAAACTATGAATTAGATCAAACAGTACCCAAAGGTTCGCCATTCATAGATGAACAACATTAATGAAAACAATTTCCATCAAATTTAGATTTAACTAGATTTTAATCCAAAAGAACAGGTTCGACTATCTAGATCTAAAATTCAAAAAATCTACAAATCTAGCCGGTCAAACTCCAATCTATTTACCTATTAAGATTCGCAATACAAATCCGAAGCTAATGGTATATGGCAAAGAAACTCAAAGATCCAGAATCGAAAAAAAATCAAAATCAAGTTTGAAGGTTCGTTAAAGTGGTTTTGATGAAAGTGACGAAGCTCATTAACAAACCTATGTATTTATACGAACCTGTGAACAAAACTTATAAGCGAACCTTTGACCAAACCTGTTGAACGAACCTTTGACCAAACCTGTGCAACGGACCTTTGACCAGACCTGCTAAACGAACCTGTCCAAAAACCTATCAAGTTAACCTTCAACCAAATATGTTGAACGAACCTGTCAACAAATCTCTTGGACAAACCTATCAAGCGAACCCACTCGCGAACCTATCAAGCAAACCTTCAAGCAAACCTTTTCAAAATCCAATTTTATTTAAAATTTCAAACAAACCAATGTTTTAATGTTTCAGAGTCAAAACAAATAATCAAAAAATATTGATTTAACATCAGATAAAAACCAAAAATCTTTTTGTATTTTTCAAATTTTAGAACAAACACACTACAAATGTAATAAACCTAACAATGAAATATAAAACTAACTAAAACAATCACATATTTTTGTTAAGAAAGATCCAGACATGAGATCATATTTTATTACAATCATCAACACACCTGATTAAATTAATGAATATTTTTATCAGCAACTTATAATTCAAAGATGATTGTCAGTATATAAATCCACTTTAAATTTAATTACTTAGTTGCGATATCAATTAAAACAAAACCATCAAATACTTTATGTTCTCCATTTACTTGAACACATCCCCGTTTTGTGAATAATTAAACAAACAACAATGTTCTTGAAACAATTTACTTCAATTTTAACTAGCTTGATCATGCAAAAACAAAGTAGAATATCTTTTGAAAACAACAAAATGTAAAACAAATTGAAATTGTTCAAAATCTTGGAATCAACGTTGATACTTTCGTATGCTCAGATGATCCAGAAAATGAATGAAACAATAATTTAAGATTATGTTTCTAACAATCAGATCGATATTCTCATATACGCAGAGATTGTCCAAATCTTAATCAAACCAAGAAAATAAATTTGAATTGTTTAAGACTATAACAATCAGTTCGATACGTAAATATGCACAAAGAATGTTTCGGCTTTAAACTAAAACAAAAGAAAAAAAAATTAGAATTTCTTTTTAAAAATAAACACATGATCAAAAACTACTAATATAAATTTTGTTCAAGAAACATTTTGTAAGATTAATCACCACTCATTCAGGACAAAGCTAAGCACTATGTTCTAAGCATCTGTTTCTCGCAAAGAATAATCAAAATTTTGTCAAATGTTATCTCAACTAAGTTATAAACCTACCAACATATCATACTAAGTAATTGTAAATACTCTTTATGTTTAAGTTCTTGTATGATACATATGTGCATCCAATTGTTACAATGTACTATCATTTATCATTTGGTCGTATCAATTTCTCAGAATTTTAAATTTTGAATGTTTTTGTGTATTTGATTTTTCAAATGTTTTTGAGTTTTCAAAATTTTCTCCCCCTAAAACTAAAACACAAAACAAACAAACAAAAAAAATAAAATATCTGATGTTAAGTCAATAAAAATTGATTATGAAGGAAGTTGATTTGAAATGACCTCACCCATGATCCGAATGCCATTTAATTTGAGTAAATACTCAAAACGATTTTTATCGAAAGCCTTGGTGTGAAGGTTTGCCCGTTGCTCATTTGTATCTATCTTCACCACATCAATAAGTTTCTTTTCATAGCAATCGCGTATGAAATGAAACCTAATATCAATGTGTTTAGAACGTGAATGATACACTAGATTCTTTGTTATAGCAATAGTAGCCTCATTATCAACATGAATTGGGGTCGTAAAATAATTCAAACCATAGTCTCTCATCTGTTTTTGTATCCACAATACTTGTGAACAACAAGTGGCAGCAGCTACATACTCAGCTTCACAAGTTGTAGTAGCTACATATGTTTACTTTTTACACTGCTAAGAAACTAAGCGTTCTCCCATAAATTGTGCACCCCCAGTTGTGGATTTTGCATCTGTCTTACATCCTCCATAATCAGAGTCACTGTAGGCATTGAAGGAAAAGTTATCATCCTAAGGATACCACAGACCTGTGTCTAGTGAACCCTTCAGATAACGACGTATTCTCTTGACTGCAATCAGATGTGACACTTTAGGTTTTGATTGATATCTTGCACAGATACTTGTAGCAAATACAATATCTGGTCTTGAGGCAGTCAGATACATCAAACTTCCAATAATTCCACGATAAAGAGTAGGATCAATCAACTCCCCCTTAAGATAAGGCTCAATCCCGTGATTAGGCTGAATGGGTGTAGAAATTGGTTTTGAATCAAGCATACTAAACCATTTTAGCACATATTGAATATATCTTGTCTGATGAATGAAAATTCCATTCAGTTTGATCAATTTGTAAGCTCTGAAAAAAATTTGATATCTGACATTGCACTCATCTCAAATTTATCAATCATCACCTCTTTGAACTCCAAACACATTTGTTCATCGGTAGATCCAAAAATAATATCATCTACTTAGATCTGAACAAGAAGAATGTCCTTGCCCTTTTCCCGAAAAAACAAAGTTTTGTCAATCTGACCTCTATAGAACCCGTGTTCAATAAGGTGAGTCGATAACGTCTCATACCAGGCACGGGGAGCCTGATGAAGACCATACAGTGCTTTTTCCAAGAGGTAAACTTGATCCCGATGGATAGGATCCTCAAAGCCCAGTGGCTGACAAACATACACTGTTTCCTTCAAAGAACCATATAGAAATGCAGATTTTATATCCAACTGAAAAACTATGAACTTTTTGTGAGCTGCAAAAGCAAGAAAAGGTCTAAATGCTTCCAGCTGCGCCGCAGGTGCTAAAACTTCATCGTAATCAATTTCATCAACTTGTCTAAAACCCTGAACCACTAAACGAGATTTGTTTCTGACAATTACGCCTCTGTCATCTCGTTTACATCTCAGCACCCATCTAGAACCAATTGTAACATTTGTACATTTAGTCATGGTAGTTGTAAACAGTGTTAGAACAAATGTGTTTTCATATCAAATCAGTCAATGTGATTCATTTTTACAATTTTGAAACTCATCAAAATGATGAGAATAATAATCCTTTTATTAAACGCGTAAAATGCGCGTTACGTTCCGGAAACGCGAACCGAGCGACCAAAACGAACCCGAATACCACGTGGACTATAAAAGCCTTGAAGAAGGCCATTTCACTCATTTATTACCAGCCAAACCCTCTCTCTCTCTCTCTACCAAATTCGTTCTCCAACCTCTCTCTAGAAAACTGAGCATCAAACGCGTGTATCTCCTTCGTTTCTCCACGGATTTGGGCGTTCTTGGTGCCTACACGAAGCTCTCAACATTCCCTACGCAGAAGTACAACAGATCTGGAGTTCCACCCGACCAAATTCAGGGTATTGAAGCTTGAATGTTCAAAATAATAGGGTTTTCTTGCTATCTTCGACCCACACGATTAACTCAGGTAAAACCCACATATAACCCCACCTATTTCGAGTATAAGGGCTGAACCACACACCATGAAACCATAGAAACAATTCGACCGCAGGTTAGACAGCTGGGAATGGTGAGATTCCACAGGTTCGTGGCCATCATGCAGCTAGCCGAACCCAACTGATGCTGGTCGATTTGCCGAACCTTTCATTAAAAGGGGGCGAACCTAGGGGTCTCACGAACCCTGTTGCTGCATGGGGCGAACCCTGATGTCAACGAACCTTCCAGTGTTAGCCGAACCCTTGCATGCACACGAACCAGTGCCATCTCGACGATCCCTAGAGCTAATGGCGAACCCTTCTAGTCGGACGAACCCCATGCATGCATAACGAACCCTCATTCCCGAACCATGCTCGCGAACCATACACTTTGGCGGAACCTTCTGCCAGCCTTGGGGGGGTGACGAACCCTCCACTTCATGGCCAACTTTCACGAACCCTTGGCTTACAGCCGAGGCTTTTTAGAGGACTACAATCAACGAACTTTGCATGCAGCCATGCTAACCGAACCCTCATGCCATAGAGCCGAGTCTGGACACGCACGAACCCTAAGGTTCGTCTGATGAGCTGCGGCCGAACCTTAGCGCAGCACCATAAAGGGTTCGCTGCCTTGGGGACTTGTTCTTGGATGTACCAATCAAAACACACAGCCGGCCCAAACCCTTATTTACTCGGCCCAACCTAGTTTCATTCGGCTCAACAACAAATCTATTGGCCCAATTGAATTGATAATTTCAGGCCACGTGATTCAAATAGCCCAAGGCCCACTACATGGGCCATATGCCTATCTTGGCCTAACATCCAAATCGCATTGGCCCATGATAAACCAATGAGGCTCATAATCTTTATTCAAGTCCACCGTGATTTCATGGGTTTAGGCCCATTGTTGGCCCACAATTTAAGGTAATTATGAATTGAGCTTATTCGGGTTAAGTTATAACTTAACATTATGAGTGGATCAATTCATAATTCCTACCGACTTAAACAATTGGAACATCTTTTCAAAATGCATGTTAATCAACGGTTATCATATACATAAACCCCTGTTACATTTATGTATACAAGTCATGCATAGAAGAACATGACATATTTGTTTACATAAATCAATTATCGCTCAAGTATCAGAATCATGACTAATCAAGATCATACAACTCTTCCAACATGAGATCATGTATTCAAGAGTTAATCAAATCATGATAACACAAGTCAAGCAATGAATCAAAGTCTATACAATTATAAATCTTATATCTTATGTACGATTACAATGATATAGGAACCAGTTAGAAGTCCTGTTTGCTACTTGCTATTTGTTATAGTTCAGAGTCTACTGCAGACATGTGAGAACATTAGCCCCTCTTTTACTGTTTTCCAACTGTTTTAGGGTGGAACACGTGATCAAATATATTACCTACATTGGTAATTCATTATACAAAAATGTATGTTATTCTACAAACATTACAGGTTCATGGTACAAATTCAACAGATTATTCAACTATTTCAAAGGACTTTATCAACTGTTAAACATTTTCTATTAAAGAGGTTTTATAAAGTTTTCTTGAATTATTTTATGTCAGTTTTACTCTAATAGTTTTATAAATGACCAACACTTTCAAATAATGTGACTTATAAACTTTTTTGCTATAAGCTCATGTTTTCGAAAATGATCTTTTATAAACCTTGTTATTATACAAGGACATTAGCTTATGTACTAAATCATGGGTTTCAAAACAAGGTATTCAAACAACGGTTTTCATGGTGATGTGCAAACAAAGGATTCATTTCATGGTGTTCAAACAAAGGATTCAAATCATGGTATTCAAACAAGGTTTCAAATCATGTTATCAAATAAGGCATTAAATCATTGGTTTTTAAAGCAACGTTCAAAAGCATGGTGTCCACTGTTGTGAACAAACTTATAAACACATCAAGTTTCATATTCATTAGCGTTAGTACTGGGTGATCACAACAAGGGAAAGCAGACACACTGGTTCATACCAAAATGGAGTTAGCTTTTAAATTTGTTTTATAAGCTAACTGCAGGTTTGGTTTCATTATGGTTTTATCAAAACTGCTGATACATTATCTAACTCCAAACGTAGTTTGGGACTTGATTATATGTTGGCTCATTAGCAAATAGTCTGTTGACTGTTTGGACACGTTTTACATACTTGATGTTAGTTTGGGTTGCAGCTCATCCATGTAATTGCTTTATTGTTTTAAACATATGCCTTATACTGCAAATTCATGTTTACAATTGTTAAACCTATTGTTCTCACCAACTACTTCTGTAGTTGATAGTTACTTTTCATGTGTTTCAGGTAATCAGGTTTAAGACACATTAAAGGACAACTAAGGAGACCGCTAAGATAGAACAAGATGAAGAAACATGCTAGGATGGATTTAGAAACACACTAAAATCCTGAATGTTTAATTGTCTTGTTTGAAGTCTTATTTTGTAAACTATATTTTGGGTCTGTAGCTGTCATTATTTTTGTAGATAGATTGTCTGTAACTAAACAATTGTCTAAACATTATGAAACTTAGTAATCCATTGTGGTTGTTCTTAATCAATACTTGTGCATGATTCAACTATTCATACGTCACCACGCCGTGGATTCCGCACGCGGCGCAGGGGGTGTGACTGATTGGTGTCAAAGCCAAGGTTGTAGATAACTAGGAAAAACCCAATGCTTAATGACCTAGACTATAACCTAAGCTACCCAATAGGACTAAGTGCTATAGGCTTGAGGATACCTAGGATCTAAGTAACTTGAGTAAGCATTAAGTCTACATTAAGCTTGAAAGATCTTAGGGATACTCTTCTAAGATTAGATATCGAGTCAAGGAATTTGAATCGGAATTTTATATTTTTAGAAACCGAATTAAATTTCTCACATATATTCATTTAAGGATTTCAGAGGCAAGGATCTGTATTCTTAGTATCCTTGATCTGAAATTCTCACACAGAGTTCATTAAAGGATTACAGAGGCAAGGATCTGTATTCTTAGTATCCTTGATCTGGAATTCTCAATCAGTGTTCATCAGAGGAATTTAGAGGCAAAGATCTGTATTCTTAGTATTTTTGATCTAAAATCCTCATCATGTTCATCATAGGAATTCAGATGTCAAGATCTATAATTTTAGAATCTTAGATATGAAATCCTTGTCATGTTGTCATTATCAAGTATTCATTATCATAGGAACTTTTTAACTTAGAATTTGTGTAACAGTAGTCTTTAGTTGAAGTTCTCATAAGAGATCATTATACTCAATACTGTAAGTATTGGGAACCTAGGTTAATCAACCTAGGACACACATACTAAAACCTAAGGTCTTAATTTCAAGTAAATTAAGGACCATGGTTTACATAATCATAAACATATTCATAGAACAAGAGTCAAACATGAATCAATCATAATCAATCAAGAGTTGGAATCTTAGCTCCAAATACAAACGGCGGATTAACGCTGACGTGGTGAGGTAAGTGGTGAGCGGTGAGAGCTAGCCCTATATATATAAGCTTATTTCGGTAGGTCAGGGGGAATCCGGCGTTCGTATTTGAAGTAAAGATCCGGGAGCAACTGAAATCATTGAACATTAGTCAAACACATGAGATACAATCATTTGAGATACAAACATTGGTGAATCAAATCATTGTGCTATTCAAACTTGGATGAGTCAAACATTACGTGTGAATCAATCAAGTTGTGAACATTCTTTCGATGTAAACCTTAAGTAAAATTCTTAAGTGATTACATCATTAGTACTTACTAACAATAGTTTAACAATAAAAATGTAGAGCATACATGTGATCTAGTTCTACATGTTAACGACTGTTAGTAGGTGCACACATAACATAATCATAATTCAATCATGGATTCAATCATAGTTCAAGTTGATCAAAGATCATGGAATTCTTAATCAATGGAACATACATGGAAGTCAGTACAAACATGTTGCCAAATGCTAGCAAGGACATGATCGTGGTATATCGAAGCGGTGGTGGGATGGCGTCTGGGCTGGCAGTTTGCTTGACCCTTTCGTATGCCCTATATATAAGCTATCTTCGGTATATCGGGAAAGTGTCAGTGTGTAGGTTTGGTGGAGTGAGATCATGGAACATCATACACATTCACATGAGAAGTATGCTAATGAGCTGATTGCTTATACGTGTACATGCTCATATTACAATTGAATGATAATACTAGTAGTATGGATATATTACTAATTTTATAATGGAAATTCAATTGTATCCTTCCTCATTACTGACCCACTTGTGGCTTCTATTCGTAGAATGCCTCCCCGATGTGATCCTAACGGAGGGGATTCGACAAGTGGCAACGACGATGAGATCAACAAGATTGCCCGAGCCATCGCTATACATATGAGGGATGTCATTCCGGGAATGGTCACTGATATCACCCAGAATCTTCGGGGAAGTACCAGTGATTCAGCACATAACTCAAATGCTACTAACACTGGAACTGCTAACTTCACTTTCAAGCAGTTCAATGATGCTAAACCTCCTAAGTACGCTGGTACTGAAGGAGCTACTGGCCTACTGCAGTGGCTGGAGAGCATCGAGGATATTCTCGATTTCATGGGATGTCCTGAAAATCTGAAGGTCAAATTGGCGTCGAGCGCTTTTCACAAAGGTGCACTCACCTGGTGGAATTCTAAGAAGAACACCAGAGGACGGGAAGTCGCATTAGCTTTACCATGGGAGAATTTCAAGAAGGTATTGGTGGAACAGTTTTGTCCACGCCATGAGCTGAAGAAACTTGAGGTGGAAATGTGGAACTTGGCCCAAGACAGTGGCGAGAACGCGAAATATACAACTCGTTTCCATGAGTTGTGCATCTTGGTGCCACACCTGGTTACTCCTCTATCCTGCAGGATAGAGAAGTACATCGAAGGCTTACCTCTAGTTGTCAGGGGAACTGTGATGGGGAATAACCCCACTACTCTAGAGGCAGCGATTCATATTGGAGCTAGCCTTACTGAAGAATACGTTAAGTCTGGGGTGCTCACCCGAAAGGGTACAAGAGAGCACAGATTGATGAAGGCAAGAAGCCTAAACAGCAACATCACAAAAAGAAGAAGCAGAAGACAATCAAGAACTTTCCAGCCATGACTGTAGCTGCACCCAGTCATGCCACACCCATTACTGCTATGCCACAATCTGCAACAGTCAGAAAGCCTTACACTGGCCCGTTTCCACTTTGCACCAAATGCCAATATCATCACCTACCCAATACTCCATGCAAGAAGTGTCTCAAGTGTGGGCGTATAGGACACTTGGCAGCTACATGCCGATCTGCACATCTTGCTGCAACAACTGCTACCACAACTCCTACTGCTACAGGTAGAAGGGTCTGTTATAATTGTGGAGCAGAGGGACACTTCAGAAACCAGTGTCCAAAACTCAACAACACTGCTACTGCTCGTGCCTTTGTTATCGGAACTGCCGAAGCACGCGAGGAGCCAGCAGTTGTCACGGGTACATTTCTCCTTAATGGTCATTATGTTTCTATCATATTTGATACTGATGCTGATAAAAGCTTTATCTCCGCTCATACTGCTTCTTTGTTTAACATACAACCATCTATACTTACTGCTCCCTACACTGTAGAAGTAGCCAATGGTAAAACCCTAGTTGTAGATTCCATAATACATGGTTGTGAATTAAGATAAAACGACCATCTTTTCCTCATCGATCTTATTCCTATGACACTCGGAAGCTTCGAAGTTGTGATCGGAATGGATTGGTTATTCAAACACAATGCCAAAATTGTATGTTCGGAGAAACTTATTCGGATTCCTTTACCGTCTGGCGAAACGATGAGAATCTATGGCGAGAAACCCTGCCGCGGATTGAAGATTGTATCGTGCATCAAGGCTAGGATGTACCTGAGGAAGAAATACTATGCATTCTTGGCTCACGTAGTAGAGAAGAAACCTGAAAGGAAAGCAGTTGGAGACGTTCCATTTATCAGAGATTATCCTGACGTGTTTCCAGAAGACTTGCCTGGATTACCACTGATCCGGCAAGTGGAGTTTAGAATCGATCTCGTCCCCGGAGCAAATCCAGTGGCGAAGTCACCGTATCGATTAGCACCATCTGAGATGCAAGAACTGTCTAGTCAGCTTCAAGAACTTTTAGACAAAAGTTTCATAAGACTGAGTTTTTCTCCTTGGGGAGCTCTGGTTCTCTTTGTCAAGAAGAAAGACGGTTCATTTCGTATGTGCATCGACTATCGTGAGCTAAACAAGTTGATAATCAAGAACAGATATCCTCTACCTAGGATCGATGATCTGTTTGATCAATTACAGGGAGCGACTTGCTTCTCTAAGATTGATTTACGATCCGGGCATCATCAATTACGAGTAAATGATGAGGATATACCAATGACTGCGTTTAGGACTCGATAGGGGAGTTTGTGGTTCATGGACTTGATGAATCGAGTCTGCAGACCCTACTTAGATCAGTTTGTTATTGTCTTCGTTGACGATATACTGATCTATTCAAAGACGGAACAAGTGCATGAAGATCATTTGAAGAAAGTCTTAGAATTACTAAGAGCTGAATAGCTTTATGCTAAATTCTCAAAATGTTAATTTTGGCTAAAAGAAGTTCACTTCTTAGGACATGTCATAAACAAAGATGGGATACATGTAGATCCAGCAAAGATTGAGGCGATTAAGAACTGGACTACCCCATATACTCCAATAGAGATTCGTTCATTTCTGGGATTGGCAGGCTATTACAGAAGGTTCATTGCGAACTTTTCAAAGATCGCCTTGCCACTTACTACTTTGACCCAGAAAAGTCAAACGTTTATATGGGGACAGAAACAAGAAGATGCATTCCAACTTCTTAAACAGAAGTTATGCAACTCCCCTATCCTTAGTCTTCCCGAAGGCAGTGACGATTTCATTGTCTACTGCGATGCTTCAAACCTTGGTCTCGGTTGTGTACTTATGCAACGGGACAAGGTCATTGCATATGCTTCAAGACAACTTAAGGTACATGAGAAGAATTACACTACTCATGACCTTGAACTAGGGGTTGTGGTCTTTGCATTGAAGATTTGGAGACACTACCTTTATGGTACTAAATGTGTCATCTATACAGACCACAAGAGCCTGCAACACATCCTTAATCAGAAAGAACTCAACATGAGACAACGGCGTTGGGTTGAGCTTCTAACTGATTACGACTGTGAGATTCATTACCATCCGCGTAAAGCCAATGTGGTAGCGGATGCTCTTAGTCGTAAGGAACCAGTCAAACCAATTCGTGTAAGAGCAATGGAGATCAACACACAGCCAAACTTGATGGATTTGATTCGCATTGCACAACAACAAGTAGTAACAGACAATAAGCTTAAGGCAGACTTAGACTGCGGAATTGAGAAGAAACTGGAACCTCGATCTGACGGGGTGTTATATCTCAACGGCCGCATCTGGATTCCAAAGTCAGAAGAATTGCGCACACTCATCTGTGATGAGGATCATAAGTCGGGATACTCAGTTCATCCTGAAGCAGATAAGATGTTCCAAGATTTGCGGGCATCTTACTGGTGGCCAGGAATGAAGAAAGACATAGCACTGTACGTGGGAAAATGTCTTACATGTTCCAAAGTCAAAGCAGAACATCAAAAGCCTTCGGGACTTCTGCAGCAACCTGAAATTCCTCAATGGAAATGGGAACAGATTTCCATGGATTTCATAACCAAGTTGCCGAGAACTCCGCAAGGTTACGATTCGATTTGGGTGATCGTTGATCGACTCACCAAATCTGCTCACTTTCTCCCGATTCGTGAGGATTACAAAATGGAGAAGTTAGCCACATTGTACATCAACGAAATCATTGCGCGTCATGGTACTCCAACATCAATCATTTCTGATCGTGATAGTCGTTTCACTTCTCGCTTTTGGCAATCATTGCAAAAGGCTTTGGGAACCCATGTTAATCTTAGCACGGCGTATCATCCCCAAACCGACGGTCAAAGCGAAAGGACTATTCAAACACTTGAAGACATGCTTCGTTCTTGTGTGATTGACTTCAGTGGGAGTAGGGATACTCATCTTCCACTCATAGAGTTTTCATACAACAACAGCTACCATACGAGCATTCAATGTACATCATTCGAAGCGTTGTATGGTAGAAAGTGCCGATCACCGGTCTGCTGTACCGAGGTTGGTGACTCACAGGTCGTAGGACCAGAACTCATTCAGGAAACATCAGAAAAAATCACAATCATTCAATCACGGCTTAAGGCCGCACGAGATCGGCAGAAGAGTTATGCTGATCGACGTCGGAAACCGCTTGAGTTTCAAGTCGGTGACCGAGTCTTACTCAAAGTTTCTCCCTGGAAAGGCGTTGTCCGATTCGGGACAAAAGGGAAACTTGCACCAAGGTACGTTGGTCCTTTTGAGATCCTGGAAAGGATTGGTCCCGTAGCCTACAAACTCAAACTTCCAGTGGAGCTAAGAAATGTTCACGATACTTTTCATGTATCAAATCTAAAGAAATGCTTGGCAGATCATGATGTTCAGATTCCACTGGAAGACATTCAGATTCAAAACAACATGCAATTCATAGAACATCCGGTTGAAATCATGGATCATGGGGTCAAGAAACTTAAACGCAGCCGTATCCCGATCGTAAAGGTACGATGGGAGGACAAACGCGGTGCTGAGTTCACCTGGGAACGTGAAGACCAGATGAAGCTTAAGTACCCTCATCTTCTTACAGTACCTTCGGCTAGTTAATTTCGGGACGAAATTCCCTTAACTAGGGGAGACTGTAACATTTGTACATTTAGTCATGGTAGTTGTAAACAGTGTTAGAACAAATGTGTTTTCATATCAAATCAGTCAATGTGATTCATGTGTTCATAATGTGGTTGTGTTTTAGGATCTTTATTATTTAGGAATAAGTATGTATTATTTATTTACAGTCGAGTTCACTAGGCAAGAACACTATCGTATTATATCGAAACAGTGGTGGGACGGCGTCAGGTACGGCAGGTAGCTGGAATCTGGGGTATGCCCTATACATATATGGCGTTCGGTGTAATGGGATAGTGTTAGTGCGTAGTGTTGAGACGAATATTATGACAATTAATTAAACAAAAATCGTAATATGTAAGCGAGACTGAGTATAGTTATGGGTGACGATCCATAATGATACGAATGTTGAACTTATAATTATGATTAAACTGCTTTGAATATTTAATACGATCGGAAAACGTATGCGATTGCGGGTATACACGTAATTGTTTATGTTTAACGATCTGTCAACACACGAAGAGTAAAAATATGTAAAATATATTATTTTTCATTTTTACAATTTTGAAACTCATCAAAATGATGAGAACAATAATCCTTTTATTAAACGCGTCAAATGCGCGTTACGTTCCGGAAACTTGAACCGAGCGACCGAAACGAACCCGAATACCACGCGGACTACAAAAGCCTTGAAGAAGGCCATTTCACTCATTTATTACCAGCCAAACCCTCTCTCTCTACCAAATTCGTTCTCCAACCTCTCTCTAGAAAACCGAGCATCAAACGCGCGTATCTCCTTCGTTTCTCCACGGATTTGGGCGTTCTTGGTGCCTACACGAAGCTCTCGACATTCCCTACGCAGAAGTACAACAGATCTGGAATTCCACACAGCCAAATTCAAGGTATTGAAGCTTGAAAGTTCAAAAGAATATGGTTTTCTTGCTATCTTCGACCCACACGATTAACCCGGGTAAAACCTGCATATAACCCCACCTATTTCGAGTATAAGGGCTGAACCACACACCATGAAACCATAGAAACAATTCGACCGCAGGTTCGACAGCTGGGAATGGTGAGATTGCACAGGTTCACGGCCATCATACAGCTAGCCGAACACAACTGATGCTGGTCGATTTGCCGAACCTTTCATAAAAAGGGGGCGAACCTAGGGGTCTCACGAACCCTGTTGATGCATGGGGCGAACCCTGATGTCAACGAACCTTCCAGTGTTAGCCGAACCCTTGCATGCAGACGAACCAGTGCCATCTCGGTGAACCCTAGAGCTAACGGCGAACCCTTCTAGTCAGATGAACCCCATGCATGCATAACGAACCCTCATTCCCGAAGCATGCTCGCGAACCATACACTTTGGCCGAACCTTCTGCGACCTTCGGGGGGTGACGAACCCTCCACTTCATGGCCAGCTTTCACGAACCCTTGGCTTACAGCCGAGCCTTTTTAGAGGACCACGATCAACGAACTTTGCATGCAGCCATGCTAACCGAACCCTCATGCCATAGAGCCGAGTCTGGAAACGCACGAACCCTAAGGTTCGTCTGATGAGCTGCGGCCGAACCTTAGGCCAGCACCATAAAGGGTTCGCTGCCTTGGGGACTTGTTCTTGGATGTACCAATCAAAACACACAGCCGGCCCAAACCCTTATTTACTCGGCCCAACCTAGTTTCATTCGGCTCAACAACAAATCTATTGGCCCAATTGAATTGATAATTTCGGGCCACGTGATTCAATTAGCCCAAGGCCCACTACATGGGCCATATGCCTATCTTGGCCTAACATCCAAATCGCATTGGCCCATGATAAACCAATGAGGCCCATAATCTTTATTCAAGTCCATTGTGATTTCATGGGTTTAGGCCCATTGTTGGCCCACAATTTAAGGTAATTATGAATTGAGCTTATTCGGGTTAAGTTATAACTTAACATTATGAGTGGATCAATTCATAATTCCTAACGACTTAAACAATTGGAACATCTTTTCAAAATGCATGTTAATCAATGGTTATCATATACATAAACCCATGTTACATTTATGTATACAAGTGATGCATAGAAGAACATGACATATTTGTTTACATAAATCAATTATCGCTCAAGTATCATAATCATGACTAATCAAGATCATACAACTCTTCCAACATGAGATCATGTATTCAAGAGTTAATCAAATCATGATAACACAAGTCAAGCAATGAATCAAAGTCTATACAATTATAAATCTTATATCTTATGTATGATTACAATGATATAGGAACCAGTTAGAAGTCTTGTTTGCTACTTGCTATTTGTTATAGTATTAGTCTACTGCAGACATGTGAGAACATTAGCCCCTCTTTTACTGTTTTCCAACTGTTTTGGGGTGGAACACGTGATCAAATATATTACCTACATTGGTAATTCATTATACAAAAATGTATGTTATTCTACAAACATTACAGGTTCATGGTACAAATTCAACAGATTATTCAACTATTTCAAAGGACTTTATCAACTGTTAAACATTTTCTATTAAAGAGGTTTTATAAAGTTTTCTTGAATTAATTTATATCAGTTTTACTCGAATAGTTTTTTATATGACCAACAGTTTTAAATAATGTGACTTATAAACTCTTTTGCTATAAGCTCATGTTTTCGAAAATGATCTTTTATAAACCTTGTTATTATACAAGGACATTATCTTATGTACTAAATCAAGGGTTTCAAAACTAGGTATTCAAAGAACGGTTTTCATGGTGATGTTCAAACAAAGGATTCATTTCATGGTGTTCAAACAAAGGATTCAAATCATGGTATTCAAACAAGGTTTCAAATCATGTTATCAAATATGGTATTAAATCATTGGTTTTTAAAGCAACGTTCAAAAGCATGGTGTCCACTGTTGTGAACAAACTTATAAACACATCAAGTTTCATATTCATTAGCGTTAGTACTGGGTGATCACAACAAGGGAAAGCGGACACACTGGTTCATACCAAAATGGAGTTAGCTTTTAAATTTGTTATATAAGCTAACTACAGGTTTGGTTTCATTATGGTTTTATCAAAACTGCAGATACATTATCTAACTCCAAACGTAGTTTGGGACTTGATTATATGTTGGCTCATTAGCAAGTAGTCTGTTGACTGTTTGGACACGTTTTACATACTTGATGTTAGTTTGGGTTGCAGCTCATCCATGTAATTGCTTTATTGTTTTAAACATATGCCTTATACTGCAAATTCATGTTTACAATTGTTAAACCTATTGTTCTCACCAACTACTTCTGTAGTTGACAGTTACTTTTCATGTGTTTCAGGTAATCAGGTTTAAGACACATTAAAGGACAACTAAGGAGACCGCTAAGATAGAACAAGATGAAGAAACATGCTAGGATGGATTTAGAAACACACTAAAATCCTGAATGTTTAATTGTCTTGTTTGAAGTCTTATTTTGTAAACTATATTTTGGGTCTGTAGTTGTCATTATTTTGGTAGATAGATTGTCTGTAACTAAACAACTGTCTAAACATTATGAAACTTAGTAATCCATTGTGGTTGTTCTTAATCAATACTTGTGCATGATTCAACTATTCATACGTCACCGCGCCGTGGATTCCGCACGCGGCGCAGGGGGTGTGACACCAATCTTTTTCTCTCCTTTTGGCAAATCTACTAAATGCCAAACTCCCAACTTTTGAAACTGATTCAATTCTTCTTGCATTGCCTCCACCCAGGCAGGCTCACGTAAAGCTTCAGTCACATTCTTTGGCTCTATTTGTGAAATAAATGCCGAATGCATCCAGAGCTCTTGACTGCCATGAGTTTTCTCTAACTCTACATACAAACTCTCCTCATTTGTGACTTGATTTCGTGTCTGTACTCCTGCAGTTGGATTTCCTATGATCTGAGCAATCGGATGATTAACATGAACACGTGTGACAGGCACTTGCGGTACACCCTCATTATGATCCAGATTTGTAATATTCTGATCAGTGTCTTGATCGTGAGAAATAGCATCTTTAAAAACATCGTTATCATCATCAGATGACCAATCATCATTAATTACTTCTGAAATGCCTTCCACATGTAGAGTAGTGATATCATCTTCAGAATGATGAGAAATACCTTGTTCGTCAGAATTATGGAAATCATACAACATTTGTAAGGTTATTTCATCATCAGAAACAATTGGAGACATATTAAAAGACTCAAACAATTTATTGTAATCAAAAAGCCAATCTAGACCCTTTCCGTCTGGTATAGGTGTATGTCGTTGAACATCCACATGAGACCATAACTCCACAACACCCGTACGATTATTAAACACATGTTTGTTAGGAAGACTGTAACCAAGAAAAAAACCCTCTTCAACTTTAGAATTGAATTTTGAATCTTTCTTTAGCATTGTACAAAGAGCCCCAAAAGGTTCCAAGTGTTCCAAATTTGGCTTTCTATTCCGAAGCAATTCATAACAAGTTTTATTCTGTCTATTAACAATCAATACTCTGTTAAGAGTAAAACAAGCTACAGCAACAGCTTCACTCCAAAAAGTAATGGGAAGTTTAGAATCAACTAGCATTGTTCTCGCAGATTCAATCAAAGTCCTGTTCGTTCTTTCTGCTACACCATTCATCTGAGGCTCATACGGTGCACTGAACTGCTGCTGAATGCGTTTAGAATTACAAAATTCCTCCATTTGGTGATTCTTAAACTCAGTCCCAGTATCCGATCGTACACGTCTCACTCTCAACTTATACAACGTCTCCAACCTATTGATCAAAAATACAAAATTTTCATAAGTATCTGATTTATGCTTTAAAAACATGACCCATGAAAATCTTGAAAAGTCATCAGCCACAACAAAACAATAAGATTCACCACCTATACTTTTCACATTGATTGGTCCCAACAAATCCATGTGAAAAAGTTCAACTGGCATATCAATAGAGAAAATTTTCTTTGTTTTGTGAGACTTCCTTTTCTATTTACCCATTTTACATGACACACACACATTAGGAAGTTTAAAATGTTTAACCGGTACACCCTCAACTAAATGATTATGCACAAGATGATTCATCTTCCGACTATGAATATGTCCCATTCGCATGTGCCATGAACGTGTATCCTTTTCAGTAGCCTTGGACACCAGACATGTTTCCACTTTATTCACTGTCTCCGCCTTCGCCATGTCAAGCACGTAAAGATCCTTGCTCCGATCAGCTGTCATCAGAATCCACTCCTCAGAAATCTGAGATCCTTGCTTGAGTACATAACATCTGTCTTTGTCGAACATCACTTTGTAACCTTAATCACAAATTTGTGTAACACTCAACAAATTGTTAGTTAATTCTTTGCAAAAATTAACATTATCAAATGAAACCTTTCCATTAGTCAAACTACCAAACCCTGTAATTTGACCTCCTTTGTCTCCAGCAAAGTTCACATAACTTCCTTTCACCAACTTGAAATCTCTCAACAAATTCAACTCTCCAGTCATATGCCGGGAACATCCACTATCCACAATCCAATGATTATTGATATGGCCCATGGATGCAGCCTGCACAATAAATTAAAACAACCTATCAGTATTCAAAAGGGATGATCCCCACCATTTCGGCATCGAGTCTCCCGGAGTGAACCCCTTCCATTTTTTGTGATGACCTACTAGAATATCCATCATCACTTTTATCATCCTCTTTCCCAGAAACTTCATCACCTGACCTGTTTATTAGTTTCCAAAATGATTTTGATTTAAAAGGTTGATTTGAAAATGATTTTGAAGACACATTTTCAAAAGAATCATCATCAGATGATGTTACAATTTTCACAATCCTTTTAACATTTCTTTTGGTATCAAAAACTCGTTTCTTTTGATTATTTTCTTCCTTCACCCAAACACAATCAAGATTGAATTTTCGAAGAACTCTCATCTCATCTTCACTAGGTCTAAATCTCCTAGGACTTCCACCTGAACCATTCACCCAACTCTCATCATCAGAACTCTTTCTAATTTTGTTATTTGGACAATTAGCAGAAATATGTCCTTTACCACAACAAGTAAATTAATTTCGTGTTTCTCTTGGTGAAAAAGACTTAAAACTGCTACAATCAGTTGAATTGAAATCCAAATCACAATTAACACTCAAATGACCCAAATTACCACATCGATAACACTTTCTATCTTTCAAATGATTCTTTGGTGCGGGTTCATCATAATACTTTGATGAATTGAAAGGTTTTGAAACAACCTTTGCCGATGAGATTTTGTCTTTGAATTATTCTTTTGATTTTGAAAAGTCTTTGACTTATTTTTACGTCCAACCCCAAACCTGTCAAAGAAAAAAATCCACTTTTCCAACCTTTTTAGAAACCACATTTTTCTTTCGAAAATTCCCACTAGACTCTCCTTGATGTGTATTAGAAGATCTAACATACACAATCAGTTTAAGAGTAGTGGTTGATTTGGCATTAATCACTGGTTTGGAAACTTGAGTGGTTTTAATCACCACCTTCTCAACTTGTTTAATCTCAGCTTTTGACTTATGAGATTTCAAACTCTTTTGGTCAACATTTTTAATTTGGTAACCATTTTGTCTCAAAATATCAGATGAATATTATGACTTAGTGATATATTCAATGATTGGAGCATCACTGTCAAGTGACACCTTTTCATCAGAAGATGAACCTCCAGCATTTTCAACAACTTGTTCAGACTCATGTTCATTGCATAGCAGTAGTATCATTCGACGATCTTTGCATGAAACCCAAGCCAGTAGTATCATTTGATGATCTTTGCATAGTAGCAAAGTAATCGATAACATACTGAGAATTCTGATAATTCTTTAGCTTGCTCTTATTCATCTCAGCTTCTGCTCTTGCTGCTGACAATTCAACTTTAACTTTTTGTACCGACCCGATATGCACAGAAACTGCATGATTATTTTGCAAAACATTAATTTTTCATTTTTCATTTTCTTTTCCCAAATCAATGATCTTTTTATCAAAAGCTTTCCCTCTTGAAACCAACTTTTTGTTAGCTTCAGTGCATTCGATCAGTTCAGCAGTCAATTGAGCATTCATTCTTTCAACTTTTCAATGATCTCTTAAAGATCATTATTTACCTCTTCAACTTTTTCTTTGCCCTTGCTTGTTTCTTCATATAGAGAAGCCATAAATGCACCAATTAAATCATCGTATTGCTTTCCCCAGTCATATCCTTCATCTGCTTGACTTACTAAAGCTTTTGTTGATTCTTCAGACTTTTCCTTTTTCTATTGATAAGCTTCTTTTGGCTTGAAAGGATTCAAGTTTCCTTGCTTCTTTGGGTTTTTACACTCTCGAGCAAAATGACCCAACTCACCACAATTGTAACATTGTGTGGCCTTTTGATTAAATCCAAACTTTGTGTTCCTATAGAAAGTAAACATCTTTCCAGTTTTCCTCTCATATCTGTTGATTCTTCTTATTGCACTTGCCAAAGCCCATTGAGTATCAATCAGCTCCATCTCATCGTCATCAATCTGCTCATAGTCTTCAAAAGTAAGATTTGAATTTCCAATCTTTCCAGCTATCTGTTCATCATAAGCACTGACAACACATGACAAGATTGACATATGATCTCTAACAGCCTCCGCAGTTATTTTTCTAAAATTTGTTGTATTCAATTGAACTGGAGTTGTTGTAGAATCAAACTTCTTCTCATTCATAGAATAAGATGAACTTGAACTAGCAGATGCAGATGGTATAGAAGTACTATCAACAGTACTTGAAACAAAAGTTGTTTGAATCTTTGCAGAAGAAACATGAGGTGTAACCACACACTACAAATAAAATGCCATTTAATGGCCTACAAAAAGTGCCTTAAAAGACCAAAAAAGTGCCACTAGAAACCCCTTGAAGATTGTGTGGCACACAAATAAAGTGCCACTAGAAGTGGTGACGCTAAATCCTTTTAGTGGCACTTTTTCAATGTGCTGCACAAAGTTTTTATACTTTTAGTGGCACTTTTTTTTCTGCCACAAAATAAAAGGAGACTTTTGTAGCACAATTTTTGTGCCACTAAAAATTAATCTTAGTCGCATATTCATGTTAGTTTTAGTGGCACTTTTATTTTGCCATTATATAAAAAACCTTTATATGTTCAAATTTTGTGCCAGTAATAACCACATATAGTTAGTTGTATAACACATTGTCACAAAGATGCATTATTTTACAATATAAATATAAAATAAAAGTTGAACAACATTGTAAATAATAACATTAAAATTTTGATCTGAAACATAATACAAAAAATGTCAAAAGGAATGTAATAAACAACATCTTTCGGTTTTCAAATGTTTACACGTCACACGTAATTTAATCATTGATGAACATTTCACTCCCATATGACTTAGCTCGAAAACTTCTCATGATATCAACCCTTCCATATGAGCATTTCACTCCTCCGAATTTAGCACCAGCAAGAAATGAACCCATCTCCAAAGAGACCAACTGTTCAAATTATTTATACAGATTTGTAATTTTGGTGAAAATGCTAATTTAGTAGTTAAATGATAATTTAAAAAAACAAAAAGTTCTTATAAACTTACAGTTCTTGAGAGGTTCACTCCACGCACAATTCTTTGAGTTAATCTGCACAAAGTAGTGACAATAATACCTTTGGCTGTTAAGCAATAAAGTTATCTGCAGTTTGTAAAACTGATGAGTTGTCTAACCTAGCTTTTGTTAATATTGGTCTTGCTAACCTGTCTTGGTGTAGCACCAACAATTCATCTTAATCCAACAACAAAAGCTCTTGCATTAGAAGAAGTGCCTAATCCCGTCACTTCATCGCTCAATCCTTTGCTTCTTCCTTTCCTAATCCCTTTTCTTTTCCTTTTTTTTGCTATGTTCCAGAGAGTCTTGATTATGATGAAACATAGGGAATTCTAATCAAACAGAAGGAGGAGAAAGTGCATAATGAGAATGATAAAGCTGAAATTAAAACATATAATGACATAAACTTAATGGAACAATCAACAAATGAAGGTAATAAGGTTAAACAGAAACAACACTTAATTAGGAAAGAACCCATAGTACAAGTATGAAACTAAAGTATGTTTCCTAGCATTTGCTAGTACTGTTGAGGTGGTGTCTTAGCATTGCTAGTTTAGTTGGTTCAAAGACTAAAGCATGATAGACTTTGAATTGTAGGAGCCTGTAAACAACCAACATGCATCAGAACATGAAACAAAAGTTTCAATCAGACAGATGCAATACGGGTAAAGCCCTGATACATATATTCAGACACTGAGTGATAATGCAAGCTTAAGTGCATTGAATTCAAATAGCTAAAAATATAGCGTTGGTTTTACGTTTAAATATAATTTAACACATTAATATTTTCTCATATTTAATAAACAAATTTATAAACAAAACCCATTCGTTGTCGTCCACATTGTTCGCAAACAAATTTTGACAACTTTTTAAACCGTTTGTAATGGTTTTTTTATCATCTTAACCCAAAACCAAACTGTAGCTTTTAGAATAAAACCAAATTGATTGCTATAGATGGTATGGTTGCATGATCTTACCTTACCAAACCTTTATAATAAAATACAAACAAAATACAATTAATAGTTAGAAGTGATAATGTTTGAATAATTCGTTCAGATCATCCTATAGTTTCAAATTTGAACCATAAAAACCCATAGCTTTAACTGACCATGAAACCTCACAACTTTCACATCTAATTTTAAAAATATTTACCTTTTTCACAATCAAGAGTAAAATATTTACCTTTTCACAACTTTCACCAAATAAAATCCTAATAAACTCTTTTAAAGTCTTTCAAAGCCAAAAATAGAACTTGGATTTCTTAAAAACTAAATAAATTATTGTTGTTTTCAAAGCAAGAACACAAAGACCAGTACTTAAGTATAGCAATTCAAGTATTTCTAGAAAGGTAAAGACCTTCATAGCCATGAAACTCAAACCTGGCTCCTTAATCACGTGATGTAAATATTTCATATTTAAAAAAGTTATCATGTTAAGTCGGATTTATATACTTGAAATCTGTAATCATAAGAATTCAAGGTAATTCTAGTAAGTACACCAATAAGATGTCAAAGAACTAACACTGATATAAAGAAAAAAAACAATAACCACCATGCATAAAATCATTCTCAGGTGAAGCAAGTAAACTCACATACTATTACATTTGCATAAATAAACAACTCAAAAATTTAGTTGCATCACTCCAGACTATAAATTCTAAAAATAAAAAACAAATTTCCCTACTAAGCCAGCATATATATGTGATTAGAGTAAATAAAGTTATGAGATTAAGAATAAAGAAAGATAGGATAAGTTTATCGTCATTATGTTTTACTTTTATGCAACCAACCTCCTACAAAAAAATTATCTTAGAGTGAAACTCATTCATATTTTTGTTCTATACATCATTTTGAGTTATATCTTTTGAATGAAATTATGCTACTTGCATGTTTTCTTTACCAAGATTAGTGATAAAACTTGTGTCAATCATTCTACATATAACTGTACTGGGTGAATTGACTCTTTCTATTCACGCATCAGGCAACACCCAACATAAGTAAACGTAAATCATGAATGAAGAGATCGTAGGCCTATAGCAACTGTGAACCCTAAATTTGGTACCAAACTGAGAACTGAACAATACTAAAGCGATTTTGCAAGAACTTAAGCAATCAAAATTCAGACAAAAACCAAAGTGTCGGAATCATAAAAAGTCGACATTGTATCAAAATCATCATAATTGAACACTAACATATCATTCAAAAGAAAAGGTATATATGATTTTAAAACTTGTCGCAAATAAAAAAAGTAACTCGGTGAAATGAAATAGGTCCCAAGCAAGTTACCACGGCCTGGAACCAATCGAGATTCGATTTTCCAGGATCTCTTCTAATTGGGTTGGATCATCGATGGTAACTATGATTTCATCTTCAATTTCTACTTTCCGGTAAGCAAGCGTATGAGGAGCCGCTAGAGATGTATAGGGCGGTTTCAAGGGTAGCAATAAGCACGCGTAAAGTGAGATGTTGAAGATGGTAAGGCGGTAAGTAGCAGGATCGAAGAGGGTGGCGTCTCTAACCCTATGGCTATAAACACAGAAATTAAATCAATAGTACTGCTCATTCAACTTCTTTCTGTATATAGTAAAAAATATATCAATATGATAATATATATATATATATAATATATAATATAATATAATCTAACATATATTAATTAATAAAAAATGATATATTTTAATATCTATTTTGTTTAAACGGTTTAACCGAACAAACCGAATTCAAAAAAACATGAAACCGTAAACCGAACCGAAAACCGTATTCGCAATCCGTTTGGTTTTTTTCGGTTATAGATACGGTTCGGTTAACGATGTTAAACGGTTTTCGGTTATTCTGAACACCCCTAGCTACCAGCACCTGCTGCACCTTTTTACGAAGATTGAAGATTAGGGTTTGAGAAAGAAATTAAGAAACAAAACTCTTGATTCGCTTATACCTTTAATAGGAAATTAATTTTAAGAGGTATAAATGTAAAAAACGTTAAATTAATTTAGTGGCATAAGTTAAATGCCATAAAAATACATGTTAATTATGTGTGGCATACATAAAGTGCCACTGAAAATATAATTTAAAGGCATAAATAATAAGTGTCACTAAAAGTATGGGTTAGACAAATGTGGCACACTCAAAGTGCCACCAAATCCTATAGTAGTGACACAAAAGTTAAATGCCGCTAAAAACGTGTGCCACTAAATGGCATTTTATTTGTAGTGACAGATGCACCATAGAGTGAAGGATCCTGAGTTACATTAACTCTTCTCGTTTTTCTCTTATCTTTCATTTCCTGTTCTTCTAACTTTTGGATAAACTCAAACAGTGTCATTCCCGGTAGATTTTCTCTCAAAATCAACACCAACGAATTCCATCTTTCAGGCAAAGCATCTACAAAGCAATCTATTTTCTCATCTTCAGTATACTCAATTTCACACTTTCGAACTTCAGTCAACAAATGCCTATATTTGGTTATTAAAGCTTCAAGACTCTCATTTCCAATATAATTGAAATTCTCAAACTCTTTGCGTAAATCAGTGGCTTTCATCTTATTGAGTTTGGTGTTTCCCTCAATTCTTACCTTTAAAGCATTCCATAAACCATATGAAGTTTTATGTTCATCAAATTGATGAAGAATTTGATAAGGAATTGCTGGACTCAACATCCAATATGCTTTCTTTTCAGAATCATATTTCTTTCTTTGATCAACATCCAATCTATCAAGAGTTTGATCCAGACCTGTTCCCACCACCTTTGGTCTTTCATAGGGTGACAAGATTCTTTCTCAAACCGACCTTTCCAGTTTTCATAATTAGTCAAATCAAGTTGTTTGGGTACTTTATTTGTGCTTCCTGACTCCGTTTCACTAATTAAAATACTTTGTATTTTAGAATTTTGACTAGCAACAACAGCAAACATATCAGTCATGATTCTGAATTTTTATCAGCGAACCTTCTTTGAAATTTTAACCTCACGAACCTAAGTAACAGGCGAACCTTTCCCAAACCTTGATCTTCACGAACCTTATCTCACGAACCTGAGACAAACCTTGATCTCACGAACCTAAGACAAACCATGACCAACGAACCTCTTCAATAGAACTTTGACTAACGAACCTTAGTCAAACGAACCCTAATCAAACGAACCTCAGCAATAGGCAAACCTTGAGGCGAACCTCTTCAAAATCTCTTCACGAACCTCAACAAAATCACTTTTTAATAGCGAACCTCTGCTTCAAACAACACCTGAGATACCCAAGGTTCGGCTCACGAACCTGACTGCGAAATTTGAAAATTTTGGAGGGAAAACCTTCAAAATTTAAAGAAGAAACCTTCAAAATCCATAGATTTCAGGCACAAATTTCTGAATTTTGATATACCAAAGCAGTAGATGATGATAACACTATCAACACAGCAATAAAATACAAAGAAAATCGAATTTTAATCCATCTCTTGATCTCTTGATCTCCAAAACGATTGAAAATCTTCAATTAACTTGTATAGAACTCCTCCATGGCTCTGATACCACTGTAGATTTGCTCTCGATCGATCAACGAAATTCTATTAACAATCAAACCTTTGCGGAATCTAGATATGTTCTATATGAATCAAAAATACACAATCATTTATATAAACACATCATTTCATTGATCAAAACAATCTGATTAGAATGAAATTTGAACACATAGTTCAAAGCTCTCACACAGAGGTTCTCTCACTCTCAGATCTGTCACACATACGAAAAAAGAAACCTGCTAGACAAACCTGCTATATATATATATAACATTCAGACGAACCTAGCCGAACCCTTAGGTTCGCCAACCGAACCTTGAGGTTTGCTGGATGAACTTGTACAAGTCAAACTCTAGGTTCGCCGAACCTGCTTAGGTTCGTGGGCCAGACGAACCTTAGAAAAACCTCTATAAACCTATACATTTTGAAAAGAAATCTATTACATAATGTCCTAACACCATCTTCAAATTCAATTGATCTTCCTTCTTATCCCATAGGCAATTTTTCATAAATACTTGAATTCTGAAGCCCATTCACATTCACTCCAAACAATCCAGCAAGTTCTTCCTTCGTATAATCATTTTCAATCTCACCTTCTTCAAGGTCTTTGACTTTACTTGATTCACCAACATTTCTTTGTAATTCTTCTTCTCCAGTTTGTTTGAATAATTCAGCAAGTGTAGGTAATGTCTAATCAACAACTGTCTTTTGACATTCCTTCTCAGTAATATCCTCAATCTCAATTTCTTCATAGTCTTTCGCCTGATTTGGATCAACAGCAGAAACTGGGTTAACATTTATTGAAATTCATGATGGATTGTAAATCACAATCGCACCAGTAACAGAATTCAAACCCGTTGAGCCACTAGCACCAGCTACACCATCAACATCACCATCATCATCATCATGATAAGTATCAAAACCTGGATGTTAATCATAATCAAAATCTTCATAATCTACCTTCTCCTCATCATCTTAACCTTTTATATTAACACCAACAGGATCAACAACATTTTCTTCAGAAACACGAACTTCTACGTTATCATAAAATCTTGCTTCAGTGTGAGTAGTCGTAGAAGATTCACCTTGAATATCACTTATCTTTTTCTTGAACAACTGATTTTCTTCCTCTAGAATAACTATCTTTTCATTCTGTTCTTGAGCAGTTCTTTCCAAAGAAACAATTCTATCATTCATAGACTCCTTTTCTTTTGGATCCTTTTCTCTCCATCTCTGTAATTGATTGATATGAAGCTTCATCATATCAATTTCATTTTGAATAGAAGAAGGCGATTTCTTAGAATCAACTTTCTATTTTTGCTTCTTGTACTTGTCAAATTCTTGAGATAGGAGAGATATCCTACGTCTCAACTCTGAATCATCATAATCCAATGAGAAATTCAAATCCAAATAATCGAAACCTTCAAACATAGTATCAACTCTTGAAGCAGAAGTCTATGGAAATGTAGTTGTAATAGTAGTTTCTTCAGCAAAAGGTGCAACAAATGCTGGAACACACACAAGAACATAAACTGAAGCACTTGGCATTGTAGACTCAACAGACACACAAACAGATGATGCCATAACTGAAACAGGTACAGAAGAAGTAACCACTGGAGAAGATACAATAATCCTTAGTGATTTTGTTTTCTTCTTTCTAGGTACATTAGCCATCCTCTTCTTTTTCTTAGGACCAGATGATTATAGCTCATCTAGTTTAAAATTTGGATCATTTCTTTCTTCTTGCTCTTCCCTACTCTGTTTTTGTTGAATGGGATTCCTTTTCATCCTTCGAACCATTCTATTACCTATTTGTACATCTTCCATCTCAGATTCAATTGAATCCTGTTCCATTTCATCAATAACATCCTCATCTTCAACATTTGATGGTGATGCAGTAGCAGTTTTTTGCTAAGAAACAATTGGTTGATCAGGATAGATAACTTGAAGAGACTCCAATGTAGATTGAGCAGCACTTGGAGCTAATTGTTCTTGTTGATGAGATGAAGAAGATTGTTCATGAGCTTGTTGAACTTGTGGATCTTGTGGAGGAGGAGGTGGTGGTACTTGATCATCATCCATTTGTTCGTTTTCAGAACTGGAATCTTAATTTCACCATGCATCATTAATTGTGCAAGATAATTAGCTCTTGCACAATGACAAATCAAACCTTTTGTAAGTACATCACTGATCAACTTATATGTCTTCACTTGACCCAAACTGGAGTCTGTCATGTGCTTTAACTTCATCCACAACTCTTGTCAAATTCTGTTTAGGAAATCTCTCATCAATAAGCATCTGTACAAATCTTGTATACATCAAGAACTTGTCTTTGGCTTTTGTGATATTATCAGATAGATATCTAAAAATCATTGCAGAGAAGTTGAATGGCTTGTTTAGAATCAAAGCAACCATAGCTGATCTCATAAGATCTCTCAACTCATCAAATGCACCCCTCCTCATACTCATACAATGAAGAAGTACATGTGCTAGAAACTTGTACTAGAGAGGCAACTTTCCTTTCTTGATTGAGTATTCACTGTAAACTCCAAAATATTTGATTCTTTGGAAACAACCTTTAATACACCTTTAAGGAATCAAAGTCATTCCTTTAGGTTCTCCTCCAAACATCAAAACTCTACGAACATCAGCTTCACTGATTCTCATCACTTGTCCAAGCACAGTAGCCTCAATAAGAAAAAACATCATCAACAGTGAACAGTCTAGATGATTCCCGGAAACTCTGAATATGAAATTGATAAATGTGACAATGATTGGATATAGCATAATAAATCCTTGATCTTCTCAAAAACTCTATCATAGGTCTAAAGTCCTTTCCATTCTTTGTTGTAGGATCCAAGTAAGCACAAATGTTGTGTCTATCACCAAATACCAGATTCGTCATATCTGCAATTTAAACAAACATATATCAGAAACATAATTCAATTCATGATCAAAAAAATAAAAAAAAATTCTAAGTCCTAAATCCAGCGAACCTATGCCCTGAGCCAAACCTTCATATGTGAACGAACATATATTACAGACAAACCTAATATCAAGGTGATGAACCTAAATTTCAAACGAACGTAGACAACAGGCACGAACCTTTGGTCAAACGAACTTTAACAATTAAAGGTTCTGTCATCTACTCAGAAAAGGTTCAGCCCGAACCTTTTTATATCAAACGAACCTGTTCGAAATTCAAATTTATGAATTAGACCAAATAAAACACATCCATAGGTTCGCCATGAGTCGATTAACAACTTTAATGAAAACATTTTTTATCAATCTTTGATTAAATTTGATTTATTCAAATTTTTAAAGGTTCAACTAACAGGACTTAAAACCTAGATTTATACAAATCCAGCCGATGAAATTTCAATCCATATACCTTGATGAAATCACAACAACACGACAAATCTAAATGATATATGGCAAGCACTCAGATAATCATCAATTCAAAAAAACAGTTTCAATCACTCAGAGGTTCGCCTCTAGCAATAAGAGTGAAAGTGATGAATCTAATACACGAACCTTTGCATTTATACTTCCACAAGATTTAGACGAACCTTTGAATAGAACTTTTAACGAACCAATTGAAACGAATGCTTTAACTAACATTTTGAATGAACCTCCTAAACAAACCTTGTTTGACAAACCTTCTGAACGAACCTATGATCAAACCTATTGAACGAACCTGTAAACAAACCTAAAATAGGTTCGGCTCACTTATTTCACAAATTCTCACAAACCTTTGACATTTTGACCTTTTCAAATTTAATCAAAAATTTTCCAAACGAAACAAAATTTAGTGTTTCAAATTTGAAAACAAACAATCAATTATTATTGATTCAACATCAGATATAAACAAAAATCTTTTTGGATTTTTAAATTTTATATTAAAACACATCAAAATTTTAATTTTGAAAGAAAAACTGAAATGAAACATGAAAATGAATAAAAACAAACACATATTTTTGGTGAGAAAGATCCAGACGTGAGATCATATTGTATTGCAATCATCTGCACAAACTGATTGTGTTAATGAATGTGTTAATTAGCAAATCCTAATCCAAAGATGATTGTGACTATATGAGTCCAAATTAAATTTAATTACTTAGTTAGGATATCAATTTAAACCAAAACTGTTAGGGCATTTTTGTAATAGTTTGCTTTTCAAAATGTATAAGTTATTAGAGGTTTGGCTAAGGTTCGTTCGGCCCACGAACCTAAGCAGATTCGGCGAACCTAGGTTATACGTTGTAAATGTTCGCCAGCGAACCTGGCCCACGAACCTAAGCAGGTTCGGCGAACCTCAAGGTTCGGCTGGCGATCCTATATGTTCGGTTAGGTTCGCTAAATAGTTGTATATATAGCAGGTTTGTCTAGAGGTTTGTCACTTTTTTAGTTTTTGAGTGTGAGACATATATGTTTTCTCTGTGTGAGATTATAAGAACTGTGTGTTCTTGTCCATTTCATTGTAATCAGATTGTTATATTCAATGAAATGATGTTTATAAATGATTGTTTGTCTTTGATTCATATAGATCAAATATAGATTCCACATATATTTTATTGTTAATAGGATTCCGTTGATCGATCGAGAGCAAATCTACAGTGGTATCAGAGCCAAGGAGGGGTTCTATACAAGTATTTTGAAGATTTTACAATCATTTTGGAGATAAAAAGATCAAGAGATGGATTAACATTAGATTTTTTTGTGTTTGATTGCTGTCTTGATAGTGTTATCATCATCTACTGCTTTTGGAACATCAAAATTCAAAGATTTGTGGCTGAAATTTGATGTTTTTGAAGGATTTTTCTTTAAATTTTGAAGGTTTTCCCTCCAAAATTTTCGAATTCTGAAGACAGGTTCGGGAGGCGAACCTTGGTATAGCTCAGGTGTTGTCTGAAGCATAGGTTCGCTGTTAAAAGTGATTTTTGTTGAGGTTCGTGTAGAGATTTTGAAGAGGTTCATGTCAAGGTTTGCCTACTAATGAGGTTCGTTTGATTAGGATTCGTTTGACTGAGGTTCGTTGGTCAAACTTCTATTGAAGAGGTTCGCTGCTCAAGGTTTGTCTCAAGGTTCGTTAGACAAGGTTCCTGAGATCAAGGTTTGTCTCAGGTTCGTGAGATAAGGTACGTGAATATCAACGTTTGGAGAAGGTTCGCTTGTTACTTAGGTTCGTGAGGTTAACTTTTCAAAGGAGGTTCGCTGATGAAAAGAAAATTCAGAATCATGGCTGATATGTTTGCTGCTATTGCTATCAAAATTCTAAGATACACAGTATTCTAATTAGTGAAACTGAATCAGGATGCACAAATAATGTTCCCAAACTACTTGATTTGACTAATTATGAGAACTGGAAAGGTCGGTTCAAGACACATCTCAATGGAACTGACACAAATCTTTGGGAAAAAATCTTGTCACCCTATGAAAGACCAAAGGTAGTGGGGACAGATTTGGATCAAACTCTTGAGAGATTGGATGTTGATCAAAGAAAGAAATATGATTCTGAAAAGAAATCATATTGGATGTTTAGTCAAGCAATTCCTAATCAGATTCTACATCAATTTGATAAACATAAAATTTCATATGGGTTATGGAATGCTTTGAAGGCAAGAATTGAGGGAAACGCCAAACTCAAGAAGATGAAAGCCATTGATTTACGCAAAGAGTTTGAGAATTTCAATTATATTGGAAATCATAGTCTTGAATCTTTAATAATCAGATATAGGCATTTGTTGACGGAAGTTCGAAAGTGTGGAATTGAGTATACCGAAGAGGAGAAAATATATTCTTTTGCAGATGCGTTGCCTGAAAGATGGAATTCATTGGTGTTGATTTTAAGAGAAAATCTACCGGGAATGACATTGGTTGAGTTTATCCAAAAGTTAGAAGAACAGGAAATGAAAGATAAGAGAAAAGCAAGAAGAGTTAATGTTACTCAGGATCCTTCTCTCTATGGTGCATCTGTGGTTACACCTCTTGTTTCTTTTACAAAGATTCAAACAATGTTTGTTTCAAGTACTACTGATAGTATTTCTGCACCATCTGCATCTGCTGGTTCAAGTTCATCTTATTCTGTGAACGAGAAGAAGTCTGATTCTACCACACCTCCTGTTCAGTTGAATACAAAAAATTTGGGAAAAGTAACTGTGGAGGCAGTTAGAGATCATATGTCTATCTTGTCATGTGGGGTCAATGCCTATGATGAACCGATAGCTAGAAATATTGGAAATTCAAATCTTACTTTTGAAGACTATGAGCAGATTGATGATGATGAGATGGAGCTGATTGATACTCAATGGGCTTTGGCAAGTGCAATCAAAATAATCAACAGATATGAAAAGAAAATTGGAAAGAAGTTCACTTTTGATCGAAACACAAAGTTTGGATTTAATCCAAATGTCACACAATGTTATAATTGTGGTGAGTTGGGCCATTTTGCTAGAGAGTGTAAAAATCCGAAGAAGCAAGGAAATTTAAATCATTTCAAGCCAAATGAAGCTTATCAAAAGATGAAGGAAAAGCTTGAAGAATCATCAAAAGCTTTAGTCAGTCAAGCAGATGAAGGATATGACTGGGGAAAGCAATATGATGAATTAATGGGGGCATTCATGGCTTCTCTAGATGAAGATACAACCAAAGGCAAAGAAAAAGTTGAAGAGGTAAATGATGATCTTTTAGAGATCATTGATAAGTTGAAAGAAATAAATGCTCAATTGACTGCTGAACTGGTCGAGTGCACTGAAGTTAACAAGAAGTTGATTTCAAGAGAAAAAGCTTTTGATAAAAAGATCATTGATTTAGGAAAAGAAAATGAAGAGTTAAAAATTAAAGTTTTGCAAAATAATCATGCAGTTTCAGTGCATCTCGAGTCAGTGCAAAAGTTGAAAGTTGAATTGTCAGCAGCAAGAGCTGAAGCAGAAATGAACAAGAGCAAGCTAGAGAATTATCAGAATTCTCAGTATGTCATAAATTACTTTGCTGCCATGCAAAGATCATCAAATGATACTGCTGGCTTGGGTTTTCATGATGTACCGCCTACTTCAAGCTATGTTCCTAGACCACAAATTGATCCGAATTTGGAAGTTCATCCTGTTTCTTTGAATGAACATGAGTCCGAACAAGTTGTTGAAAATGCTGGAGGTTCATCTTCTGATAAAAAAGTGTCTCTTGATAGTGATGCTCCTATCATTGAAGATATCACTGAACCAGAGTATTCATCTGATATTTTGAGACAAAATGGTTACCAAGTTAAAAATGTTGACAAAAAGAGTTTGAAATCTCAGAAGTCAAAAGCTGAGATGAAACAAGTTGAGAAGGTGGTGATTAAAACCAATCAAGTTTCCATACCAGTGATTAAAGCTAAACCAACCACTACTCTTAAACCAATTGTGTATTTAAAGTAAAATGTGGTTTCTAAAAAGGTTGAAAAAGTGGATTTTTTCTTTGACATGTTTGGGGTTGGACATAAAGACAAATCAAATAATTTTCAAAATCAAATGAGTAATTCAAAGCTAAATCAACTGGTTTGAGAAACGGAATCTCATCTGCAAAGGTTGTTTCAAAACCTTTCAGTTCATCAAAGTATTATGATGAACCAACACCAAAGAATCATTTGAAAGATAGAAAATGTTACCGATGTGGTAATTTTGGTCATCTGATTGCTGATTGTGATTTGGATTTCAGTTCAACTGATTGTAGCAGTTTTAGGTCTTTTTCATCAAGAGAAACACGAAAATGTTTTACTTGTGGTAAAGGACATATTTCTGCTAATTGTCCAAATAACAAAATCAGGAAGAGTTCTGATGATGAGAGTTGGGTGTATATGTCAGGTGGAAGTCCTAGGAGAATTAGACCTAGTGAATATGAGATGAGAGTTCTTCGAAAATTCAATCCTGATTGTGTTTGGTTGAAAGAAGAAAATAATCAGAAAAAACGAGTTTTTGATACCAAAGAAATGTTAAAAAGATTGTAAAAATTGTGACATCATCTGATGATAATTCTTTTGATAATGCATCTTCAAAATCATTTTCAAAAAAACATTTTGAATCAAAATCAATTTGGAAACTTAAAAACAGGTCAGGTGATGAAGTTTCTGGGAAAGAGGATGGTAACAGTGATGATGGGTATTCGAGTAGGTCATCACAAAATAATTGAAGGGGTCCATTCCAGGAGACGCGCCGCCAAAATGGCGGGGGTCATCCCTTTTGAGTACTGATAGGTTTTTAATTTATTGTGCAGGTTGCATCCATGAGCCATGTCAATAATCGTTGGATTGTTGATAGTGGATGTTCTCGGCACATGACTGGACAGTTGAGTTTGTTAAGAGATTTCAAGTTAGTGAGAGGAAGTTATGTGAACTTTGCAGGAGACAAAGGAGGTCAAATTATAGGGTTTGGTAGTTTAACAAATGGAAAGGTTTCATTTGATAATGTTAATTTCTGCAAAGAATTAACTAACAATTTGTTGAGTGTTTCACAGATTTGTGATAAAGGTTACAAAGTGATGTTCGACAAAGACATGTGTTATGTACTTAAGCAAGGATTTCAGATTTCAAAGGAGTGGATTCCGATGACAGCTGATTGGAGCAGGGATTTGTACATGCTTGATATGGCGAAGGCGGAGACAGTGAATAAAGTGGAAACATGTCTGGTGTCCAAAGCTACTGAGCAAGATACTCATTCATGGCACAGGCGAATGGGACATATTCATCTTCGGAAGATGAATCATCTTGTGCATAATCATTTAGTTGAGGATGTATTGGTTAAACATTTTAAATTTCCGGATGTGTGTGTCATGTAAAAAGGGTAAACAGAAAATGAAGTCTCACAAAACGAAGAAAATCTTTTCTATTGATATGCCACTTGAACTTATTCACATAGATATGCCACTTGGACCAATTAATGTGAAAAGTATAGGTGGTGAATCTTATTGTTTTGTTGTGACTGATAATGCTAGCTGATTCTAAACTTCCCATTACTTTTTGGAGTGAAGCTGTGGCTACAACTTGTTTTACTCTTAACAGAGTTTTGATTGTTAAAAGACACAATAAAACTTCTTATGAATTGCTGTAGAATCGAAAGCCTAATTTGGAACACTTGGAACCTTTTGGGCTCCTTGTAACATGCTAAAGAAAGATTCAAAATTCAATTCTAAAGTTGAAGAGGGTTTCTTTCTTGGCTACAGTATTCCTAATAAACGTGTGTTTAATAAACATACGGGTGTTGTGGAATTATGGTATCATGTGGATGTTCAACGACATACACCTATACCAGACAGAAAGGGTCCATATTGGCTTTTTGATTCCAATAAATTATTTGTGTCTTTTAATATGTCTCCAAGTGTTTCTTATGATGAAATAACCTTGCAAATGTTGTATGATTTGTAGGAATTCTAAAGAACAAGGTATTTCTCATCATTCTAAAGATGGTATCACTACTCTACATGTGGAAGGCATTTCAGATGTAATTAATGATGATTGGTCATCTTATGATGATCATGATGTTTTTGAAGATGCTATTTCTCAATATCAAGACACTGATCAGAATATTACAAATCTGGATCATAATGTGGGTGTACTGCAAGTGCCTGTCACAAGAGTTCATGTGAATCATCCGATTGCTCAGATCATAGAAGATCCAACTCCAGGAGTATAGACACGAAATCAAGTCACAAATGAGGAAAGCTTGTATGTGGAGTTAGAAAGAACTCATGGCAGTGAAGAGCTCTGGATGCATTTTGCGTTTATTTCACAAATACAACCAAAGACTGTTACTGAAGTGTTACATGAGCCTGCATGGGAGGAGGCGATGCAAGAAGAGTTGAATCAGTTTCAGAAGTTAGGAGTTTGGCATTTAGTTGATTTGCCAAAAGGAGAGAAAAAGATTGGTACTAGATGGGTGCTAAGATGCAAACGAGATGACCGAGGCTTAATTGTCAGAAACAAATCTCGTTTAGTGGTTCAGGGTTTCAAACAAGTTGAAGGAATTGATTACGATAAAGTTTTTGCACCTGTGGCGCGGTTGGAAGCAATTAGACTTTTTCTTGCTTTTGCTGCTCCCAAGAAATTCAAAGTTTTTTAGTGGATGTCAAATTGGCATTTTTGTATAGTTCTTTGAAGGAAACAGTGTATGTTTGTTAGCCACCGGGCTTTGAGGATCGTATCCATCGGGATCAGGTTTACCTCTTGAACAAAGCACTGTATGGTCTTCATTAGGCTCTGCGTGCCTGGTATGAGACATTATCGACTCATCTTATTGAACACAGGTTCAATTGGGGTCAGATTGACAAAACCTTGTTTTATTGGGAGAAGGGCAAGGACATTGTTCTTGTTCAGATCTATGTAGATTATATTATTTTTGGATCTACTGATGAACAAATGTGTTTGGAGTTTCAAGAGGTGATGATTGAAAAATTTGAGATGAGTGCAATGTCAGATATCAAATTTTTACTGGGTTTACAGATTGATCAAATTGATGATGGAATTTTTATTCATCAGACAACATATATTCAGGATGTGCTAAAACGGTTTAGCATGCTTGATTCAAAACCAATTTCCATGCCCATTCAGCCTAATCATGGGATTGAGCTTAATATTAAGGGGGAGATAATTGATCCTAGTCTTTATCGTGGAATTATTGGAAGTTTGATGTATCTGACTGCCTCAAGACCAGATATTGTATTTGCTACAAGTATCTGTGCAAGATATCAATCAAAACCTGTAGTGTCACATTTGATTGCAGTCAAAAGAATACTTCGTTATTTGAAGGGTACACCAGACACCGGTCTGTGGTATCCTAAGGATGATAACTTTTCCTTCAATGCCTACAGTGACTTCGATTATGGAGGATGTAAGACAAATTCGAAATCCACAACTGGAGGTGCACAATTTTTGGGGGAGCGTTTAGTTTCTTGGCAGTGTAAAAAGCAAACATATGTGGCTACTTAAACTTGTGAGGCTGACTATGTAGCTACTACCAGTTGTTGTTCACAAGTTTTGTGGATACAACAACAGATGAGAGACTATGGTTTGAATTATCTTACGACCCCAATTCATGTTGATAATGAGGCTGCTATTGCTATAACAAAGAATCCAGTGTATCATTTCATACGCGATTGCTATGAAAAGAAACTTATTGATGTGGTAAAGATACATACAAATGAGCAACGAGCAGACCTTCTCACCAAGGCTTTCGATAAAAATCGTTTCGAGTATTTGCTAAAATTAAATGGCATTCGGGTCATGGGTGAGGTCATTTCAAATCAACTTCCTTCATAATCAAATTTTATTGAATTAACATAAGATATTTTAATTGTTTTTGTTTGTTTTGTGTTTTAATTTTTAAGGGGAGAAAATTTTGAAAAACTCAAAAACATTTGAAAAATCAAAAACACAAAAACATTTGAAAAATAAAAAATACAAAAACATTAAAAAAAATTAAAAATTCTGAGAAATTGATTCGACCAAATGAGAAATGATAGTACATTGTAGCAATTGGAAGCACATCTGTATCATACAAGAACTTAAACATAAAGAGAATTTACAATTACTTAGTATGATATGTTGGTAGGTTAATAACTTAGTTGAGATAACATTTGACAAAATTTTGATTATGCTTTATGAGAAACAGATGCTTAGAATACAGTGCTTAGCTTTGTCCTGAATGAGTGGTAATTAATCTTACAAAGTGTTTCTTGGACAAAATTTAAGTTACTAGTTTTGATCATGTGTTTATTTTTTAAAAGAAATTCTAAATTTTGTTTTTCTTTTGTTTAAGTTTAAAGCTGAAACATTCTCTGCGTATACATACGTATGGACCTGATTGTTATAGCTTTAAACAATTCAAATTTGTTTTCTTGGTTTTGATTAAGATTTGGACAATCTCTGCATATATGAGAATATCGATCTGATTGTTAAAAGCTTAATCTAAAATTATTGTTTCTATCATTTTCTGGATCATCTGAGTATACGAAAGTATCAACCTTGATTCCAAAATTTTGAACAATTTCAATTTGTTTTACAGTTTATTGTTTTTCAAAAGATATTCTGTTTGTTTTTGCATGATCAAGCTAGTTAAAATTGAAGTAAATTGTTTCAAGGATATTATTGTTTGTTTAATTATTCACAAAACGGGGATGTGTTCAAGTAAAAGGAGAACATAAAGTATTTGATGGTTTTGATTTCATTTGATATCTTAAGTAAGTGATTAAATTTAAAGAGGATTTATATACTGACAATCATCTTTGAATTGTAATTTGCTAATAAATATATTCATTAATTCAATTAGGTGTGTTGATGATTGTAATACAATACGATCTCATGTCTGAATCTTTCTCAAACAAAAAAAATATATGATTGTTTTTAGTTAGTTTTATATTTCATAGTTAGGTTCATAACATTTGTAGTGTGTTTGTTCTGAAATTTGAAGGTTCATAACATTTGTAGTCTGTTTGTTCTGAAATTTGAAAAAATACAAAAATATTTTTGGTTTTTATGTGATTTTAAATGAATAATTTTTGATTATTTGTTTTGACTCTGAAATATTAAACATTGGTTTGTTTGAAAATTTTAAATAAAATTAAATTTCAAAAGGTTTGCTTGGAGGTTCGTTTGAAAAGGTTTGTGGGTAGGTTCATTTGAAAGGTTCGTCCAACAGGTTTTGTTGAAGGTTCATTTGAGAGGTTTTGGACAGGTTCGCTCAACAGCTTTTGTTGAAAGGTTTGTCTGATAGGTTTGTTGTCAGGTTCGTTCAAAAGGTTACTCAAAGGTTCTTTCAACAGGTTGGTGAAAGGTTCGTCAATAAGGTTTGTTCACAGGTTCGTATAAATAGAGGTTCGTGTGTGTGATCTTCGTCACTTTAATCAGAACACATTCCCGAACCTGCAAACTAGAAATTTGATTTTTTCGATTCTGGATCTTTGAAACGTTTTGCCTTATACCATTAGCTTCGGATTTGGATTGTGATTTTATATAGGTAAAAAGATTGGAGTTTGACCGGCTAGATTAGGAGATTTCTTGATTTTTATATCTAGTTAATCGAACCTATTATTTTGGATTAAAACCTGTTTAAATTGAAATTTGGTGAAAATTGTCTTCATTAATATTGATCATCTATGAATGGCGAACCTTTGGATATAGATTTTTTGGTCTAATTCATAGATTTGAAAATTTGATTTTAAACTGGATCAAGGGTTCGTTTGACCATAAGGTTCGTGGTATGATCAAGGTTCGTTCATTGATAGGTTCGTTGGTTTAAACAGGTTTGTCTTATAAACAGGTTTGTCTTATAAACAGGGTTCGTCTAAGTCTAGGTTCAGCATAGGGAAGGGTTCGCTTATTTCTATACTTAGGAATTTTTTATTTTTATTTTTTAACCTTTGATTTTTGATTTTATTTTTTATGTTTTAATTGTTGTTTGTTTTGATTGTAGAAATGGCAACTCTGACCTTTGGAGATAAACACAACCTTTGTGCTTATTTGGATCCGACAACAAAGAACAACAAGGAATTTCGCCCGATGATTGAGTTTCTTAATCGGTCAAGGATTTATTATGCGATCTCCAACTCCTGTCATATATACAGATCACACATTTAGAGTTACTGGGATTCAGCTAGGCTGATCACAGTTGATGAAGATTATGTTATTAAGGCTAATGTGCTTGGACAAGCCATTCGAGTTACTAAAGCTGACATCAGGAGGGTTTTACATTTTGGAGGTGAACCTGCAGGAATGACTCTTATTCCTGAGAGGTGCATTAAAGGGTGCTTTTTGAGGATAAGATAATTTGGGGTCAACAGTGAATACTCCATCAAGAGGGACAAGCTACATTTGCAGTACAAGCTATTAGCTCACGTACTTTTGCATTGTCTTAGCATGAGGAAGGGTACATTTGATGAACTGAGGGATCTGATGAGGTCTGCAATGGTTGCATTGATTTTGAAGAAACCGTTCAACTTTTCTGCAATGATCTTTAGATATATGTCAGACAACATAACCAAGGAAAAAGATATATTTTATATGTATCCCAGATTCATACAGATGTTGATTGATGAAAGGTTTTCTGAACAAAACTTGCCAAGAGTTGCTGCTGATATTCTCAAGTTAAAGCACATGACAGATTCCAGTCTTGGTCAAGTCAAGATCTATCAGAAGAGTAATGACGATATTCTGATTAAGGATTTGGTGGGTCATTGTTCTAGAGCCAATTACATTGCTCCTTTGAATGATGCTTGGAGGAATGAAGATTCAAACCAATATAATGAACAGTTGGATGATAATGATGATCATCAACAACCACCACCTTCTCCTCCTCCTTGGGATCAACATGTCAGACAATCACAAGCCCAGTCTTCTCAATCTCATCAACAAACTCAAGAACCAATTCAAGGGCCACATGTAACTCCTACTACTTTGGTTCCTCTTCAAGTGATTTATCCAGATCAACAAGCTGATCAAAGACAAGAAGAGACTACTGCTTCTCAACATGTTGATGCTGAAGATGTTGGAGATGAATCTGATGAAGAATCAACAGAGTCAGAGATGGAGACTGTTCAGTTTGGGAACAGAATGGTGAGGAGATTAAAGAGAAGGCCAGAACAACAACAAAGTGAAGAAGCAAGAGAAGAGGAAAATGATCCAAACTTTATTGTTGATGAGCCTGAATCTTTAAGGCCAAAGATGAAAAAGAGAATGGCTAAGATGCCTAAGAAGAAGAAGACAAGGACTCCCAGGATTATTGTTTCTTCTCATGTGGTTGTTTATTCTACATCTACTTCTATTCATGTTTCTAAACCTGCTTCAGTTGCTGCAACAGTTCAAGAAGCTGCTTTTACTTCTCAAGCTCATGCTCATACAGAAACTTTCATGCCTAATCCTGAGTCTGTAAATGTTGCATCATTCATGTCTGCTTTTGTGAATGCTACAACAGTTACAACTTCATTTCAGGAAGCTTCTACTTTCAGAGGTGATTCATTATTTGAAGAATTGGATGATTTAGACTTGAACTTCCCATTCGGATATGATGATTCTGAGTTAAGAAGACGGCTTTCTATTTTGTCACAAGAGTTTGACAAGTACAGGAAACAAAAGGATAAAGCTAAAACTGAACAACCTTCTTCTTCAAGTCTAAGTGATATGGATGTGATGAAAGGTCATATTTCTCAACTGTTGAAGTGGAGAGAAGAGGATTTGATTGAAAAGAAGTTAATGAATGAGAGGATTCCATCATTGGAGACATTGATTGTGAAGCAGAATGATGAGATTGATGAATTGAAGAAAGATAATCAAGAGTTGAAGCAAAAGATTGATGATATTCAAGTTAAAGATACTCAAGCTGAGGCTACTGGTGCTAGTACTGATCCAGTATTTGTTAATATTGAAGATGAAGAAGAAAAAGAGAAGATGACTATGAAGATTCAGATGTTGATGAACATCCTAGCTTTAATGCTTATCATGATGATGATGATGATGAAGATGATGATGGTGATTTGACGGGTATTGGAAGTTCAAGTGGTTTGAATTCCATAACCGGTGCTATAGTGATTTACAATCCTTTTGGGATTTCTTTTAATGATAATCCTGTTTCATCTGAGAAGGCAAAGGATATTAGAGATTTAGATATTGAAGACTTGACTGAGTTGGAATATCCAAAGCAAAGTGTTGATAGTTTATTGCCTACTTTTATGGAGTTGTTTAAATAAAATGCTGATATACAGTTGCAACGGATGTTTGGTGAAGTGACTGAAGACAGAGAGTTGGAGGAAGGAGAAATTGGAAGTGGTTATTCAAAGAAAGAGTTAGCTGATTTGTTTGGTGTTGGATTGGATGAGTTAAAGAATGCTAATGACTCTAGAAAGATGGTGATTGGAGAAACAAATTATTCTATTGATTTTGAGCAAGATGAGCTTATTGATGATAATTTGTATAACTTGAAAACTTTGAAGAAGACTTTTGATATTGAAGTCTAGAGAAGAGCTCCAAAGACAACAGTTAATCCTAATAAAGAAAAGACTTATACAGAGATGTGGAGAGAAAGTCAAGATGAACACAAGTACATTATTGATCACTTAATGATTTTCAAGCAAATGGTTAAAGTAATTGAAGAAAAAGTTCAAGAAGACCAAGCTAGACAATTCTCAAGATTCAAGATTGGATCTAAGTCAAAGATGAAAGGGAGAATTGTAACCTATGGTTACTTTCACAATATTTCTGGAAGGTTGAAGAATAGAGGATGTTATGTTGTCAAAAGAATGATGGTTGTCAATATTTTGGAAAGGCATTTGACATTATGTCATTACCTTCTTTTGAATGTATGCAGTTATCAAGGCTGAGGATGATAAGGCCTATTCAGACATAGCACAATGAAAGATTTGAGAAGATGTTGAAGAAAGAAGCTAAGACTGGATGGAATTGGCTGGTGCCTCAGTTCTCTGTGTTGAAAAAGAATTCTTATGAGTATCCAAAGCCTAAAGTTTATTCATGACCAAGGTTGAGAATAATAGAACAGAATTAGAATCCTTATTTCATGTTCTGGTTTTATGATGAAGGAACATCTGAAGCAGTAATTCTACTGAGACAAGATGATAAGTGGAGGGTGATCATGCTGTTGGATCCTGTTTGGTTGGTGAACTGTTCAAAGCAAGACATTGATTTATTGAAAGAAGTTGAAATCTTTGCGAATGATGGGTTTCATGATGTGTGTATTAGCTACAAAGATATGGTTGTTCAATTTCAAACAATAGCTCGGATGTGCTATACTCTGGGAATACATTCTGGATGCAATTGGGAGGATGCAAATTACTTGTATGTTGAGTTGATGAAATTGCAGAAAGAGATAGATGATAGAGATGCAAAGTTGGAAGTTGAAAGATTGTCAAAGATTCCAAAGTCTGTTGTTATTCGTGCTACAGATAATGTTTGTGAAGATCAGACAACAAGTGGAGCTCAAAGTGCAGATTGAAGACAGAGACTTTGAAGATTTTGAAGCAACTATTAAGGGGGAGTTTGTTATGACATTTTTGTAATAGTTTTCTTTTCAAAATGTATAAGTTATTAGAGGTTTGGCTAAGGTTCGTCTGGCCCATGAACCTAAGCAGGTTTGGCGAACCTAGGTTATATGTTGTAAAGGTTCATCCAGCGAACCTCAAGGTTTGGCTGGCGAACCTATAGGTTCGCTGAACAGTTTGTATATATAGCAGGTTTGTCTAAAGGTTTGTCACTTCTTCAGTTTTTGAGTGTGAGACAGATCTGTTTTCTCTGTGTGAGATTGTAAGAACTATGTGTTCTTGTCTATTTCATTGTAATCAGATTGTTATATTCAATGAAATGATGTTTATAAATGATTGTTAATAGCATTCCGTTGATCGATCGAGAGCAATCTACAAAAACAATCACACACTTTATGTTCCTTATACACTTGAACACATCCATGTTTTGTGAATTCTTAATCAAACAATGAAGGTCTTGAAATAATTTAATTCAAGTATGTAACTAGTTTGATCATGCCAAAAAAAGACATAATTTCTTTTTGAAAACAACAAAATGTAAAACAAGTTGATATTGTTCAAGATCTTAGAATCAAGGTTGATACTTTCATATGCACAAATCATCCAGATAATGAACGAAACAATAATTTAAGATTAAGATTTTCACAAATAGATTGATATTCTCATGTACGCAGAGATTGTCCAAATCTTAATCAAACCAAGAAAACAAATTTGAATTGTTCAAAGCCTTAACAATCAGGTCGATACGTAAGTATACGCAAAGAATGCTTCAGCTTTGAACAAAAATTAAAGAAAAACAAATTTAGAATTTCTTTTTAAAATTAAACAACATGATCAAAAACTAGCATTTAAGTGACCTTAAATCAAGAAACAATCATTGTGAGATTAAAAATCACGCTTTCAGGACAAAGCTAAGCACTGTATTCTAGGCAACTATATCTCACAAAGTATGATCATAATTTTGTCAAATGTTATCACAACTAAGTTATAAACCTACCAACATATCATACTTAGTAATTGTGAATGCTCTTTATGTTTAAGTTCTAGTATGATTCAGATGTGCTTCCGATTGCTACAATGTACCATCATTTCTCACTAAGTCGAATCAAAGTATGATCATAATTTTGTCAAATGTTATCACAACTAAGCACTGTATTCTAGGCAACTAAGTTTTTGTGTTTTTGATTTTTCAAATGCTTTTGAATTTTCAAATTTTCTCCCCTGAAACCTGAAACACAAAAAAAAAAAACAAAAAAAAAATACTATAAAAAATATCTGATGTTAATTCAATAAAAATTGATTATGAAGGAAATTGATTTGGTATGACCTCATCCATGACCCGAATTCTATTAAGTTTGAGTAAATACTCAAATAAAGTTCGATCGAAAGCCTTGGTGAGAAGATCTGCACGTGGCTCATTTGTGTGTATATTCACCACATCAATGAGCTTCTTTTCATAGCAATCGCGTATGAAATGAAACCGGATATCAATGTGTTTGGAACGCGAATGATACACTGAATTTTTAGTAATAGCAATAACAGCCTCATTATCAACATGTATAGGGGTATTAAGAAAATTCAAACCATAATTTCTCATTTGTTGTTGTACTCACAACACTTGTGAACAATTGGCAGCAGCTACGTACTCAGCTTCACAAGTTGTAGTAGGTACAGAAGTTTGCTTTTAACATTGCCAAGAGACAAGCGATTCCCCAAGAATTGGGCACCACCAGTTGTGGACATAGAATCTGTCTTGCATCCCCTCCATAGTCGGAGTCACTGTAGGCATTGAAAGAAAAGTTATCATCCTTAGAATCCACAGACCGGTGTCTGGTGTACCCTTCAGATAACGAAGAACCCGTTTGACTGCTATTGGTTTAGATTGATATATGGCCTTGACGTAGTCAGATACATCAAACTTCCAATAATTCCATGATAAAGTGTGGGATCAATCAACTCCCCCTTAGTATCAGGCTGAATCCCATGATTGGGCTGAATGGGGGTGGAAATTGATTTTGAATCAAGTATGCTAACCGTTTAGCACATATTGAATATATTTTTGGTTTGATGTATGAAGATCCCATTATCAGTTTGGTCTATTTGTAAACCAAGGAAGAATTGTATACCTGACATCGCGCTCATCTAGAATTTATCAATCATCACCTCTTTGAATTTCAAGCACATTTATTAATCGGTAGATCCAAAGATGATGTCATCCACATAGATCTGAACAAGAAGAATGCCCTTGGCCATTTCCCGAAAGAACAAGGTTTTGTCAATCTGACCCCTATTAAACGCGTTTTCAATAAGGCGACTCAATAAAGTCTCATACTAGACACACGGGGCCTGATGAAGACCATACAGTGCTTTGTCCAAAAGGTAAACCTGATCCCGATAGATAGGATCATCAAAGCTTGGTGGCTGACAAACATATATTGTTTCCTTGAAAGAGCCATACAGAAATGCAGATTTAACATCCAATTGAGATACTTTGAACTTCTTGTGGGCTGGAAAAGCAAGAAAAAGCCTAATTGATTCTTACCACGCCACATGTGTAAAAAATTCATTGTAATCAATTCCTTCAATTTGTCTAAAACATTGAACCACTAAACGAGCTTTGTTTCAGACTATTACGCCTCTGTCATCTCGCTTGCATCGCAGCACCCACCGTGTGCCAATCTTTTTCTCTCCTTTTGGCAAGTCAACCAAATGCTAGACCCCCAATTTACGAAATTGATTCAATTCCTCTTGCATGGCCTCCACCCATGAAGTCTCACGCAAAGCTTCATTCACAGTTTTTGGCTCTATTTTGAGAAATAAATGCTGATTGCATCAAGCCCCCTGACTGCCATGAGTTTTCTCTACTTAACATACATACTTTCCTCATTTGTGACTTGATTACGTGTCTGCACTCGTACATTAGGGTCTCCTATAATTTGATCAAGTGGATGATTGACATGAACACGTGTGACAGGCAATTGTTGTACAACCACATCATGATCAAGATTGTTGACGTTATGATCAGGATCTTGAGCATGGGAGATATCATCTTCTAAAACCTCATTTTCATCCTCTGATGACCAGTCATCATTAATAACCTCTAAAGTACCTTCCCCATGTGGTGTAATGGCTTCATCTTCAGGTTGATGAGAAATTCCTTGTTCATCTGAATTCTTCAAATCATACAACATTTGTAAGGTTATTTCATCATCATAAACAGTTGAAGACATATTAAAAGACTCAAACAATTTATTGTAATCGAAAAGCCAATCTGGACCCTTCCCATTTGGTATATGTGTATGTCGTTCGACAACAACATGATACCACAATTCCACAACACCCGTACGTTTGATAATAACAAGTGTTCCAAGTGTTCCAGATTGGGCTTCCGATTTTGAAGCAATTCATAACAAGTTTTATTGTCTTTTGACAATAAAACTCTGTTAAGGTTAAAGAAGCGTAGCCACATCTTCACTCCAAAAATTAATGGGAAGTTTAGAATCAGCTAGCATCGTTTTTGCAATTTCAATTAAAGTCTTATTCTTTCTTTCATTCAGCTACACCATTCATCTGAGGCTCATATGGTGCATTGAATTGCTGCTGAATGCCTTTGGAATTACAAAATTCCTCAATTTGATAATTCTTGAACTCAGTCCCATTGTCAGATCTTACAACCACGCCTCACCCTCACTTATATAATGTCTCCAACCTATTAATCAACAAAACAAAGTTTTCATAAGTTTCTGATTTATGTTTCAAAAACATAACCCATGAAAATCTTGAAAAGTCATCAGTCAGCACAAAACAATAAGAATCACCACCTATGCTCTTCACATTGATGGGTCAAAAAAGATCCATATGAAAAAGTTCAAGGGGCATGTCAATAGAAAAAAATTTCTTTGTTTTATGAGACTTTCCTTTTCTGTTTACCCATTTTACATGAGACACACATCCGAATTTTAAAATATTTTACAGGTACACCGTCAACTAAATGATTATGTACAAGATGGTTCATTTTCCGGATGTGGATATATCCCGTTCGCCTATGCCATGAATATGTATCATGTTCAGTAGCTTTGGACACCAGGCATGTTTCCACATTATATACTGTCTCTGCTTTTGCCATGACAAGTACATAAAACCTTGCTATGCTCAGCTGTCTTTAGAACTCATTCCTGTAAATCTTAAATCCTTGCTTGAGCTCGTAACACCTCTCTTTGTCAAACATCACTTTGTAATCTTTATCAAAAATCTGCGAGACACTCAAGAAGTTGTTAGTTAACTCTTTACAAAATTAACATTGTCAAAAGAACCTTCCATTTATCAAACTACTACGAATCCCTGTAATTTGAACTCCTTTGTCTCCAGCAAAGTTCACATAGCTTCCCTTAACAAGCTTGACATCTCTTAACAAGTTCAATTCACTAGTCATATGGCGGGAACATCCACTATCAACAATTGAACGATTGCTAATATGGCCCAGGAGGCAACCAGCACAATTGTCACACCCCCAATTTTCAACTAACGGATCATACCGTTTGGGAACGTGACAAACCAGGATCTCAGATCATTAGACATAACGAAGACCTCTATATGAATTTCAAAACATACTTTGGTCTAAAACTGTAACATCAAAGCTTTCAAAGTTTGCGGAAGCATTTTAAAACAATAACAGTTGTAAAATGTAAATTACAATGCAAAGTTTTCAAATGTTCAAATCCAAATAACTATAATGTAAAGACATGCATGCGACTCAATCTCCTAGTCCATGCCTGCTTTCTTGTGCACCTTAGCGTCCTGAGAAAACATGAGATGTGGTTATCCTTAATCGGCTCTTTTAGGTTGTGTAGGTGTCGAGCATTACCTGGATGATCTCGAATTGTTGTTAATCGACTATAGAGTGTTCTTCGGCCGACCCTTGATCGAATCCTTCTCCCCGCGACTTCTTGAATGAAATTGTTAGATGCTAAAGAGCCTGAGGATGCCGATTTTGAGTTCTGAGAATTCGATTATGATAAATGAAACCGAATTGTGGTGTTTTGCTATTGAATAACCACGGTTCAACATCTTGTAACGTTTTTAGCATAATTCGACTAATTAATGCATCAAGAACATGTATTAGTTGTTACTTACTGATCATCAAATTGATGATTACAAACTGATTTATTTCAGCTATTACATGGTTTTAATGTCCAATTAGAATTCAATTGCCACTCAAGTCCGAATTTTGACTCATAAAAGTCAAAATTGATACTTCTACTCCTTTACAAGTTAAAACCTTTTAATTTAGGTATTCTAGACTTTATTTTACTTAATTCTAATCCCTTAGATTTGATTTCCTAAAATTTTCCTTAGCTTTTGGTTAACAAAATTAACCAATTTCCCGAATTGACACTAATTGGGCCAATTGGAACGCTATTGGGCTAGGTTAATACTTTTGGGCCTCATAAATATAATTGGGCCTACTTCTATCTATTTGGGCCTCACAAAGTACAATTGGGCCTACCTTGGGCCTCATATTTGTGATTTCGTTACTTTCGGTTAACGGGTTAATTCGAAAATACCGGATTGTCACAACAATAAATTAAAATAAACTTGTTAGTACTAAAAGGGATGACCCCCGCCATTTCGGCGTCGAGTCTCCCGGAATGGACCTTTTCCGTTCTTCTCTGTGATGACCTGATTGAATGACCATCATCACTTGTATCATCCTCTTTCTTAGAGAATTCATCACCCGATCTGTTCATGAGTTTCGAAAATGATTTAGATTTTAGTAGGTTGTTTTGAAAATGAAGATCATGAAGAAAAATTTTGAAATGACTCAATCATCATATGAAGTCACAATTGTCACAATCTTTTTTATATTTCTTTTATTTTCAAAAACTCTTTTCTTTTTCTTAATTTCTTCCTTCACCCAAAAACAATATCGGTTGAATTTTTCTATGAACTTTCATTTCATCTTCACTAGGTCTATATTTCCTAGAACTCCCACTTGAAACATGCACCCGAATCTCCTCATCAGAACTTTTTCTGACTTTGTTATTAGGACAATTAGCAGAAATATGTCCTTTACCACAACAAGTAAAACATTTGCGTGTTTCCCTTGGTGAGAAAGACCTCAAAATGCCACAATCACTCAAATTGAATCCTATTTTTCCAGTTTCAAAGAAGAAATCCACCTTTTCCACTTTCTTAGACATCACATTTTTCTTTTGAAAATTTCAACTAGACTGTCCTTGATGTGTATTAGATGTAGAAACATACACAATTGGTTTAAGAGTGGTGGTTGGTTTGGTCCTAGTCTTTGGTTTAGAAACCTGTGTGGATTTAATTACCACCTTCTCAACTTGTTTAATTTCATATTTTGACTGCTTGGTCTCAACAATCTTTTTCTCTACACCTTCTCCTTTGTATCCATTTTGTCTCAAAATTTCTGAAGTATTCCTAATCAGGGATGTCTTCGATGATTGGGGCATCATTTCAAGTGATATCTTTCATCAGAAGATGAGACTCTAACATTTGCAATAATAATTCAGACTCAGACTCGGTTAAAGAAGATGGATGCACTTCCAGATTAGGGTCAGTTTATGGCCTTGGAACATATCTTGGAGGAGGTGGTACTGTATGAAATCCCAAGCCAGTAGTATCATTCTATGACCTTTTCATGACAACAAAGTAATCAATAACATACTGAGAATTCTGATAATTCTCTCGCTTGCTTTTGTGCATTTCTGCCTCTGCTCTAGCTGCTGACAAGTCTAATTTCAACTTTGTACTGACTCGAGATGAACAGAACTGCATGATTATTTTGCAAAACTTTAATTTTTAATTCCTCATTTTCTTTACCCAAATCTACGATCTTTTTATCAAAATCTTTTTCTCTTGAAACTAACTTTTTGTTAGCTTCAGTGCACTCGATCAGTTCAGCAGTCAGTTGAGCATTTAGTTCCTTCAACTTTTCAGTTACCTCCAAAAGTTCATTATTTACCTCCTCAACCCTTTTCTTTTCCTTTGCTTTCTTCTTCAGCATAGAAGCATTTAGCTGACAATTATCTTCAACTTTAAAATCTTTCACCTTTGAAGCCATAAAAGCACCCATTAGATCATCATATTGTTTGCCCTGGTCGTATCCTTCATCTGCTTGACTGACTAGGGCTTTGGTTGATTCTTCATGCTTCTCCTTTTGTTTTTGATAAGCTTCTTTTGGCTTGAATGGATTTAAGTTTCCTTTCTTCTTTGGATTTTTGCATTCTCGAGCAAAATGACCCAATTCACCACAGTTGTAGCATTGTGTGGCTTTTGGATTGAATCCGAACTTTGTGTTACGATCAAATGAACTTCTTCTTTCAATTTTTCTTCTCATACTTTTTAATTCTTCTGATTGCTTTAGCCAAAGCCCACTGTGTGTCAATAACTTCCATTTCATCATAATCTATCTGCTCGTAATCTTCAAAAGTAAGATTCAATTTCCTATCCTTCCAGCCATCTGTTCATCATACGCACTAACCACAAATGAAAGTACTGACATGTGATTTCTGACAGGCTCCACAGTAACTTTTCCCATATTTGTAGTATTTAATGAAATTGGAGTGACAGATGAAGAATCAGGCGTTTTATCGTTCCCAACATAAGATGAGCTTGGATTTGTGTAACTTGTATATGCAGATGGTAATAAAGTACTCTCAACAGTATTTGAGACAAAAGCTATCTATATTTTTGCTAACTGAACAGGAGGTGTGACAACTGATGAACCATAAAGTGACGGATCATGTGTTACATTCACTCTTCTAGCTTTTCTCTTGTCCTTGATTTCCTGTTCTTCTAACTTTTAAATCAACTCTACAAGTGTCATTCCAGGAAGATTTTCTCTCAAAATCAGTACCAATGAGTTTTACTTATCGTGCAAAACGTCTGCAAAACAATCCATCTTCTCTTCTTCTGAATACTCAATACCACATTTACGTACTTCTATCAAAAGTGTCGATATCTAGTAATCAAAGCATCAAGAGTCTCATTGACTATGTAGTTGAAATTCTCAAATTCTTTTCTCAAATCAGTTGCCTTCATCTTCTTGGGTTTAGTATTTCCCTCGACTCTAACCTTAAATGCATTCCATAATCCATAGATGACTTGTGTTCATCAAACTGATGACGAATTTGATTAGGAATAGCTTGGCTCAACATCCAATATGCTTTCTTCTCAAAATCATATTTCTTTCATTGTTCAACATCCAATCTATCAAGAGATTGGTCATGATCCGTTCCAACCATCTTTGGTCGTTCATATGGTAATAAAATTCTCTCCCATAGACTTGTATTAGTACCATTGAGATGTATCTCAAATCGACCTTTCCAGTCCTCATAATCAGACAAATCAAAATCTTTTGGTGCTTTTTTTATGCTACCAGACTCGGTTTCACTAATTAATATACTTTGAATCTTTGAATTCTGATTCGCAACTGCTGCAAGCATGTGTGCCATTTTCAAAAAAAAAAGATCAGCGAATCTTTCACAATTTTCAAGACTCACGAACCTGATTAGTTCCATGAACCTTTGCTCACCAAATAATCCTACATGAACCTATGAATCAGACGAACCTTCTTGAAAACCTTTTGACTAACGAAGCTTCTTTAAAACCTTTTTGACCAACGAACCTTCTTGACCAACGAACCTTTTCTAAAACCTTTTAGATCAGAGAACCTTCTTAAAAACCTTTTACCCAACGAACCTTCAGTCTGAATAGGTTCGTCACACGAACCTTAACAAACCTTAGGGTTCGGTTATGAATCAACTAGGTTCGTCTTACGAACCAGTAGTTTTGTCATGAAAATTTCTGCAGGAAAATCTAAAAATTTGGAGGGAAAACCTTCAAACCTTCTAGTGTACTGTTTTGACAAAAAATATCTGATTTTAACCAGCAAAATGACAACTGAGGAAGATGAAATGTCAGAAAAACATTCAGATACTGAAAATCAAACTCCAACCATTTCCAGAATATTCAAGAATGATTGATAGTCTTCAAAAACATGTATAGAACTCCTCCAAAAGCTCTGATACAGCTGTTGGAAGCTCCGGATTCGTAACTTGAATTCTATTAACAGTTTTATATATGCAGAATCTAGATAACAACTATATGAATAAAACACAACACAATCATTCTTGTAAATATCCTTCTCATTGATAATGAAATCAATTACAAGTTGTACACAGCATAGAACACACAGTTCTGTCACACACACACTAATCTGAGAATTACATGTTCTGTTAAGACTAACTACAAAATCAGCAAACCTGCAAATATATACAAACACCAAACGAACCTACACGAACCTATAGGTTCTCCATACGAAATCAATAGGTTCGTTGGACGAACCTTTACAATACACATACCATAGTTCGTTTGAACTAACACACATGCATAGGTTCATGGCTAGACGAACCTAGCATGAACCTATAACAAACCTTTCTAAACTTAACCAAAATAGACTTAAAAGCAACCTATTACAATATGCACTAACAAGAAGTTCAAATAAATTTCATTTGGGAGAGCCATAGCTAATTGAGCTGTGCCTTAGAATGAAGCTCCAGTTTTTGAAGTCTTCTTCTCTATAGTTCTAAGGTCCATACGGATAGACTCTCCAGTCTCTATGTCTAAGACCATAGGTTTGTGTGGGTTCGAACATCACAGACTTCCAACATTCAGTGTGATTGTTGAATAGAAAATGCAACATCCTTCTCTGCCATATGTTTATACTGGTGCCTTACCAGTATTGGTGGCTTAGTAGCATAGCCGGTGTTTGTGGGGTCTAAAGTGAATATTTCTAGTCGTTAGGTTACAAACGATATGAGCAAATCAATGAAAGATGAATTCTCAAGGTAGTTTGTTTGAATGGTTTTTGAAAAAGTTTAGTTCAAATCCAAGCACTTGCAGAACTTGAAAGAAAATGAAGTAGAAAGCAAACCCACTTTTCTGAGAGAAAAACTAAACAACCAGATATCAGTGAGGGCTTTGAGTTTTAGACTTGATGGTTAAACCAAGACTAAAGAACAAGGATCTGATACCGGTTGTTGACCATCATAGGAGCTATTTAACCAGGGACAAGGACTTTAGACTCTTGGTCAGAGCCTTGTATTTGCTCCCTCTAAAGCTTAACACTTAGTTATTTTCGGTTGTTTAGTTTTTCTAGAAGAGGAGAAAACCGAATAGTAGTGCATGGAATTTTTGGGAAATGTAATTCAAGTATTTCAGGGAATGTTGGGTTTAAATACCCAACATTCCATGTTACAAGACGAAGAAGAATAAGACAAGCAACTAACAAGTACAAGACACTGAAACAAAACAAAATTGTACAACAACTGAATGCAAAAGTTAACAACGACGGAAACCTAAGTCTTCATTGGTTATCCATGGTCGTGATCAGTTGTTGTGTCTTCAGTTGTTGAAACTGCGGAATCCACTCCGCGGTTTATTTATTTCGTTGTTTTCTTGGTCTTGTTCCGTGGTTGTCATCAGCTACATAATCCGCGGTTTGCTAGATCAGTGTTATTGGATCCGTTGTTTTGGGATTCGCTATTGCAATCCGTTGTTGAGATACAATGGCAAGAAGAAGGTATCCACGGTTGGTCAATCTGTGGTTTTATTCAGTGGTTTTGCTCATCAGTCCTTATTTTCCAACATCAGAGAATTCAGCACTTCTCTCCTCCTCAATCAGTCACCAAGATTCAGGATCACAATTATTTCCGTATGAGACCGCATTTCTCTCCTCAGGGAAACTTCAGTCAGTGCCAAAAATCAGTCCATAGAGTGAAGAAAACCTGCTACTATTCAAGGGTTCATGAACAGTTACAAAACTTTCATTGCAGGTGAGTGGGCACCGGCCAATCTGACACCGGATAATCTGGAGCAAATTAATCCTGCTGATGTAGAGGAAATGGATATTGCATTAAAAAGGTCAGGAAAGAAGGCTGAGAAAAATACGGAAAAATAGTTTTGGAAACAATCCGGGAAAGAAGCTCGGATTTGATAAGTCAAAGCCTAGGTCTACAATTATGACCAACCCGGTCACTTTGCTCGGGAGTGCAAGCAGCCGAAGAATGCAAAGGAGCTGAGAAGAAAGCAGATGATAATTCTGAATTTGGAACATCTAAGGCTTTAGTAACTCACTAATCAGATGCTTATGACTAGAATGATCAAGTACAGGAGTTGGAGATGACGTTGAGCCATGCATTCATCACGGCTGAGGTGGATGAAAAGTGAAATGAGGTAAATGAAAATCTTTTGCTCTACTACTTGCATTAAAAAAGTTTTTAATATCGATCTCATAATGAGGCTTTGATAAAGGAAGTCACCAAACTAAAATATTTTAACTTTGAATTTCTTAAAAATGAAGAAATTTTCAAAAGGAAACTTTATGCTTGAAGGGCGTGACTTTAAAAGCCTAAAAAAACTTTTGAGTGAAAGGAGTTTAACTATCGGACGCCAAGAGTCGGATAGCAGATATTACCTCAAAGTTAGATCAGTTAAAACCGAGTTGTCAAAAACCAAAATTAGAGTTGATAAATATGACTACTGGAGTACCGTGGTGGCTAAGTTGGTCGATTTTGAGGTCAGGGGATGGGAGCCAACGGGGCTTTGGTATAGTGAGATGAAACTTCCTTTCAACCACTATTATTCCATCATGCCCAAGATCAAAAATATATTGATGATCTGCTTTAAAAGTCAGAGCGAAGGTTTGAGTTCACAACTGGTTTCTAACAAAGCAGTTTTCACTAACAGCAGTTCTATTTTGTCTGATTTAAATCATTCTGATGATTCAAGAGGTTTGTGAAGAAGATCTAAGTGTTTCAGGGCAAAGTAAGGAGGAAGAAGAAAGAAGTGCTGGGAGGAGCACATATTGTCCAGTCCCATCTAGCAAATCACATTTTTCTTTTTCAAAAATTGATTTTGTTGGAAAGTTTTGAAACATTAAAATTAAGCTGAATGAAATGATTAAGAATTTTAAGACTAGTTTTGTTAGAACTGGTGATGATTCTAAAACAAAATGTCTCTTAGAATCAAATTCTTCTCCTTTAACAGAAAAGGTAACGCGAGGCTCATTCCACAATCACACAAGATACAGGTTCAAAGTTAAATCCTAACTGTGAACCTTAGGTTCCAACTGGGTCATTGAACAAGTCTACACAAGTTCATCTATTGTCAAAGTGATTGTGATGTGAAGCGATTTTTTTTGAAAGGCTGATGTAAAGTCATTTGACCCACAAGAATTTTACCAAAAGGTATGTTATGAATGTGGGAGACCAGGCCGCAATAGACATATATTGTCTACACAGACCCACTGAGTTCTTCTGTGGAAAGAATCATAAGGTCACACCTAAGGCCAAGCCAGTCAGTAAACCTATGAGGACTGATCAATCCTCCAAGACTATGGTGAAACCTCAGAAAAGGCATCGAAATCATCACACTGCTAGAAGCAGAAAAGGGTCTAAACCTAATCAATATGGTTTTCAAAAACAAAAGAAAGCAAAGGTTTTTTAATCTGAAATTAAAAATCAATGGAAGGGTAAACAACAAGGAAAACCACATTAAACCCATGACCCTGGCAGTGTGAACAAGCAGATCAAAGTGAACAAGCCAACCAATGTAGCCAGGCTTAAGGACAAAGGGAAACAAGCACCAAATTGCCTATAGTGCCTAAATCTGTAAAGAGATTTGGGTACATGTTTCTCATTAAACATGTGTTTCTTGTGTAGGGACGACCAAACAGCTGAAAAACGTATGGTATGTTGATAGTGGTTGCTCTCGGCACATGACTGGGATTTCTCTCAGTTACACGAGGTCATACCGTTTAATGGAGGTTATGTCTCTTTTGCCGGAGACAAAGGTGGGAAGATCAGCATGAAGGGAACTGTTGCAATTGGCATTGAGTTTTTGAGGAGGTTTTTATGTGGAGGAACTCAATCACAGCTTGTTGAGTGTCTCCCAGATTTGTGACAAAAGCTTCTCAACTCACTTCACTAACAAGAAGTGTTTGATCTTGAAGCCAGGTTTCGTCATTCCTGAAAAGTGGATTTTGATGAGGACTCTGTGGATCAACAATTACTACAACATCATCAACATGATTTATATTCCTTTACTAAGAGCACCTGTTTGTCTCCATGGCATCCGAGACTTATTCTCTATTATGGCATCACATATTGGATCACGGAATCAACCTAAAGAATCTCATAGATTGGCAAAGGGAGATCACGTCATTGGTCTCCCTTCAAAGGACTTCTCCTCAATTGGGAAGTGCATCGCATGTGCCAGGGGGAGCAACACAAGATACCCAACAAACCGAAACTGTTTAATTCAATATCATCAATTATGCAACTTATTCACATGGATCTATTTGGACCAGTCAACGTATGAGCATCTGGAAGAAGTCATATTGTCTTGTGATTACAGATGATTATTTCAGATTCACTTGAGTTTTTCTTTTCTTGCCAAGAAGGATGGGACCGTAGAGATCCTAAAGAAGTTCAACACCTTGATAGATAATCAGAAGACTTGAAGGTTAAGGTGATCATAACTTACATGGCATAGAGTTTAGCAATTAAACTGTTATTGATTTTTGCGATAAGAAAGGGATTGTTTGACAAAACAATGAAGCTCGTACACCCTCAGCAGAAAAAGTAGCTGAGAGGGAACAAAACGTTTATCGAGGCTGCACGGACCATGCTGTCTGAGTCAAAGATACCAATCTTCTTCTGGGAAGAAGCTGTCAATACATCTTGCTATGTTGAAAACCGTGCACACTGAAAAAGAGTCACTAGAAGACTCTGTTAGGTCATTTGTAATAGATTGCTTTCAAAATTATGTAATTTAAGTTAGGTTTTTGCTAGGTTCATCTGGCCCACGAACCTAGGCAAAGTTTAAAGGTTCGGCGAACCTAATGTGTTGTTATCTAAAGGTTCGTCCAGCGAACCTAAAGGTTCATCTGGCGAACCTGTTGGTTCGGCTAGGTTCGTCTGTGTTGTGTATATATTGCAGGTTTGTCTGTATTTTTGAGTGTGTGACTGAATAGAGAGAGACTAACCTGTGTGAAGTTAGTGTGATTGTAAAGAACTGTGTGTTTCTTATTTCATTGTAATAAGATCTTGTTGATCAATGAACATGATGTTTATCTTAATGATTGTGTATCTTTGATTCATATAGATTTAATCTAGATTCCACATAGATTGAATTGTTAATAGAATTCCATAGATCAATCCAGAGAACTCTACAGTAAATCTACAGTGGTATCAGAGCCTGGGAAGAGTTCTATACAAGTTGTTGAAGATTATCATTCAGTTTGAAGATCAAGAGATCAAGAGATGGCTAAAATTTCGATTTTCTATATCTGATGTTTGCTGACATTATCATCATCATTTACTGCTATTTGGTTGATCGAAATCAGGAATTCTTTGGCTGAAATTAGTGGATTTTGAAGGTTTTTTTCTCAAAATTTTGAAGGTTTTCCCTCCAAAATTTTCAAGTTTAGCTGATAGGTTCGTGAGCCAAACCTAGAAGTATCTCAGCTGCAGTTTGAAGAAGAGGTTCGCTGTTGAAGAAGATTTTCGTTGAGGTTCGTCTAGTAAAATTTTGGAGAGTTGTCGTTTCATATGTGGTTGCCAAGGTTTGTCTTTTTGAGAGGTTCTTTGGTTAAGGTTCGGTGCTGATTTTGGTTGATTAAGGTTCGGTTTCGGCAAGAGTGTCAGAGGTCGGTTGATGAGAGGTGATTCGTTGATCAGGTTTGTATACAATCTCGTTGGATAAGGTTCGTGAGATCAAGTTTTGGATAAGGTCTGTCTGACACTTAGGTTCGTGAACTTATAATTCTAGAAAGGTTTGCTGATATAAAAGTTGGATATAAATGTCGGATATGTTTGCTGTTGTTGCTAATCAAAATTCTAAGATACAAAGTATTTTGATTAGTGAAACTGAGTCGGGGAGCACAAATAAAGTACCAAAATACTTGATTTGACTGATTATGAAAATTGGAAAGATCGTTTTGAGACCGATCTCAATGGTACTGATACAAATCTTTGTGAAAGAATCTTATCACCATATGAACGCACCAAGGTGGTTGGAACAGATCTGGATCAAACTCTTGATAGACTGGATGTTGAACAAAGAAAGAATATGATTCTGAAAAGAAAGCATATTGGATGTTGAGTCAAGCTATTCCTAGTCAAATTCTTCATCATGTGATGAACATAAAACATCATATGTGTTATGGAATGCTTTAAAGAAGAATTAAGGGAAACACCAAACTCAAGAAAATGAAGCCACTGATTTACGAAAAGAGTTTGAGAATTGAATTATATGGGAAATGAGAGTCTTTAAGCTTTGATAACAGATATAGACTTTGTTGACTGAAGTTCGTAAGTGTGGAATTGAGTATTCCGAAGAAGAGAAAATAGACTGTTTTGCAGATGCGTTGCCAGATATATGGAATTCGTTGGTGTTGATTTTTAGAGAAAATCTTCCTCGAATGACACTGGTTAAGTT